>CM053791.1:236469257-236919257 GCA_028749045.1 Cupressus sempervirens
AACTTTGAAATTTGCATCTTCAACATATTAAGCAAATGAAACTGGTAGCCATGTAGGTTATATACTTACCTTCAAGAGTAAAATACATGATTAACTAGTAACATATGGCAGCAACATTACTAGGAAGGGAGATCCTATAACACCCATTACAAGAACTATCTCTAATTGGTTCTTCCCTATCTTCAAAGAATTTACTCCTAAATTTAGTATAATCCAGTGCACAGTTTCTTTCAACTTGAAGACCAACACAATCTAGACCCATTGCTCCACCAATTAGCTCTGGCATTGACACCACAAATATGATACTCCCTAACTTCACCTAACCCTTCCTCCAAGAATTAGAAAACTTATTATAAAAGGTGAAGTTGTGGCCTTTCATCACCTAAATATAAGAATGCAATCCCTGCTTGACCAAATAACCATAGATTTCCTCATTTTACTCTAAATATTTTATATTTCTAGGTTCAACACATTTCAACAAACCACCCATGATGTTCTCATTCTTAAACAATTGGATAATTTTCTCAGGATCCAAATTAAGCTTGTGAACACCTTTGTCTACAACACAACTCATTATTGAAACTTTCCCTAAAAACTAAAGAAAATGGATGTTATTAAGGAGATTTTTGTGTAGAGAAGAGCTTTCCTTTTCCAAATAAGGGTGATGAAACATATAAATTTTAGGAATTGATTTTATAACTTATAAAAATATTTCCATAAATCTTTCTCTCAATCTCATCTCTGTACCATTTCACAAAGTAGTCCCTTTCCCTATGATTGATGTGACATGTGTAGTAAATCATGATGACTTGCAGCACAAAATGTCTCATTTGACTGGGTCACTTTCCAATATGACTCCATAAATGTATAAAAAAAAATATTATGAACCATCTTGGGAAATAAAAGAGGGATATTAACACCTCATTGATGTGAATAGTGTGAATAACACTCAAACACATCTCAATAGGATTGTTTCCTTTAATGATCATAGGGCCCAAACCCTGCTGACTTGGCTTCTTGGTGGTCCAGCTAAAAAATCTTGTACTCCTACCACATACCATTTTTTTAATCATTCAAAACTATTAGATTTAACTCTTGTGTCCCCTCCATCTTAGTCAATATCTTCCATTACTCAAGGTTTAGACCCCATGTAGCTAGGTAGTCCATAGTTTTGTTTCCTTTTGTAATGATGCACTTGATTAGCATACTATTGAATGATGAGAGCCTTATTTTTCAATGATTAATTAAAGGGGAAACAATCCATGGGCATTTGAATTTTTTATAAAGTAAGTCAATAATGAGCTTTGGATCTCCTTCCAACTCAACTTTGTTTACTTCTAAGTCTTGCAGATATTTACTACCAAACCACATTCCTATTACTTCAACATATTTGTTGAACCTAATTCCCAAAACCTTTTTAAAGCCAAGAATAGTATCACCTTTCTAGCCTCTAATAATTCCTCTAGTTGCAGTAACACTAGGCTTTCCTTTGAAACATCCATCCACATGACATTTCAACCATCCTTTCTTAGGTAGAATCTAGTAGCACGTTTTCCTTTACAAGATCTTCTACCAATTGACATCTATCAAACTTTGTTTGATATTCGACCTTTATTTTAGCCTTAGATCAAGAAGGTTGGGGAACATAAGGATTTTTGAGAAATGAGTGTAATTTATACTCTCCCTAGTGACTCTTTTAATGATATGGAAGATATAACTAGTTTCCATTTTTTTATCTCAAAAAATTATGTTTTTCCTTTCTTTCCAAATACACCAGCTCACCATCAGAAGTATTAATTCCCAAGCATTAGAAAAGATATGGTGAGAGAAAGGAGAGATCTTCCATTGTCTCATCAAATCCTTAATATTTTCACCAAATAGTTATGCAATCTTTCATACTGTGATCTAGGGGATGGCTTAAAACCATACAGAGAAAAATATTTTCAAGGAACACCATGTCAAGATGATAGACTCACCATTCTTTTAACAAAAGGCACATCTATTAGCTAACATGAGACCATATTTAGATAGATTGTCTAGTGTGAGGACTTTTCTATGAGACACAACCCAAAAAAAACAATTAATTTTTGATGGAATATTATGGGTCTAGAGACTCTTCTTGAAATTGTTTATAGCTAACATATCTTCAAGTGATGTGTAGGCCAAACTAACAGAGAAGAGACCATTCATTTTATATGTCCAAAACTATTTGGGCTCCTATTCTTAATTAAAGAGATTAGTATCAGGGAGAAAGTTCATTAGAAAGGTAACCACCTCCTTAGAGACATGCCTAATTCTTTTGGCCTCATGTTGAACATGCCATGGTCTGATAAGGTCCTTCAATATTGCATTACCATTCTTCCATTCTAATTAATTTTCCACTTTCTCCCCAACATTCACCTTTAGTAATTATATGAGATGAAGGTATTTTAGCTCCTTCTTGATATGAGCCTCATCCTTCTATATTTCTTCCCAAAATAGGATTTTCTACCATTTCCTATTTGGGTTCTACTACCTTTTCTAATCAAGATTTTGGTTTTCAGAATGTTCTTCCATAGAAAAAAGCTACCATTATGGTTATTCTTGCTTCGATATAAGCTAGAAGGAATGTAAGATATGTATTGAGCCCTTAAGGAAAAAATCACAATCATCGAGAAATTTATTATGAATGGTATTTTTAGTCAAAAAGATCAAAATGGAAAGTTGATTTTATAAAATCTGTTGACAACGATTACATAAATATGTAGGAGCAGAATGCAAGATGATCAATTTCTTTTATAGACAAAACTTAAGTTTCAGGTACAAAACATGTCACAAAGTTTGAAGATTGAAGTGGAAATAAATAAGACAACTTAAAGAAAGAATATTTCTTTGGGTTAAATAGATGTCCTTTTGATTTAAAGAAAAAATCATAATTATTGAGAAATTTATTATGAATGGTATTTTCAGTCAAAACTATCATAATTAAAATTTGATTTTATAAAGTCTAGTAACAAAAATTGTAGAAATGTGTAGGAGAAACATGTAATATGATGGATTTCTTCTATAGACCAAACATAAGTTTCAAGTAAAAAAGTGCGACAAAGATTGAAGATTGAAGTAAAAGAGCATAAGATATGTTAAAGAAATAATGCTTCCTGGCTATCCTAAACATAGTCGATCCATCAATCTTCACTTGCCATTATTCTTTAATTTTAATTGCAAGATTGTTCCATTCACATTATCTCAAATTTTAAAGGGAAGATTCTTTTGACCACCAACAGGTCAACTACAAAGGAAATGAGAAAAAAATTAGAGCCAATGATAACCTGTCAAATTTTACTAGGTAGCATCAGCTAGGTTATTGTCTACTACATAACAATCTGACTATAAATTTCCTTTGTTATATGGCCTTTTTCTCATCTTTCCAATTCCATGCTTACCTTCTCCTTCCTTTACAAAATCCACATTTATGTTCTTCGTCATATCACAATCTCTCAAATTGATGCCTATGTCTAATATTAAACACAAAAATGGGTTTCTCTATATCTAATACAAGATCACTTAGAAAAGTATTCATAAATAATTCTCTAGAATTGTATTTAGCACAAAAACTTATATGGATCACAAATTAACTTTAAATAATTAAAATCTCTTAAGGGATGCCAAAATTATTTCTAATCACAAGAAATGCCATATATAAAGTAAAAGATTAGCTGGAAAATATAAAAATAAGTGTTTTCTGGATTAAATCATTCAAAGTTTTAATCATTCTTAAGGTGAAAATAAATATGTCCTCTTCCTAATATTCCATGAGCTTCTTGTTAATAAATAGAGTATACAATATATTCTAGGTTAAACTTCAATCAAATTCAATTCTTCCTATGATTTCATTCTACTCTTTTTTACACATTAAAAAAATCCATAGACCTTATTGGTAGGGCATAAATTGTTAATTCCAAATAACCACCACTGTATTGGAATTCCTTAGAGTAACTAGTTGTGGGTGGGGGCAGGAGGGCGACGCTGTGAATTAGTTATCCAAGGTCTAGATGTACAATTAAAACTTTTCATAGTTTAGTCAACCCATATCGATAAAACATTTTCATCATGCATGCATCCATTAGATCATACAACTGCTTAAACTTGTAGGTTACTATCAAATCAACTTTGTAGAAATGTAAACATGAAACATAGTAGATTCAAAAACACATTTGACAAAATGATTTAATGTAGAAACCCAATTTGGGAAAAACCATTAGTAACATGATACTCATTCTCACTCTTCTGAAGTGATGCCCTTTGAAAGGCCAACAATGGTAAAGGTTACAATGCACATGTGCAATGTGACCTAGTAAAAGTATTTCAATCACCCTATTAGGAGTGAGTCTTGTTAGGGGACTTTAGATCATTCTCTCGAAATGTCACCCAGTTAAAGGATTTACAAATGATTGTTAGGTCAACCTTAATCTAAAGGATTTACCCTAGACTAGTACAATGATTAGAAAGTAACATTAAGGCTTGATCTAATAACAACTTACAACACACTTGTAGATTACAGATCTCTGTTTCAGTCCTCCATTCTACTTCACTTTTACACACTTTAGCTCACATAGTTTGTTAACCCTTCAAGCATTCATACCCTGAAGCCTTCTTTCTTTTCTTGTCAATGCAGTCTCTTCTCTCAGGTCACTAAATAAATAAATACCCTAGACTCCTTGTCTTCCTTAGGTTTTTGCACATGACATCCTTTTCTTCCAACCAACCATCTCTATAATTAAAGAATTAAGATTGTTTCCCATTCATCCTCCATTGTCAATTTTAGGTTTATGTTAGATTAGGTATGATTTAATGAATCTACCCATCATTTCATTTCATCCCCTTTCTAGAAACTTCTCCTTCAATTCTCTTTGAATTCACAACAAAACAATTTATCATGAAATCTATGCCACTAGTTCATCAATCTTGTCTTCCACATGGTTCAAAAAATTCAAGAAATCAAACTTTTTGACTTAGATTCATTGAATTATCAATCTTTCTCATAATGTTGACACTCGACATTAACTAATTTTTGATGCTTGACATATACTATGTTGCTCGGCATCCTCTATCAAATCACTCAGCATGAACTAAAGTTTATTGGTGCTTGACATCAACTAAAATTTACTTAGCTTACACCAAAATTGACTTTTCTTGGCTCCAACTGACTTTCTTCTTGGCTTACACTAACCTTTCTCAGCACCTACTAGGCAGAATGTTAAGCTTGGTAGAAATACTTTGTTTAACTTATTCTTCTCAATTTAATCATTGTAACCATCCTTTGCAACCTTAACTAGGTTATCAATCCACTATAATATCACTATCTTTACTAATCCTTGTACTCCTTTTCCATATCATAACTCAACCTTTCCTCTAGGTGCTATTGTTACCCAATTTAATCAAATCCTCTTCATTAATCAAAGAAATGATAATACTTAAATCATATAAGCGAATGTCTTAACAACAAGTAACAAGTTTGACATTAGTGACAAAAAAATGATTAAAATGCATTTATTATACTTGTATCAATCTATTTTCAATAGTCTCCCTCTTTGGCATTGATGGAAAACAAAACTTAGTCAGTATAACCAACAAAAGACCAAATAAATAAAAAACCCTTGTATTGAAATCTCTCCCTCTATTAGCAACTTTCATCATCTGAATAGGTTACAAAATTATGTTATGATCAACAGACAATCAATCAACTCATCCTTATGACTCCCTCTTGACTAGGTATTCATGTGATTAGCAGGTACACTTACTCCTTCTAAGTAGGTATTCCATGTTTCTTCCATCTATATCTTCTATCTAGATTCCTCCCTATTTATGTATTTCTCCCTTAGGTACACTATCTTTCTATTTGACAACAATGCTAAAGACTTGTCATTTTAATATGTAGATATGAACATTTTTTAGTTTCTCCTTTGGTCACCTAACCTATGATTGATTTGTAACTCCAACTCTTTGATTACTTTGAACAACTCCTAAAGTAAGATCCACTACATCAATGTGTACCATATGTCAATCAATTTGTTTAATGCAGGGCACTCCTCATACTTCTTAGATAGCCTTTGATAGGGGTATCAACCCTAGTTTACCTCCTAGATACTCATGAGCATCCTTAGGTAATGCCTTTATGAACACATCAACTATTTTCTCTTTTGTGTTAACATATTCCATCTTCACCTCTTTATCTTGAACTAGCTCTCTCAAGTAATGATACTTGATTTAAATGTGCTTAGTCTTTCTATGCATTAAAGGATTATTTGATATATTTATAACACTTGTATTATCACAATAAAATATCACAAGTTTAGTGATTTTCTCCTTCATAGCTTTGATTAGTTGTTTGATCCATACAATTTTTGTATAATTTACTATAGTAGAAACCTATTTGCGCCAAGGCCTGGACCCCTGGATTAATGCCCAAAATTAACATTTTCTTTTGGCTCCTCTTGCAAGACAAAATCCTTACCCTAAATAATTTAGCGAAGAAAGGCCAAATTATTCCCAAAAGATGTTTCCTCTGTAAGCATGACTCGGAAACAGTTAATCACATTTTCATTCACTGCCCCTTTTCCTCTAGAGTGTGGAGTCTTCTGACTTCCAATATGAACTTCTACTGGTGCCCGCCAGCTAGTATCTAGGAATTCTTCATACAGTGGAGTAGCAACAGCAAAGGCCTGAACTCCCAAATTTTGAGTTCTTGGATTATCCCACATTTGTGCTGGGGAATCTAGAAGGAGTACAACAAAAGGATATTCAGAGACAGAGAAGCTCCTGAGAGTATTGTAGCAGAGAAGATTGATGGTCTCATGAAAGAGAACTATTCCATAACTAGAGATTGAAACATAAAGGATGGAGGGAAAATTAAGGCTAGGGAAGAAGACAGGATCAAAAGAAGACAGCAGGCAACTTGGTCCTTCCCCCTTAAAAACTAGCATAAAGCCAATTTCAATGTGGCAGCTAAGGGGAACCCTAGTCCCATCAGATGCGGTGGAATCATAAGAAATAGCTTGGGAGGGGGAATTGCTACTATCTCATCCCCTATTGGTCACCAAACCAACCATTTGGCTGAAGCCAGTGCGACCAGACTCACTATTAAGTTGGCCTTGGACTCAGGGATCGAACAACTATGGCTTGAAGGAGACTACCTAAATATAATAAATTGTATTTTAGGAGTAACCAAACCATCATGGACCATTGAAAGCATAATTGAGGACCTAAAAATGGACTTGAGCAAATTTTAAAATTACCACGTCAGCCATGTCTACCGTGAAGCTAACGTGGTTGCTGATTGGTTTGCAAATGCAGTGGTCACATTCAATTCGATGATGACATGGGGAAACAATAATCATTTTTCGACGGCAGCTATGGAGCTCATCCGAAAGGAGAAAATTCAAGGTACCAACTCAAAATCTTTTTTATGATGATGAGACATGCTAAATCATGTTTTAAAAAAGGAATCATTTGGAGTTATGCAGAACCCCCACCATTTCATAATAATGTGTACGGATTACACGAGTAGAATAAAGCTAGAGTTAAACCCAATAACACGCACATTAAAGCTCTTGTCCTTAGAAATTTTTTCATCTCTGAGCTCTGCAAATCTATTAAGGGTTTAGGGTTAGAGAGGCATAATATCGTAATGGTGGGAGAAAGGATTAGAAGAGAGCCATGGGGAGAAATAGAGATTTGGAAAGGAAAAGGGAAGGTTTGGGAAAAACTCCAGAAGGGCGGCATAACCAGCTTCATGGAGAGGCTCCATGGCTTCAACGCGGGGGTTACCAAGATTATGGTTGAAACTTGGCACAATGAAAAGGTCAAAATTGATGGTGTCTCACACCAAATCATAGAGGGTCTCATTGCAGAGGTGACAGGTTTCTCCCAAGAAGGCATGAGCTTCTTCAAGGATAAGAAGATGTCTACCAATGTTGTCAACGCTTTCATCAAGAATGACAAGGAGAAAAGTAAAATGGTAAAGATTGACACCTACTATGACATTGAGTCCATCAAGAAGATCTGGGGGCATGTTTTGAGGATCATCATAGAGTATGTCACTTTGGAGCCCAAGTTTGATAGAGTCAGAACCCATCATTTTGTTCTACTTAATCATTTTAGACATAAAGTGAAAATCTCCTTTCCTTTCTATATTTATACTTCTATGACTAAGAATATAGATAGTTACAAGAAATTTCCTATTAAGAACCCCACCCTTCACAAAGGTCTTATGCTCCTCATTTTTGAGTTTCCAAGAACCCAGACAAGAGTCAAGTCCATTGGGGTTTCGGGTGGCTCCTCGAAGGACAACGCCAGCTCAGACTCAAGGGAAGTGCGTGTTGTGAATTTTGTCAAGTCTGAAACCCCAAAAGCCAATCCCTCTCTCCGCTCCCTAGCAGGAAGAGCCATAGGTGCCCTCCCCCTAACCCCCCTATCCCTCATCCTAAGGAGTCTAGTGATGAGTTGGATACAGAGTCGGAGGAGGCAGATTCAGTGATAGAGAAGGAAAGGGAGTTGGAAGATGACAAGGAGAAAGATAATGACAAGAAGGAGGTGACCCCCTTGGTAACCTAGGATAACCCAAGAAAAGAAAATTAGACTAGACCCCAACCAATGATCATCTCAGTGACCACGCTGATTTTCCCCCCAGCCCTACTGCGCCCTTCTCCCCCCTGGAGGTCCCCATTTTGCCCCCAGAAGAGATGATACAAATCATGGTTAAAAAGGGGGGGGGGAGGCCATGAGGAAAAATAAGAGAATAGCCTGGAGCAATTTCAATATGGGCATTATCAGAGAACCTGCTAAAATCTAGGTGTTGGGGGATCTCGACAGTAGCACCTACTATGACGAGCTCCTTGACCCAACTCTTCTGGTTCTCTCTGACAATGTTTGTGAAATGGGTTTCAACTTTCTCAACAATGTAAAGAATAGCATGATTGATAATTTTGGCTCCATTAAGTGGCTTTTTCAGGAAATTGAGACTGTGAAGGATAGGTCCAACCAGACCAACAACAGGGGTGATGTCAAGGATCTTGAGGCCAGAGGTAGTAAAGACCAGGTGGGCAGCCAGGAAAAAGACAGAAGCCAAGACCTCATAGACAATCAGGAGGACAAAATCACCCAGCTCGAGCAGAAGGTCCAAAGGCTAGATTCTATCCACCAGATTGTGACTAAACAGATTGTAGATACCCTCAATACCTTGAATGAAAACATTGTTAATCTGAGGGACTATCTAACTAATGTCGGTCTTGTGGGGAACGTGGAGCAGAGTACAGAGCATGGAACTAGCTGAGAAGATCCTTAGAAAGAGACTGGAATCTAGGAAAGTTAGGGGGACCAGATGCATTTCCTTCCCATGATCTAGGAGGAAGAGGCCAACCAAAAGGAAAGTGATGCTATAGAAATCCTGCATGCAATGGAAAAGAAGGGACACTAGTCTCCCCGCCAGGCTCTGTTCCTAGCCTTTGGTTCTCAAGCTTCGAGCCTTTTTGTTTCTGGCCTTTTGAGGCAGCTTTTTTTCTATCTTTTCTGCTTTAAGCTGTTTTTTGCTGTAAAAATTTGGGTTTTAGGATCCCTGTAAAACTTTTTTTCCTAATCAAAAACATATTTAGCTTCAACAATAGATTGAGAGATGCAATTTTGTTTCTTGCTAGTCCATGTAAGAAGCCCTTTTCCTAAGAAAAATGGTCCTCCACTAATGCTCTTTCTATCATCAATATTTCTATCCCAATCAGCATTAGTGTGGGCTCTCAATTCAAATTTCTCATTTTTCTTATAGTATAGGCCTTAGTCTTTTGTTCCTTTCAAATGATTTTCCCTGAGATTAGTGGAGAATCTTGCAACTATCCCAACAGAGAATGTAATATTATGTCTATTATGTACTACATATTGTAATTTCCTAATCATAGACATGTATAATATTTGAATTCAACTCAAATGAATCATCATTCTTTGATAGTTTATGTCATGTCACCATAGGTGTGCTTACTAGATTTGAATCCTTCAATCCAAATGTTTTCAATATCTCCTTAACATACTTTGACTGAGTGATGTATATACCATATTTCATCTGATGTACTTACAAATTCACAAAGAACTTGATCTCTCCAATCATAGACATCTCAAATTCTTTCTTCATTTCATTAGCAAAAGCCTTATATAAAGTATCTTGACCTCCAAATATGATATCATCAACAAAAAAATCATATAGTAAAATGCCTTTTCCTTTCTCTTTCTTCAAGTAGAAATTGTTGTTATCATTAATCCTCTCAAATCCAATCTTCACAAGATAATTATGAAGCCTTTCATACCATGCTCTTGGTGCTTACTTCAATCCATATTAAGCTTTGTGTAGTCTACATACCATGTTTATGTTGTCAACATCAACAAATCCTTCTGGTTGTTCTATATAAATCTCTTCATTTAATATACTATTCAGAAATGTAGACTTAACATCTATTTGATAAAATTCAAAACCTTTGTATGCATAGTAAGCAAGTAGAGTTCTTACTCCTTCTAGTCTTTCAACATGGGAAAATGTTTCTCCATAGTCTATCCCTTCTTCTTGTGCATATTCTTTACAAACTAATCTCACCTTGTTTCTTGTGACTTCACCATTTTCATCTAACTTGTTTTTGTATACTAACTTGGTACCATTCACATTTTAATCTTCTGTTCTAGGAACTAGAGTCCATGTCTTATTTTTCTCAATTTGTTCAACCTCTTCTTTCATGGCTTTACTATAGTCCACATCCTCTAAGGCATCTCTCACTATTTTAAGTTCTTACATACTTAGAAAACATGTATCATTTCTCAACTTGCTCCTTGTCATTGGCCTAGCATCCTTATCTTCAATGATTTGTGCATCAACATGATGTCTTTTGACATACTTAGACAATCATGGTTCTGCTCTAATTTCTTCATTTGGTCTCTCAACTTCTAAATCTCTATGTACATCTCTATCAGGTAGTTCAGCATATCTTTTATGTACACTAAAATTTGAATTAGAATTTTCCTCAACTTCATTTTGTAACTCGACACTTGAATGTAACTCAGTTCCTAAATGCAACTCAACATTCATAGTATGTGACTTGCTAGTCACTAAAATTTTCTATTGGTTTTCAACTTGATTTACATCATCTTCATTAGTAGACATACCTTCATAAAAGTACACAAATGATTTTTATTCTTTTGATTCCTTCATAGGTTCAACCTCATATACTTCTTTATATTTGTCAAATTTCACATTTGTACTTTCCACAACTTTATTAGTATTAGTATTTAAACACTTACAAGGTTTAATTCCTATGGAATAACCAAGGCATATACCTTCTTCACTTTTTCCATCTAATTTACCATTCCTAAAATCTTTGAGAATATGACACTTGCTTCCAAATACATTAAAATATTTTATGATGGGTGAGTATCTATACCATAGTTCAAAAGGTATTGAATGAATAAATTTCTTGACATGCACATGGTTCAAGGTATAGATAGCTGTACTTATAGCTTCTCTCCAGTATTTCAAAGAAATATTGTTCTCCATCATGAGTTTCATAGCATAGCCCATTACATACATGTTCCTCCCTTTAGCAATTCCATTTAGTTGAGGGTTCTTACGAGCAGATCTCTATCTTTGATTCCTCTGTCATTATAGAATATTTCAAACTCATTTGATGTAAATTCTCCTCCCTTGTCAGATCTCAAACATTTCAAAATTTTACCTATTTCCTTCTCAACTCTTTCTAAGTACTAGTTAAACATTTGGAAAGCATCATATTTCAGTTTCAAAAACATAACTATTATCATTCTAGAATAATCATCAACAAGTAGCTTAATATACTTATCTCCTTTGTAGATTTTCATTTCAATTGGTCCACACAAGTCAGTATGAAAAATCTCTAATATTCCTTTGGAGGTATGAGTCTTACTCTTAAAACTTGACTTTGTCATTTTCCCTAACTGGTATTGTTTGCAAATTATATTATAAAGTTTCTTCAACTTAGGAAAACCATTGACTCTTCTCATGTTACTGATACTAAGAAAGTTATTAAAATTAACGTGACATAACCTCTTGTGCCATAGACACACATCATCAAATTCTACAATTAAAAAAGTAGCATCCTCTATATCAAGGTAGAATAGATTACCTCTAGTTTGATCACCTTTTCCAATTAGTTTTCAATCAGTGTCATATATCTTAGCAATCTTATTTTAAAACTCAATCTTACAACCTAGATTATTCAGTTGTGACACACTCAATAAATTATAGTTGAGTCCTTAAACATAATAAGAATTGTCACATAAAATCCTTTCTATGAGTTTGATAGAACCTTTTCCTTTTATCAGACACGGTGCATCATTAACAAACCTTACAGTATTTTCATCATAATAATTTAAGGTAATGAACTTACTTTTATCTCTAGTCATGTGATGCAAACACCCCCTATCAATGATCTATCTATCATTCTTGTTCACACAAGACAGTAGTGTAGTTGCCTCATCCTCATTAGATTCATCCTTCATTGCAACATACACCAATTCTTCATCATCATCAGATCTATCTTTTGTTTCCTCTTTAGCAATGTAGCAAAACTTCTTGCCTTTATCTCTGTAATCTTTGTTGTCTTCATCTCTTCTACTTTTGTACTTGTCACCACCTATGTAATTCTTCTTCTCTCGACATCTAGAAGAAATATGAC
Source organism: Cupressus sempervirens (assembly GCA_028749045.1). Classification (NCBI taxonomy): domain Eukaryota; kingdom Viridiplantae; phylum Streptophyta; class Pinopsida; order Cupressales; family Cupressaceae; genus Cupressus; species Cupressus sempervirens. The sequence goes on from CM053791.1 coordinate 236,481,977, forward strand.
CAACCTCATTGTAATTGAAACAAATTATACATAACTTACCATTGAACTTTCCTTTACCTTTGTGAAATTTCTATGCTAGTAGTGCTTCAAGTTGATCTACATCTTCCTCAACTGTATCACTGTTACTAGACACATATTTTACCTTTTTCTCTTCTTTGTATTAGGTTCCTTCAATGATAGATTAGCTTTGAAAGTAGATTCAACACTGTAATGTTTGTAATTATCAAAATTAGATTTCTCAAAAGAAATGAGCCTACCTGCTAGACCTTCAAGAGTTAGATCATTCCTTGGCATACATCTCAATTCTTATATTGCAGAAACTCTAATAGCATAAATGGGAAACAATATTCTGAAAAATTTTCTTAGTACAATATCATCATCTATTTTACCTATAGCTCATCTTATTGCATTAAAAAAATATTTTATCCTAGAGCAATATTGATCAATATTATCAGCTTCTTGCATTCTCATATCATTTAACTTATCTCTAAGACTTTCAACTGTGGCTCTTAGAACATACTTGTCACCTCCATAGATAATGTGAAAAGAATCCCACATTTTCATTACACTATCACAACCCTTGATATAATCAAACTTGACATAGCTTAGTGTAGAGGAAATCTCCAACATTGCCTAGTTGTGCTCATTCTTCTTTTTTAGATCTTTAGTAGTTAGGCCTCTAGTAGGATCAACATGCTCAACAAAAATGGTAGATTATGCATGATCTCCAAGACCTCCTAGGTGTAGCTTTATCATACTTTTCCATGCAAGAAATTTATCTATATTAAGCTTGGGTACCTCTCTTTTTGACATCTTGATCTTTTTGCTTCTTGTACCTTTAAACTAGTCCTCTTAAATAGATGGCTCTAATACCAATTTTTTGAATTCTTTAGAATAACTAGGGGGGGTGAATAATTTATCCAAGGTCCATATGTACAATTAAAACTTTTCATAGCTTAGTGACCCATTTCCATAAAACATTTTCATCATGCATGAATCCATTAGATCATACAATCACTTAAACTTGTAGGTTACTATCAAATCAACTTTGCAGAAACATAAACATGAAACATATTAGATTCAATACCACATTTGACACAATGATTTAACATGGAAACCCAATTTGGGAAAAAACACTATTAACATGCTACTCATTCTCACTCTTCTAAAGTGATGCCCTGTGAAAGGCCAACATTGTTAAATATTACAATGCACACTTTTAAATAGGACCTAGGCAAAGGATTTCAATCACCCTGTTAGGAGTGAGCCTTGTTAGAGGACTTTAGATCATTGACTTGGAATGTCACCTTGTTAAAGGATTTAAAAATGACTATTAGATCAATCTTAATCCAAAGGATTTAACCTGGACTAGTACAATTATTAGAAAGTAACAATAAGGCTTGTTGTGATAACAAATTACAACACACTTGTAGATTACAGATCTGTATTTTAGACCTCCATTCTGCTTGGCTTTCACACAGTTGAGCTCTAGTAGCTTGTTCACCCTTCAAGCATCCATACCCTTAAGCATTCTTTTTTTCCTTGCCAATGTAGTCTCTTCTCTTAGGTCACTGAATGGAGCAATAACCTAGACTCCTTATCTTCCTTAGGTTCTCACACATGACATCCTTTGCTTCTAACTAGCCATCTCTATAAATAGAGAATTAAGATCTTTTGTTGTTCAACCTCAATTATCTATTTTAGGGTTAGGTTAGATTAGGTTGGATTCAATGAATCTACCAATCATTTGATTTCATCCCCTTTCTACAAACTTCTCCTTCAATTCTCTTTAAATTCACCTCAAAATCATTTACCATGAATTCTGTGCCACTAGCTCATCAATCTTATCTTCCACATAGTTCACACAATTCAAGAAATCAAGTTTGTGTCCTTAGATTCATCAAATGATTGTTCTTTCTCATAATGCTGACACTTAACATTAATTGGATCTTGATGCTTGGCACATACTACATTGCTTGACATCCTCTATCAAATCACTCGGCATGAACTAAAGTTTACTAGTGCTTGGCATGAACTAAACTTTACTTACACTGTATCACTTGACTTACACTAAAATTGACTTTTCTTGTCTTACACTAACTTTTCTTGGCACCTACTATGCAGAATCTCAAGCTTGGTAGACATACTTCCTTTAACTTGTTCTTCTTAACTTAATTAGTGTAACCATCCTTTGCAACCTTAAGTAGATTATCAATGCACTATAATATCATTGTCTTAATTAATCCATGTACTCCTTTTCCATATCATAACTCAACCTTTCCCCTAAGTGTTATTGTTACCTCATTTGATCAAATCCTCTTTATCAATCAAGCAAATGATAGTACTCAAATCGTATAAGCAATTTTCTTACTAGAATGTAATTGGTTTGACATCTGTGACAAAACAATGATTGAAACACATTTATCATACTTGTATCAATCTATCTTCAACAACCTCCCTCTTTATTTATTTAATAACTAACCCTATATGCAGAATAAATCTTAGAACACAATCCTATTTACTTCTAATTCACCCAAAACATGCATTTGAGCTTGTTGCATAGAAGATTCAATGTTTTCTCACTTATCATTATATACATTTCCATTTTAGTGATATACATGAGTTAAACATCCAATTCAATGTTATACAAACATTTACATAATTGAAAACTATGATAGATACATGGATTTGAATGATGAAAATATTTATTACAACATATTGTTAATATAGATTATGAATTAGAATCTAATGAAATTATTTACCACTTATTATCATATTCTTCACATTAAATTTTTTATTTCTTAATTAAAATGTCAATGATAAAAAAATGGATCTTAATAAACCATATTTATTCATATAACTTATCCATATGACTATATATTATTCTCCTTTTACATCATCCCATGCAATATTTGACAAAAATGCTTAAAAGCTCCATTAGCTCACTTATATTTCTATCTTTAGCTCTACTTATTTTTTAGAATGTGATAGTTAACACATTTTCATTAGTCATTAACCATTTATACATTATTTTTTATCTTCAACATAGTAGTTTAAGATCTTTATTAATTTTCTCTCTTTTATATGGTGCTTGTGATGTTTCCATTAGTTTGTAGAATGTAAAAATGGTTTATTCATACCAATGAAATGATAATGAAAATGAATGTGAAGGATATGAAATGGTAAAAGCAAGTAATTGCAGAAAACAAATGATTCTCTATGGTGGTTTGCAACTACTATCTATGGATAAGAATCTTATATGGAGTAATTATACCATTTTCTTCAAAACTATCAAAATTAGGATGTATTGATATTCAACAAATGCTATATGTGAATGAGATAAATAAATTGTTAGCACCATGTATGGCCTGGCAAAGGCAATTTGTAGAACCATCCTACCTAATTTGTATAGACTAATTGTCAATGATAAATGTGTGCCAATTTCAATAAATATTATAGTTAAGTGTATGCTATAATATAGAAAGTGTTTAATATGTATTTTCCTATAAATATAATAGATGAGGGCTTGTTTTTTCTAGAACCCATTTTTGGGTTTCTCCTCTAATTTCTCATGTTCCTCCTTCCCACCCCCGCACCCTTTAAACTTGGTATCAAAGCCAAATGGTGAGACTATTGTGTAAGATGTTGGAGGTATAGATGAGAGTTGTGAATAATATTTGGAAATATAGGTGTGTATTCTGATTGATGAAACTTGTTACGGTGAAGTGGATAAAAGAATATTAGTGAAGAGTGGGCAGTTTGAAGGACATTTCAAGAGAGATTAAGTATGAGAGGATTTACTTGTGAATAAAGTGATAGAAGTAAAATAAGTTGAACCTGCCCAACTATATAGTGTATTAAAATTGTTGAAGATCATTCAATTGCAAGGAGTATGCAAAATAAAGGAAAAAGTAGAGCATCATGTGAAGTTTCCAGCCGAAGATTAGTAGTTTGTGGAGCAACTATGTACAAGAAAAAGTATCAGAGAGTGCATACACACTTCTTGTGAGAATTTGTCAAGATGTTGTGAAAAAATATTAACACCATTTCAATGGAAGCTTTTTGATGGTGCAGTTGGCTAAAGAATGTCATAGGGTAAAAGCATAAACATGTGTCACCCTTTTGTAAAGGAAAAGTCTAACAAAAATATAACTATCCACCTTTAACGACCTAAAATTGGTATTATTATTTTGAATTTGAAAATGAAGTAAACTAATGAAATGTGTAAAAATGGATGAAGTTTATGATTATAATTTTTAGTAATGATTTGGAATAAGAATTGATCTATTTTCTTAATTTTTATAGATAATTTTTTAGCTATTCAAAAATGTTGAAGATTACGGGTCTAGTTCCCACCACAAAAGTATATGGAAATAAACTTATTTCCCTTTGATCTCAGACTATGTTATAGATAACATATATAGCTAGAACAATAAAAAAAATTGTCTTTAGACCTATATTTTCTCTTTTATAATGATTCAAATTTTAACAAACCTAAAATTGATAGTTTTCATCTCCCACCACATTTTTCAAAACAAATCTATTCTAACCAAGAGAAAAAATATACATTCTAGAAGGGGACTCTATCCTCTAGAATGTCATATAATTTTTAATTTATTTTATATGATATAATTTTTTTTTCTTTCTCAAAATCAACATCTTTTCGAGTGTTAAAATATGTACTTGTAGAATTTTTTAATTACAATAAACTATATGTAATTAAAACACTTTAAACTCTACATGAGAATAGTCTTAACTCTTAGCTCTATAAAATGGTTCTTATATGTTATTAGAATAATCTCATAAAAGACAATAAGAGTTATTGAAACACCACTTTTCTCAAATAATTGTATTTTTTTAGCAATTGGACACAAACTAGTATAAAACATGCATTTAATAGACATTTCTAGTTGGAATAGTGTGAGACCATAAATAACTTAGCTTTAATGAATTTATATAGATCATATGTTTGAATAAAATTTATTTTTAGATAGAAATACTCATATTAGTCATTCAAATAGGTCAGCCTAAAAGGTGACACAACTTTGTACTTTTACCCAATAGATTAATTGTTTAATATGGAGAATGTTGTTGCAAGAAGAATATCAGAAAGATGGCAAGTTGAGGAAGGTAATGAAGTGTCAAATAACCATTGGTGCCAAAGACATGCGTTGTCTATGAAAGGATTGTTTTGGTTAGTATATTGCCAAGTGTCACAAGAAGGTTATATTTGTATTCATAGGAGCTAAGATAATTGTTAAGAAGATTTCAAAAGAGTGCAAAGTAAAGTGGATCCCAATGTTGAGGCTAAAGTTTTTTGGGACATGTGATTAAATATCAAATCATTGTGGAAAAAGTGAGTTCCAAATGAGTTTTTCAACTATGTTTTTAATAAGTTTTCAAAGGTTGTAAGTGGATTGTGTGTGTGTGTGTGTGTGTGTGTGTGTGTGTGTGTGTGTGTATTAGCAATATTTTCTTTACATAAAAAAAACATTAAAAAGATGAGATAGTATGTTAGAGGTTTTTGTCATGGTACAAAGAGTTTTCCAAGATTAATGTTTTTGTTTGGCTTGAAATTGTTTTAGATTAGAGGAGAGATGGTATGCCAAAGTTTTTTGGATGCTTAGTTGGTTTATGTTTATCAAAAAGAATGTACTAGTGATAGAATGGAAGAATGGTCTTGTGTCATTGGTTTCTCAAATTTGAATATTTTTTGGATGATATCCATCATGATAAGGTTGAAAAGGTTTTTTTTTGTGGACAATGCATTTTAGGAAAAAATTTAAGACCATGTCATTGTAGGAAAATCTTGTGAATCTATCATATCTATGATATTGTAAGGGGTACATGATCAGTTGTACCTAGTACCCTAGAGTTTGGTTTGACATATTGATAAGTCATGTATCCAAAAAAGATTCCTACAGAACTAAAGGGTATAATAGATGAGAACCCATATATCTTGGTAGATAGATTTCTTTATATATGGGCTCATTGATCATTTTTGATATGTAACTATAAAAGAATAAAAGCCCAAAGATATGATGGTTTTTGTGCAATGAAGATTTGTGGTCATTAGAACTTGTGTGTGTTTGATTTGAAAAGTACTTGAGTGCAAAGTTTATTATGGTCTTAAAACCATTTTTTAGTGAGGTTTGTGGTGAGCAAAAACCACTTTCATGTGAATTATTTTGTGATCTAAAAACCACTTGTGTGTTTCTTTTAATGTTTGTGGTGAATTTTAAACCACTTAAAATTTGCATTAGTTAGGAGTAAACTGAAAAAACCCGAAGTTATTATGATGTGGATGAAAAAATATGAATGATTGTATTTGAGAAATGATTGTAAATGGGTACCTAATAAGGATTCAGGCCAAGACCCATATTTTCTAGATTATCGAGATATATCTAATAAAAAATTGAACAATTAATTTAATGGAGTATGTGAGAAAGATAAATTAATTATCAAAACCAACTGTATATGGTTGGAAGACACCATTTTTAGAACAATCTTATGTAATTTGCACATAGTATCTATCCATCATAAAAAGGTGCCAATTTTAATCAATATTCTAGCTAATTGTATGAGATATTACATATAGAATTTAGTATGTATTTTCCTATAAATATAATAGATGAGGGTTGGTGTTCGATAGATCACATATTTGGGGTACCCTCTTCTTCCTCTACCTTATTTTTCTATCACTATATAGTTTTTTTTTTTAAATTTAAAACAAGATTATTATCATTGAGGAATTTTTTAGGAATGGTATTCTTTGTTGAAATGATCACAATCAAAATTTGAGTTTATAAAGTTCATTAACAAAAAAATGTAGAAATATTTAGTAGTAGCATGTAAGATGATCAATTTCTTCTACAGACGAAGCTTATGTTTCAAATATACAAAGTGAAAAAAAGACTAAAGATTGAAGTGAGAAAGCATAAAGATAGAACGAGTCCATGAAAATATGTAATCAACCTACTAGTAGGTAATATTCTTGATATTTTTTCTCTTACATGATCATTCATGATGCAAATCAATTGTGTAGCAAAGACCTTTAGTCTATATGCAGAATGGAATAGAAGTCGAAGGGAACAATGAGGCTAATAAACTAACATTAAATGTACTAATTTCATTTGACTTTCATTATCATGTTCATTACAATGTCATCTCCATGCATTCATGATTTCAATTTTAATTTTTTGATGAAAGATGAAACATGATTGTGTATGAAGTTTTGGACACATTAAAATGATTAATATCAAAATACTTTATGAAAAATTAACTTTTGAAAGGATGCAAATCTTCTACTTTTTCTCTGCATTGATTAAGATCATAGTATTTTCATTTCCCCTCCCTTTCTCTTGTAATAATCCTTGTATATGAAGGATGATGGTTTTTTGTTCCCATCAATATGAAATTCTTAGCACTTCCTAACCCAAATTTCCTCATTTTATGTTATTAGAAAAAATAAGAAAAAAAAACCCTCATCATTAATGCAAGAAATGTCATTCTTTGATCAGCTTAGAATCATAGGAAACAAAGCCCTCCAATAATGATAAGGAAGGAGAAACTAGAAAAATCTAGAAGGAAAAGGAATTCCCCCATATCTCCGTCTATTACCCATAATCAATCCCTTCCTCACAAAGTGTACAATATCTCAACAATTCTATTACCATCATTTATCCCACATTTCACATCTAGAGATAAGGAAATGCCCTAGGAGATATCTGAAATTGAGTACTAAATCCCTAAATTCAATAAACAAGGAAGCACCCCAAAACCCTATCTCTCATTCCCTTGGTCATAAGGATGATAGAGCTAGGTTAGTTCTTGATATAACCACATCATTGAGCTCCTAGAAATCTTTTGCATACTAGAATGGGAAAATTTATTCAAATATGATGGATTGGTTGAATTTTGCATTTGTAAAATATGCAACTATTTTTTATATTGATTGTGATTATTTATCCTTTGAGTTTTATTTAGACATTCTAAAGAATTATCTTATAGATGAGGTAAATTTTGTTTCAAGGGTTTCTCACTCCTTTTTATGGTCCCCCGCTAATTTCAACTACCTCCCGTAGAAACTACAAAGAATCACTATCTGATTCACTCTGGGAATACTCCCACTCTCTCTCATGAATAAAGATATTCTCTAGAGTGTTAGAAATTTGTTTGGTTCTTTTTCAAGTTTTGTAAACCTAAGATCATCATAGCAAGAATGTAAGATTCTCCTTTTGATTAACCCCTATTTGATTCCCTCCAAGATGACAATCTTTAATGACAATGCATCCTTCATCTTTTTTCAAAAATTATATCATGGAAATGTTAATGGTAGTAGATTATCTCTATTGAAGGAGTTTTGAAATCCCTAGATCATAATGAAAATCCTAAAATTAGATTCTTATATCCCCTAAACTCAACCATTAGGAAACCTCTCAATAAATTTTCTTCAAGATGTACGTTTTTTGTTAGTTTGTCATGACTAGTGAGGGAAGTGTTGTACACTCCCCACAATTCTTGGGGATATTTTAAAAGATTTGTTTGGGCTGACATTTAAAAAAAAGTTATAATCATAAAGTGGTTCAAATATTTTACAAAACAGTTTAGGGCTAGGTATTTCATTATGTGATTCAATAGTTTCTTCTTGCGATTGTATTGAGTTGTACGAGATTATAGATTGTAACCAAGTTGTAACCACAAGATAATAAAATATTTGACTCACTATTGGTGGACACAACCCAAGGATTAGGTGAACCATGTCAAATCTTTGTGTCTTGTGCTCTCTTCTATGTGTATTATTATTTTTTATATTGGTTCTATTTGCATGTAATTATTATTTTTGTCTCTCCTCTATAACAAAGTCTCATTGTTTAGTGGGAGTCTCATGATTGCGTGGGAGATATGGAAGATGAGGATAATTTGAAGGTTGAGAATTTTAATGGGAAGAAATTTTAGTTATCAAAATTACAAATGGAAGACTATCTTTATCAAAAGGATTAATGATGACAATTGGAAGGAAAATCCAAGAAACTATTTGAAATGACAGATGAGGACTATAATATTTTTGATAGAAAGGAACTTGGAAGAATTTATTTATTATTGTTACAATCATTGGCTTTCAATATTAAAAAATCAAATAGGATAGAAGAGTTGATGAAAACCTTAGCAAGGTTGTATGAAAAGTCCTCTACTTCAAACAGGGTATTTTCCATGAAGAATTTACTTAATACGAAGATGTCAGAAGGTGGATATATTCTAGATCATTTAAACAAGTTTAATATGGTTACTAGTTAGTGGTCTTCTATAAATGTTAATTTTGATGAAGAAATTAGGGCTTTCTTGATTTTGTGTTCTTCACCTAAAAGTTCGAATGACTTGGTCATGGCTATGAGTAATTTTGTTTCTGGGTCTAATACTGTAAAATTCAATGTTATTATCTATGTTATTATGAGTGAGGAAAAATGTAGGAAAATCTCAAGTGGACCTACTTGAAGAAGTATTTTGAATGCGTAAAGTAGAGACATAATGATTGAGAGAGGAAAAAAATATAATTTTTTTTGGGAAATCTTGAGTAAAATCGAAGGGGAAGAGGTCTCAATGATGAGGACCAAGAGATTGTTGGTATTGTGGAAAACCAGGGTATAAGTAGAAAGATTACTAGACTCAAAAGAACAATGAAGGAGACAAACAAGAAGGAAACAAGGAGGTAAATATGGTAAGTAATAAATCAAAAGAGGATGTTTTGATTCTATCTTTAGAAAGTGTTGATGATTCATGGGTTTTAGATTCCTAAGATTCATTTCATCCTACTCCCCATAAATGTTATTTTTTTAATTATGCCCAAGGTGATTTTGGGTTTTTTTATTTGGGGGATAATGAACCATGTTAGATTGTTAGAAAGGAAAAAATTAAATTAAGTTGGAGAATGGGAATCAATGGCTACTACAAGAGGTAAGACATGTTCCAAGGTTAAGTAGGAATTTGATTTTAGTATGGAAAATGGGTGATGAGGGTTGAATAGTTACTTGTAATAAAAAAGTAATCTTTTTGTTTTGGCTATCATCTCCAAACTAATGGCTAGATTGAAATGTTAAAATGATCATTGGAAAATTTCCTTAGATATGTGACAAAGGATCTTGGAAAGAGTTTCAATGTAGTATCTTTACAAGTAGAATATTCCTATAGTCAATCAATATATACAAGTTCAATAAGGAGTCTATTTGAGATTATGTATAGAAACCTCCCAAGAGTTATTATGGAACTTAGAGACTCGAATGAGAAAAAAGAAAGGTCTAGACATGATGAACACTTTGCAGAAGCCATGAGAGGGATTCATGACTAGGTTAGGTTGTCTCTCCATTCTAATGTCTAAAAATCAAAGCTTAAGATAATTAGAGAGGGAATGACATAAAATTCAAGGAAGAAGACTCAATGATGGTACATGTCAACAAAGATAGATTACTAAAAGGAAGGTGCAACAAATTGAAAATGAGGAGGATAGGTCCCTATAAAATCCTCTCCAAATATAGAAATAATGCCTAAAAATAGACTCGACATTAGATCTCTCTCTCTCTCTCTCTCTCTCTCTCTCTCTCTCTCTCTCTCTCTCTCTCTCTCTCTCTCTCTCTCTCTCTCTCTCTCTCTTCCATACTCAAAATTGCATACCTGATATTCTTTAGTGTTCAAGTATCTACCAAATTATGTGATGAAGAGTTCCAAGATGTCAAAAAGGACTAGATTGCAAACTTACCCATTTAAGTTAAAATTGGAATGAAGAGCATATTAGATAGAAAGACAGAAAAATAAACAAGACACGAAATAAATATGGAGAATTTTGTCAAATGGAAGGATAATCCATCATCAAATGCTATGTGGTTAAAGGCTGATATTTAGAGTAGTTAGTCTCTAATAGGACTTGACAATTTTCTACTAGGCAGAGTATGGTGTAGGAACACATGGGATAATGAATAAATCCATAATTAATGGATGGTTTAGATTTGAAAAATATTCTCTTTATGATTCAATGGGTAATATTTTTTAATATTGTAATAATATTTTTTGAAGTGATGTCAATATTTGGGACAAAAGGGCCTTTAGGGCCATTTAGGGTCGTATTGGCCAAAATGATGTAATTATTGTTCCTAGGGCCAAATTTATTTCTAATGGTAATCAAGGATCTATTAAGATTTAGAATTTTCTAATAATGTCTTTTGCTAATTTTTGAATAGGATTATAAAGATTACAATTAATTTGACAAAAGTTGCATTTCTTGGTAAAAAGTTGTTATGGAACTTTTCCAACAAAAGTTGAAAAAGTTGTAACTTTTCAAAATAGTTGATTTTGGTTTGGAAGTTTTAAAACCATTATAAATTCCCTTTGACCACATTAGGAGTTTGGTTGGAATACTTTAGAAGCATAATTAATAAAGAATTATTTGATTTCTTTTTTAAACTGACTGTGTACAAGCAATTTTTTTATGGATTATGAATTTGGATCAGTGAATGAATAGTATGGTTAGAAAGTAGATTTAGGTTTCTATAATTTTAATTTGGTTTGGTTTCAATTTTAATTTATTAGAGGAATTTAAGAAATTTTCTTATTCAGTGGTGTGGTTAGACAAGAAAACCTAGGGTTTGATGTAAATAATCCTCTCGTTTGAGTCTCCACTATTGAGAATTCATGGGACTAAGGGAAATTAAATCTAATTGGATTTAATTTAATATTTATAAAGTTTCAAATACAAAATTTATTGCATTTGTCATAAAATTAACACCCTATCCCTATATCTCTTTGTTCATAGGGAACAAAATAGTGCAGTTATGATTGAAGACAATTGGGTAGAGTATATAGGTTAGAAACAAAGGTAGATTTCAAGGATTTTGATGTACCAAAATGTGAATGAGGGATTGGTTTGGGTCTAAAATAAATAAAAGGAGGAGCTTCTTTAACTTTTCCTAATAAGGTCTATTCATTAAGCAAACCCTATGAGAATTTAGGTAGGGGTTGTGTGGGTCACAATTTATTTATATAGCATTCGTAAATAATCCCAATATGATACTCATAAAAAATATTTGTCTATAGGGTCATGTGGAGAAATTTATAGAGATACCCTGAAAACTAAATATGGAGGTCTAATTAAATTATGTTTGCTAACTAGGCCAAATATAGCCGATTTTGATTCTAGGGTATTTTGAAAGGTAGAACTCCTCCAAATGGATTTTCTTGGTCATATAATGATTCTAAGAGACCACTCCACCCATGGGAAGTCATAGGGGTTCTATTTAGTGTTTTCATAGAGTTTTAAAGTTTGAACCTAAAGGAAAATTTAAAGTTCTAAGAGGATTTAAATGCTAGGAAGTGTTAGGAAATCTTATGGTATTAGAAGTTCCCAAATTTTGGAATTGGAATATGATTCAATTCATCTTTGACCTTCAGGATTGTGCTTTTGTGGAGGATTGGTATTTAAGATATTTGGGGCCTATTATAACCAATAGGTTGTGGTGAGTTGGATTTTTTTTAGGCACTCCTCATTTCAATGCAACTTAATGACTCATTAGTTGAGTTGAAAATAGTCATAGTTAAAACAAAATAAGTTTGGCTCAAAAATTACATAGTTAAATCTAGATTGAAATATAACAATTTGACTTGTTTTAGAAAATGTTTCCTACTTATCAATTGATGAGATTAAGGGGATTTGTAATGAATGGTTCATAAGGTATACCACTTGGAAAAGGTTTTACAAATGGGGTTGCAAATAGGGTGGGGTCAACCATCCAGGAAACTTCATAGTTAAGCATGCTCAAGATGGAGTAGAATAGAAATGGGTGACCACCTCAAAAGTCTTGGCAGTTCACCTTATTGAGAATCACCTAGATAAAATGAGTCTTAATAATTCCATTTATTCTCATGGGAGATCAATTGGTGTAAATTTCTACCTATGAAACATGGGTCAATAAGTGTGACTCAAAAATTACACAGTTAAATCTTGATAGAAACATCACAATTTTAGCTTCTATGGAAAATATCTCCTACTTATAAATTGATGATCTTTAGAGGATTCCTAATGAGTGGTTCATAAGAAAAAAACACTTGGTGAAGGTTTTTAAAATAGGGTTAGAAGTAGAGTGATCTTAACCATGGAGGAACATATGTAGTTAAGAACACTCAAGATGGAGTAGTACTAGAATGGGTGACCTCTCGAGAAGTACTAGTGCTCTACCTTTGTGAGAATCACCTAGATCCAGTGAATTCCAAGTGGTCCATTTATTATCATGAGAGATGGATTTGTATGAATCATTACTCATGAAACATGGGTCAATGAGTTTGACTCAACTAACTATATAGTTAAACCATGACAACAATATCATATTTTGACTTACTATTGAAAATATCCCCTACTTATCAATGGATGAGCTTAAGGGTCTTTATGATGAATGGTTCATAAGGAATAATAGTTGGTGAAGGTTTTAAAAATAGAGATACAAGTATATTTTTTTTAACCATAGATAAAACTTTGTAGCTAAGCCCAATAAAGCTGGAGTAGTATTGGGAATGCTAGCCTCTTGAGAAGTCGTGATACTTCACCTAGATCCAATTAGTGATAACTATTCAATTAATTCTTGTGAGGGATATACTTTTATAAATCACTACTCATGAAACATGGTTTAATGAGTTTGAGTCTAAAATTACATAGTGAAATCCTCATAGAAATATCACAATTTGAGTTGCTATGGAAAATATCTCCTACTTATCAATGCATGAGCTTAAGGGACTTTTTAATGAATGGTTCATAAGGGACAATAATTGGTGAATTTTTTGAATTTTTTTTTTCAAGTAGATTGTGTTTAACCATAGAGTAAATTTTTTATTTAACTATGATCAAGATGGAGTAGTATTGGGATGAGTGACCTCTTGAGAAGTCCCAATGCTTCACCTATGTGAGCATCAGCAAGATCCAATGAGTCCTAAGTGTTATATTTATTCTCATGAGTAATAGGTTTTTCTAAATTACCAGTCATGAAATATGGGTCAATGAGTTTAACTTACAAAATACAGAGTTAAAATCTTATGGCAATATCACAATTTGACTTGCTATGGAAAATATCTCCTACTTATCAATTGACAATCTTAAGGGGATATCTAATAAATGGTTCATGTTTATGTAAATAGGTATTTACCATTTACACTTTACTTAAGTTTAGTTATGTTAATGCATTTCATATTAGTTGTCATGTAGACAACATAGTAGTTTGCATTCCAATTGAGCAAATGTTTTCTCGCACCTCTCTTTATGAGATACACCTTTTTATTCTTATCCTCTCATTGTTGCATGTACATTCATGCACAATGGAGGATAATCCACTCTTGGTGGACTTGTCGTTAGTTGTTATGCTTATCTCTTGTATGACTCCTAGATATAACAATTGTCTTTATATACAAGGAACTTCTATGATGTATTCATCCAATTATCCGATTAATCAATTCTCATTTGATCATATCTTGTCTCTCTTGTGCTATCTCTTGAGCTTCTAAATTTTGGCATTTCATTCTTACCTTAGGGAAATTCTTACATGGTATTAGAGCTATACCAAATTCTTACATAGTATCAAAGCTATACCAAATTATTACATGGCATCAGAGACAAAGAAGCGTACATTGCGTAGCCATTAGAGAGATTTTCTTTTGTAAGTCAAGATTGGAGCTTGTTGGAGAAAATTAGATGTTGGCATCACATTTAGAAGGTCAAAAAACCCCTAAATCAACTTTTTCTTATATCAAAATCATACATTTGAGGTGAAATATAGAGTCATTTGATTTTTAGAGGTGTGTTGACAATGATTGAGGAAAAATAATTACAGATGTGATTTTTGAACATCAATATCTCCCTCATATAGACTCCTTTTTTCACAAAATTATTTTTGTTTTGGGATAGAATTTCATGATCTACACATTCCTCCAAGTTGTTTGTAATCATTGTTCCTGAATTGTTTTTAAAACCACAAATCTTGGTCTTTCCATTTTCAAAGGCTTTTTTTGGGCTCATATGGATACATATTTAGGTGCTATTTTTTTTGAAAGTGTATAATTTTTTGTCTACTTTCCAGAACTAGCATCAAGTTGGAGTAATTTTGAATAGACATAGTACTTTCAGCATTTGGTCATTTTTGAGCTATTTTGGCACTTGTAATTAATTAGATCCTTGAGAGATCTTGTGTCTTATCTTTTTGAGTCATATATAGATTCATATTTTTTGTTGTAACTATCAAAATTAGAAGTCCACTTTGGTTCATTTTGACAAGTGACAATTCTACATGCACTAAGTGTAAAGTACAAAATCATCAATTTTGTGGAGTTCTTTCTTTTTTTGCATTTTGGAGAGTGCATTAATTTTTTTTTCTTGAGATAAGCACATCATGGGTAAAGTCATGGAATGGAAAATCCATCATGTAGTTGTATTTTTCACTGGGGATAATTATGCATCATAGAAAAAGGGAATCATTACATATTGTAGATGGACAAAACTCTTGCTTAATCTTTGTGGACTTATTCCTAATCCCGTGTAAAAATTCAAAAGTTATCTTGGTGTAATAGGAATATGCATATAAGGGGATTGATTTCTTATAGCCTTGTTCCATCTTTCTTCTCTAAAGTTGATAGCAAGCTAGAAGCTATTAAGTTCCTATGCAAATTTTGGGTTATTATTTAGGAACACTTTGGAGATCCTCATGTTCCTCCATTACAAGAAGATCTAGTTATAGTTTTTCTCCTTCTACTTGATGATGTAGATAACATTCCCTATGATGAGCATACCCTTTGGAAGATTCAAACTTTTTAAGATATTGAGAGTCTTAATGATCTAAAGACTCCACTTGTAGTTACTAATTCTCCTATTAATATTGCATCTATTGTTGCTCTTGATGATGCTTGTATTCACACACTTGTGGATTCACATGATTTAGTGCAGCAAGATATTTATTTTCTTTTAGACTCAATTCCATGGGATGACTACATGTCAAAAATTTCTAGTTTTTTTGTGGAGTCTTGCATTGATGATTTGGGAGACACAATTGATGACATTCATTTTCTCTTTGGTGAAGGTGATCCTTCTTTAGTTGCTACAAGGTAACACTCTGACCCTCATCTTCATTCTCTACTTGATCATTCTTTCAAGGTTGACATGATGGTGGATAGTTTGATACAATAGTTGGAGGAGGTCACTTTCTCTTTAGAGGTGACACTTGAGTCTTAGAAGTATGTTCTACATTCATCTTCAGTTTATCTTGATTTGTCTTTTTCAATAGAGTGATATAGTACACATGATTTGGTGGAGGCACCTTTCAGTATTGATGTGGGGATACTTAAATAGATTTCATACATTTTAAGGTTTCTTCCTATAGATGGGGGAGGCTTCTTTCATACACCTTTGGTTTTATTTCTCCCTAAGGGGAGGAATTTTGTTCTACACTCATGGAGAAGCTTCTACATCAAGCCTGCAACATCTACAATTGGTGTACATTCTATATCGAGGGGAAGCTACTTGGTCCATCTTCATCTTCTTCTCTCTTTTGGGCAGGATCTTTTCCTCACATGAGGTCTTCTCTTTCATTTTCTTCTATCATACTTATCTCTCTTTTTTGAAGGGGGTTTTTTCCATTTGGTTTTCCTTCTTTCTCTTCTTTATGAGACATTGCATTGCACGTCTTTTACACTTTCATATTGTACATGGGTACCTAACATGGACTAGTAGTTGAGACACATCTTGCATTATTATCTATCTTTTGTGTGTTTAAGTACTTTTCTAATGGGGGGGTGTTGGTTTAAATAAGTATTTACTATTTTCACTTTACTTAAAATTACATAGGATAATGTATTTTCATATTAGTTGTTATGTAGACACCTAGGAGTTTACATATTCATATGATTTTTCATTTAGACAACATAGTAGTTTGCATTCCAATTGAGCACATGTTGTCTCAGACATATCTTTATGAGATACACCTTTGTATTCTTATCCTCTCATTATTGCACATACATTCATGAACAATGTAGGATAATCCAATCTTGGTGGACATGTGCTTAGTCATTATGCTTATCTTTTGTATGACTCGTAGATTTATCAATTTCTTTTATATACAAGATACTTCTACAATCTATTCATCCAATTATCTAATTAATCCATTCTCATTCGATTATATATTGTCTCACTTGTGCTATCTCTTGAGCTTCTAGATCTTGGCATTTCATTCTTGGCTTAGGAAAATTATTGCATGGTATCAAACCTATACCAAATTCTTACAATTCATAAGATAAAAATACTTGGTAAAGTTTTTATAAATGGGGTTTCAAGTAAAGTTTATTTAAAAAGGGAAGAAACTCCATATCTAATCATGCTCGAGATAGAGTAGTGCTTGGATGGGTGACCTCCCAAGTAGTGTTGATGCTTCACCTTTATGAGAATCACCTAGATGTAATTAGCACTAAGTGTTCCATTTATTCTCATAAGAGATGGATTTTCATAAATCACTACTCATGAAACATGGGTCAATGACTTTAAATCAAACACTACATAATTAAATCTTGATAGAAATATCACAATTTTACTTGTTGTCAAAAATATCTTGTGTTGATCAATTAATGAGCTTAAGGGGTTTTATAAAGAATGGTTTTGAAAGCACAACACATGGTGAAGGTTTTGAAATGGGGTTACAAGTAGAATGGTTTAACTATGGAGGAAACTATATACTTAAGGGATTTCTAGTTAGAGTAGTCTTGGGATGGGTGACCTCCTAGGAAAGCCCAATGCTTCACTCTCTAAGAATAAACTAGATCCAATGAGTACTAAGTGTTTCATTTATTATTAGGAGATATGGATTTAATTGAATTTATACTCATGAAATATGGGTGAATGAGTTTAACTAAAAAAAATAGACTTAAACTATGACAATAATACCATAATTGGAGTTGCAATGGAAAATATCTCCTACTTATCAATTGATCAGCTTAAGGGGCATTCTAATCAATGGTTCATAAGGAACATTTCTTGGTGAGGGTTTAGAAAATGGAGTTTCAAGTGGAGTAGATTTAACCATGTAGGCAAACAAGCTAGAGTAGTATTGGGATGGGTGACACCCTCGAAAGTCTTAGTGCTTGACTTCTGTTAGCATCAACTAGGTATAGTAAGTGATAAATATTCTATTAATTCTTATAACATATGGATTTGTGTGAATCACTACTCATGAAACATGGGTCAATTTATTGGACTCAAAAACTAGTTGTCAAATATAGATAGCAATATCACAATTTGACTTGATGTGGAAAATATCTACTAATTATTTATAGTTGATTAAGAGCGCATATTGTATAACATTATTTAGTAAGTTATAATAAAGAGAAAATTTACCCAATAGTGCAGATTCAATAATTTGTGTGAGAAAGAGTTATAATAAGTTATTTTAACTTAGAGGGAAATAAACCAATGGTAAAAAAAATCCTTCTCCTTAAGTATATATGTTAGTAAATGTTCACAAGCTATTCCATTATTCCTCTATTCATGCTTTTAGATATCACCTATCTAGAAGCCTAAAGAAAAAAAATAGAAACTAACCCATCTAAAGTGGCATGATTCTTTGATGAAATCCACATAAAGATGATTCAAAACCCTCTTTAATTTTTTTTTAACAATTCCAAACTCTCATCTAGGGGTTTTTGTCTATCTAAATCAAGGGAATAAAATAACCATCCAATAGTTTAATATCTAAGATATTGTGTAAAAAATTCTGCATTCGTTGGTAATTCCTAAATTAGGAGTATCCCAATTAAATTTTCAAGTGAGATGTTTCCATTTTATTAGGTATTTTTTCATGTCCCCTTTTCAAATAATTAAAAATAATAATCTTTTCTAAGGCAGGCAGGCCGAAAATGGTGAAGTTTCAGAAAAAGGGGATAATCCTTGGAAGCTAATGGACTAATAAATGAAAATTATTATTAAAATATGTTTTATTAACCCCTCTTGGACGTGAGTTAGGGTTATGCCCTCTTTTAAGGGGTTTGGAGGCATTTTGGGCTCATTCAAGAACTTGATTTTTGCTCACTTCTTTGTTATTCTTCAAAGGCTGCCAAACCTATAGAGAAGGAGACCAAAAAATGAGAGTTTGCAGGTTTCCAGGGAGACCCAAGAATGGGAGTTTGCAATTTTCTAGGAAGGCTAAAGATGGGAGTTTGAAGCCATTCCATGTGCATGCTCATGTAGAGTTTGCCTTTGTGCTGAACAGTGCAGATTTGTGAGTTTTCGGGTGTATATTTTGTAAGAGTTTGGTGTTTCTAGTTGAGTATTTCATATCATTTTGGGTTGCTGCTGTATGTCAGACTTTTAAATATTAAAATAGAGTGGAATATATGTATTTCGATATGATTATACTTCTGTGATATATTATTAAGTTTTTGTGGTGATTCTGGGCTATTTTGTGCTATTTTCAGGAGCCCGATGAGCATTGTTTTTTGTCCTCCATTTGGGAGCTATTGTGTGCATGTTATACAGATCTGGAAATGTTATTTTATAGACTTTTATGATGCTCAAATTTCTATAAAAATGTCCACTTTCAGATTTATTAATAATAGGTGAAGCTGTGAAGCTTTTGGCACTATTTCTGGCATACCCGATTTGGGGTTTATTGAGAAATTGGTGGATCTTTGAAATGTTGGTTGTTTGATTTTAAAGATCTGATTTGAGGCTTGAAATATCATATAAAATCAAAAAAGGGACATTTCAATGGTATCAAAGCCATGATCTTGCCAGCCTGAGGGTTTGTAGAAGTTTGCATGTCAGTTTTGACAACTACCCAGATCTTGCATGTCATAATTTATTGTTGCATGTTGCTTCTAATCAGTTGCATGTCAAGATCTATGGTTGCATGCTACGTCTAAGCATTTTCATGTTAGCTTTTGGTGAATTTGGTGGTTGCATGTTGCTTCTAATCAACTGCATGTCAAAATCTATGGTTGCATGCTACTTCTAATCAATTGCATGTTAGTTCTTGGTGTTTGAAGAAGTTATAACCTATTGAGGTTACACTCTACTTTATCCAAAATGGACAGGTATAGTACAGAGTCTCAAAGGACACGATCTTGGACAATTGATATCCAAAGTCAGAACAGTAGAAAGGATGGTTATTTAGACATTCGAGATAAACTTAGGAAAATGAAATGTCCCTTTTCTGATTTTGTATGATATTTCCAACCTCTAATCAGATTTTCAAGATCAAACAACTAATATCACAAAGATCCACCAAATTTCTCAAGAAACCCCAAATCGGGTATGCTGAAAATAGTGCCAAAAGCTTCACAACTTCACAAATTATTAATAAATCTGAAAATGGAAAATTTTACAGAAATTTCAGCAGCATAAAAACCTACAAATTGACATTTATAGATCCATATAGCCTTTACACAACAGCTCACAAATGTAGGACAAAAACTATGCTCATTGGGCTCTCGAAATAGCGCAAAATATGCCCAAAAACACCACAACAACACTAATAATCTATCTCAAAAGTTCAATCACATCCCAATAAATATATTTAGTTATATTTTAACATTTAAAAGTCTGATATATAGCAGCAACCCAAAATGATATGAAATACTCAACTGAAAACGCCAAACTCATACACAAAATACACCCGAAAACCAACAAATCTGCACTATTCAGCACAAAGGCAAACTCTCTATGATCATGCACATGGAATGGCTTCAAAATACCATCCTTAGCCTTCCTAGAAACCTACAAAATCCCATTCTTGGGTCTCCTTGGAAACCTACAAACTCCTGTTCTTGGGTCTCCTTCTCCACAGGTTTGGTAGCCTCTGAAGAATAACAAAGAATGAGCAAAAATCAAGTTCTAGAATCAGCCCAAAATTCCTCCAAACCCCTTAAAAGAGGGCATAACCGTAACTCACATCTAAGAGAGGTTAATGAAAAATATTTTAATAATAATTTTCATTTATTAGTCCAACGGTTTCCAAAGATTAACACCCTTTTTTCGAAACTTCACTTTCTTGGGCTTGCCTGCCTCAACAGAGATTATTATTTTTTTATTATTTGAAAAGGGGACATGAAAAGTCCTCCCCTCCCAAGAATTGCTTGTCCTCAAGCAATGGCTGAACAATAAACCAATCAATCCACCTAGATACCAAATGTAGTCATGAACTATACTACTACCAATTAACACAGGTTCCTGCAATATCCTCTGCAATATGACCAAGAGGAATCCATAATCAAACTAAAAATTATAGCTCAACCAAACTCCAAAATCACCACTACCACAGTCAAAAACCCACGAGACACAAACTCTTAGAACATCAGAACCCAAGTAAAGTGGACGAATCAAACTACCCACACAGTAAATACCATCAGTGCATCCCACTGGCCTATACAGAATGTACAATCCAACTTTGCAACAATGGTGAATGCTCTCGAATGAAATAGTACCAAGTATGGAGAATCCACACACTGTACAACTCCTACAATCAACACAACTCTGCAAATTACCGGCCACTATCTTATAACCATAACTCCCATGCACTGCTGATGGTGAAAAGACATTACAAGATAAAGAGTAAGAAATGGAATCCAAACCAAATTTTCCTGCCATCAACTCCTCAAAACAAGGATCAAATGCTAACTGATGTACATACCCTGCAATATAATGTTGATTAAAAAAACCAACCTCAATCAACAGCTCACCATGAACAAGTGATACAACCCACTATGACTGATCACTAGCTAAGTCAGGAGATGTCATAGCCAAAGGAGTAGAATCAATAACAACACTCACTAAAGCATCACTCCCAAACTCCTGCTCTAAGTCACATATTATCAAGCTATCAACTGCAAACCTATCACCATGTCATGCCCATCACAACTCTCATCTTGAGGCATCAAACTGTCCCATAACTGATGATAAGCACTAAGAACCAAAGTACATCTCTGTATCATCATCTCATCAACATGGTCATCAAAGGTAAATTGATGAGCGTATCTCACAGTGTAATGTTGATATAATTCGCCAATCCTAGTCAGTGGGTCAAACTGTAATCTAGATGAAACTAACTGCAATTGATCATTAACCATGTTGGAACTGACTACTACCTCCAAAGATATCACCAAGGGAGTAGTATTACTAGCAAGAACCATGCCAACTACTGACTCACCAACATCACACATGATCTTTGATACATCTCTAGTCTTTGTGCCATTAGTACTAGAGGCCACCACCATGTCAGGCATACAACAATCTACTTCAACACCCAACTCAACTGAACCCGACTCTAGTGGGAATGAACCTAATATGCCAATGTCAGTATCAAGGATGGATGCATCCCCATCTCCACTATCTCTGACAATCTTGGCCATGGACATCCTCGGGTCACCAAACACCATAGCTTGTGACTGTATAGAATCAGGTAAAGACTTTAGTCGCTCTAACTCCATGGTCACCTTAGCCAAATGAAACTGTGACTCCTTGAAAGCTAATTGTGTACTCTCAAGAATCTCAAAAGTCACTTCAAGTTGCTCAATAAGCTCACTCACCTCATCTTCCTTGGCCAACAATGCATCATATGCTGTACTTCCCCACTCCATAAGATAATCTCTGTCGGCTACCAACTGTATATAATTCTATCTCAAAATCCAAATAGCCTCCCACAAAGAGTGGATCTCTGTCAAGGAAAGATAACTACCTTCCTGCTCATCACTAGGAGGAGAACCCCATCCATAAACTGCTAACAACTAATGAGCAGCATCGAAATGCTAGCAAGTGATAGCAATGTCTCAGTCACTAACTCTCAACTGATTAGACACATAATGGCACTGGCTTGACTGTCTCCTACAAACCTCCTCTGATGCACTGTCTAAAGGAGCATCCTCAAAGTTACTAGTCTCTAGAGTATTACCATCCATATCCTGTGAATCAAATCTAAAGCTCATATCAACATACGGAGTATCAAAAACATTAGCATTTCTGTCCAACTCCTCTATACCCAAGGAAACTAAGTCTTCAAAATTGCCCACATCAATGCCAATATGATCCTGGGACTCATCTATACACACTGCCAAATATGAAATGCCATCAACACATTCCAGCAAGTATGGTCAACTGGATATATGAACAAAGCCCAACATCGGTGTATAAAAACTAATACCAATATCGGACAAGATACTGGCACAAGAAAAGACAACATCGTGTAATCTGCTAATCAAATCCATGATAGCACCCAAACAATCACTGCTACCAAAAAGTATTAAAGATTTCCAGTCAACTAAATCCCAAATGCCAATTCAACAATCTCGAGTCCATATTCGTAAACTATAATCAGCTGGTAACTCAAGCAAAATCCTCACCTGAGTAATATGACCAATACCAACTAATTCCACATACCTATCTGACATTATCCCTATATCTTGGATGTGAATGCAAGATGGACTCGCAACATTATCAATGTCCACATATGATCTACCATTCATAGAAAGCTGAGTATTGGGAGTGCAAGATGAAACTAAACTCAATTCCATGCCATGCTTATCCCCATGTCTCTCCCAGTCTTGTAATGCCAATGGAGTATTCACCAAAGAAGCTCAAGTGTCCTCAAGCTCGTGAGAAAGCCTGTCAACTTCCTCCTCCTTCCTCCTCAAGGCATCTGAATAGTCTCTGACAAGGCTAAGAAGATGGTCACAATCTGATAGAAGATGTAAATAACTCAACTTCATCATTCCTAATTGCTTGTAAGTCAACAGAAGGAGACTTTTCCTGAACTCCCTTATGTCTACCCTATAACTGAATCACCTGAATGTGATCCTCTATCATATCCTACATCCTATCATGATGAGATAATGAAGTCACAATACTATCTTTGTTCACCTTCAGCTGGCTGGACAAATCATGTGAAGTACTACTTGCCTCAACCTCATGTGATGAAGCATCTAACTGTGCTTGGTACTCTTTCTCAGCAAAGTCATGAGTGCTCAATGTCTACTCATCTCTACCAGGTATCTCACCATTATGCACAACAACATCCTCATAATCATCATCTAAACCCACTACCTCCTGTGGCAAAGTAGAATCTGAGACCTTTGTCTGGCTATAAGCTAGTTTCTCAAACTCCTCATGCAAGATCTTGGTAATTGTGTCATCTGCCCTGTGAGAAAATCTACCAAATAAAAATCTAGTCAACTTATCCACCTTAGCTAGGTCAGACAACATGTCATTCATTATACGGTGGTGCTCAACCAACTATTCAGACATGTCATGGCTTATTTTTATAATTTTATCTCAAATGTCTAAATAACCATCCTTTCTACTATTTTGACTCTGGATATCAATTGTCCAAGATTGTGTCCTCTGAGACTCTGTACTATACCTGTCCATTCTAGATAAAGTATAGTGTAACCCCAATAGGATATAACTTCTTCAAATACCAAGAACTAACATGCAAATGATTAGAAGTAGCATGCAACCATAGATTTTGACATGCAACTTATTAGAAGCAACATGCAACCACCAAATTCACCAATAACTAACATGTAAATGATTAGAAGTAGCATGAAACCATAAATTTTGACATGAAAATGATTAGAAGAAACATGCAATCATAGATTATGACATGCAAGATCTAGGTAGTTGTCAAAACTAACATGCAAGATCTGGGTAGTTGTCAAAACTTACATGCAAGATCTAGGTAGTTGTCAAAACTAACATGCAAACTTCTACAACCACCAAATTCACTAAGAACTAACATGAAAATGATTACAATTAGCATGCAATCATAAATTTTGACATGCAGCTGATTAGAAGCAACATGCAATCATAAATTATGACATGCAAGATTTGGGTAGTTGTCAAAACTGACATGCAAGCTTCTACAAACCCTCAGGCTAGAAAGATCATGGCTCTGATACCACTGAAATGTCACTTTTCTGATTTTGTATGATATTTCCAACCTCTAATCATATTTTCAAGATCAAACAACTAATATCACAAAGATCCACCAAATTTCTCAAGAAACGCCAAATCAGGTATGCTGAAAATAGTGCCAAAAGCTTCACAACTTCACAAATTATTAATAAATCTAAAAATGGAAATTTTAACAGAAATTTCAGCAGCATAACAGCCTAAAAATTGAAATTTCCAGATCCATATAACCTTTACACAACAGCTCAGAAATGTAGGACAAAAACTATGCTCATCGGGGTCTCGAAATAGCACAAAATATGCACAGAAACACCACAAAAACACTAATAATCTATCACAAAAGTTTAATCACGTCCCAATACATATATTTAGCACTATTTTAACATTTAAAAGTCTGATATACAGTAGCAACCCAAACTGATATGAAATACTCAACTGAAAACACCAAACTCATACAAAAAACACACCCAAAAACCCACAAATCAACACTGTTCAGCACAAAGGAAAACTCTGTATGAGCATGCACATGGAATGGCTTCAAACTCCTATCCTTAGACTTTCTAGAAACCTACAAAATCCCATTCTTGGGTCTCCCTGGAAACCTGCAAACTCCCATTCTTGGGTCTCCTTCTCCATAGGTTTGGCAGCCTCTGAAGAATAATAAAGAATGAGCAAAAATAAGTTCTAGAATCAGCCCAAAATGCCTCCAAACCCCTTAAAAGAGGGCATAACTGTAACTCACATCCAAGAGAGGTTAATGAAACATATTTTAATAATAATTTTCATTTATTAGTCCAACGGTTTCCAAAGATTAACCCCCTTTTTCCGAAACTTCACTTTCTTGGGCCTGCCTACCTCAGCAAAGATTATTATTTTTTAATTATTTGAAAAGGGGACATGATAGAAAATAAGCCATGACATGTTTGAATAGTTGGTTGAGCACCACCATATAATGAATTACATGTTGTCCGACCCAACTAAGGTGGGTAAGTTGACTGGATTTCTATTTGGTAGATTTTCTCACAGGGCAGATGACACAATTACCAAGAACTTGCATGAGGAGTTTGAGAAACTAACTTATAGCCAAGAAGAGGTCTCAAATTCCACTCTGCCATAGGAGGTAGTAAGAAAGGATATTATGCAGATTGATAGTAATGGTCAACTTGATACTCAAATTAAGACAATTGTATACAGGTTGTTAAAGAGTGATATCACACGTATTCAGGATGGTATAGTTACAACAGGTAGTGACTAGAACGTAGTGGGTTCAGATGATGATTATGAGGATGTTGTTGTGCATGATGGTGACATACCTAGTAGAGATGAGAAGACATTGAGCATTCATGACTTTGCTGAGAAAGAGTACCAGGCACAAGATGCTTCATCACAGGAGGTTGAGGCTGGTAGTACTTCACACGATTTGTCCAGCCAACGACAGTATTGTGACTTCATTATCTCATCATGACACGTATGTGGAGTTACTTGGTATTGGTCATATTACTCAAGTGAGGATTTTGCTTGAGTTACCAGCTGATTCTAGTTTACAGATATGGACTCGAGATTGTTAAATTGGCATTTGGGATTCAGTTGACTGGAGATCTTTAACACTTTTTGGTAGCAGTGTTTGTTTGGGTGTTATCATGGATTTGATTAGCAGATTGCATGGTGTTGTCTTTTCTTATGCTAGCAGCTTTTCCAATGTTGGTATTAGTTTTTATACACCGGTGTTGGGCTTTGTTCATATATCTAGTCGACCATACTTGCTGGAATGTGTTGATGATCTTTCATATTTGGCAGTGTGTATAGATGAGTCCCAGGATCATATTGGCATTGATGACATCCAGGAGGATGCAATGGGCAGTTTTGAAGACTTAGTTTCCTTGGGTACAATGGAGCTGGACAGTAGTGCTATAGTTTTTGATACTCTATTTGTTGATATCAGCTTTAGAGTTGATTCACAGGATATGGATGGTAATACTCTAGAGACTAGTAAATTTGAGGATACTCTTTTAGACAGTGCATCAGAGGAGGTTTGTAGGAGACAGTCAAGCCAATGTCATCATGTGTCTAATTAGTTGAGAGTTAGTGAGCGAGACATTGCTATCGCTTGCCAACATTTTGATGCTACTCGTCAATTGTTAGCAGTTTGTGGATGGGGTTCTCCTACTAGTCATGAGTAGGGAGGCAGTTATCTTTCCTTGACAGAGTTCCACTCTTTATGGGAGGCTCTCTAGATTATGAGATAGAATTATATGTAGTTAGTAGCCGACAGAGATTATCTTATGGAGTGGGGAAGTACATCATATGATGCATTGTTGGCCAAGGAAGATGAGGTGAGTGAGCTTACTGAGCAGCTTTAGGTGACTTCTGAGATTCTTGAGAGTACACAGTTGGCTTTCAAGGAGTCATAGTTTCATTTGGCTAAGGTGACCATGGAGTTAGAGCAACTACAGTCTTTACTAGATTCTCTACAGTCACAAGCTGTGGTGTCTGATGATCCAAGGATGTCCATGGTCGAGATTGTCAAAGATAGTGGAGATGGGGATGCATACATCCTTGATACTAACATTGGCATATTAGGTTCATCCCCACTAGAGTTAGGTTCAATTGAGTTGGGTATTGCAATAGATTTTTGTGGTATGCCTGACATGGTGGTGACCTCTAGCACTAATGGCATGAAGACTAGAGATGTTGTATCAAAGACCATGTGTGATGTTGGTGAGCCGATAGTTGGCATGGTTCCTGCTAGTAATACTACTCCCTCGACGATGTCTTTAGAGGTAGTAGTCAGTTCCACCTTGGTTAGTGATCGATTGCAGTTAGTTACATCTGGATTGTAGTCTAAGCCACTGACTGAGATTGGCACATTTTATCAGCATTACATTGTGAGGTATGCTCATCAATTCACCTTTGATGACCATTTTGATGAGATGATGATACATAGATGTACTTTGGTTCCTAGTGCTTATCATCAGTTATGGGATAGTTTAACACCTCGGGATGAGAATTGTGATGGGCATGACATGGCGATAGGTTCTGTAGTTGATAGCTTGATAATACATGACTTAGAGCAAGAGTTTCGGAGTGATGCTTCAGTGGGTGTTGTTATTGATTCTACTCCTTTGGCTATGACATCTCCTGACTTAGCTGGTGATCAGTCACAGTGGGTTGTATCACTTGTTCATGGTGAGCTATTGACTGAGGTTGGTTTTGTTTATCAACATTATATTGCAAGGTATGTAAATTAGTTAGCATTTGATCCTTGTGTTGAGGAGTTGATGGCAGACAAATTTGGTTTTGGTGCCAATTCTTTCTATTTATCTTGTGATGGATTTTCACCATCAGGGGTGCATGGGAGTTGTGGTTATGAGATAGTGGTCGGTGATCTACAGAGTTGTGTTGATTGCAGGAGTTGTATAGTGTGTGGATTCTCTATACTTGGTACAGTTCCATTCAGGAGCATTCACCATTGTTGCAGAGTTGGATTGTACATTCCATATAGGCTAGTGGAATGTGTTGATGGTATTTACTGTGTTGGTAGTCCACTTTACTTGGGTTTTGATGTTCTAAGAGTTTGTGTCTCGTGGGTTTCTGACTATGGAAGTTATGACTTGGGAGTTTGGTTGAGCAGTAATTGTCAACTTGATTATGGATTCCTCTTGGTTGTATTGCAGAGGATATTGTAGGAGCTTGTGTTAATTGACAATAGCATAGTTCATGACTACATTTGGGATCTAGGTGGATTGATTGGTTTATTGTTCAGTCATTCCTTGAGGACAAGCAATATTTGGAAGGGGAGGACTTGTCATGTCCCCTTTTCAAATAATTAAAAATAATAATCTTTTCTAAGGCAGGCAAGCCCAAAAAGGTGAAGTTTCAGAAAAAGGGGATAATCTTTGGAAGCTAATGGACTAATAAATGAAAATTATTATTAAAATATGTTTTATTAACCCCTCTTGGACATGATTTAGGGTTATGCCCTCTTTTAAAGAGTTTGGACGCATTTTGGGCTCATCCCAGAACTTGATTTTAGCTCATTTCTTTGTTATTCTTCAGAGGCTGCCAAACCTGTGGAGAAGGAGACCCAATAACGGGAGTTTGCAGGTTTCTAGGGAGACCCAAGAATGGGAGTTTGTAGGTTTTTAGGAAATCTAAGGATGGGATTTTGAAGCCATTTCATGTGCATTCTCATGCAGAGTTTGCCTTTGTTCTGAACAGTGTAGATTTGTGGGTTTTCGGGTGTATATTTTGTAAGAGTTTGGTGTTTCCAGTTGAGTATTTCATATCAGTTTGGGTTGCTGCTATATATCAGACTTTTAAATATTAAAATAGAGCTGAATATATGTATTTGGATATAATTATACTTCTGTGATATATTATTAAGTTTTTGTGGTGATTCTGGGCTATTTTGTGCTATTTTCGAGAGCGCGATGAGCATTTTTATTTTGTCCTCCGTTTGGAAGCTATTGTGTGCATGTTATACAGATCTGGAAATGTCATTTTATATTTTTTTATGCTGCTCAAATTTATGTAAAAATTTCCACTTTCAGATTTATTAATAAAAGGTGAAGCTGTGAAGCTTTTGGCACTATTTCTGGCATACCCGATTTGGGGTTTATTGAGAAATTGGTGGATCTTTGAAATATTGGTTGTTTGATTTTAAAGATCTTATTTGAGCTTGAAATATCATATAAAATCAGAAAAGGGACATTTCATTTTCCAAAGGTCCTTTAGTTGCTTCCCATGATTGAAAAATGTGGGTCCTAGAATGGGAAGGAAGACATGACTTTAGAGATCTACCATAACCATAATGTATTTCATGATTTTTCCTATGAATGAGAAATATTGTCAACCCTAAATTGGCCACTAAAACAAATTCAGAAGAGATTTTCCAAAATGAAGAGAATATGAACATTTTTCTTACCATATCCCAATGTAGGACAAGCCATAATAGACCAAATGTTGACTAAATTAGAATTTTATTGTACTGAGGAGTAACTTGATGGACATGTCTACTAAATAACCACAAAATAGAGTGTCATAACATTAGGCTTGATATATATCTCTAACATTTTCACCATGCAAATCAAATCCATTTGCATTGTGAAAATGTATCTCTCTAACCAAGGATAAAACAAATGATATAATGAATTTCCTACTTAATATTTTTGACTTTTCTCTTTTTTTCCCATTAAGATAAAAGCAAATAGGTTCATTAAATGATATTTTTTTAATACATAAGAGAAAAGTTAAGACAATAGAATAATTTTTTCCTAAAGATATGTCTTAAAATGTACTTCTATATATTAGTTCCCTTCTAGGAAATTCAAGAGAACTTAACCTAAAACATGCTACTAATTTTTTGGAACATATTTTTTTTTCTAAATGGTTTATAAACAATAATGTAAACAATGTAGAAGATATAACATAAAATAGCACAAGCCCATAAATGTAACTTGAAACATATATTTTAAATCTCAAGGGTTCAAGAAAAAATGAATTTTGTATATGAATTAATCCAATACGTAGAATGCTGAATACATAACTCAATACAATGCAGATGACTTATCAATAACATCATCACATAACAAAAACTCAAATATAATTAATAAAATATAATATATATGATAACTCCACATCCATTAGTACACAAGTCAAAAGGTATAAGATAATAATAGGAGTCATGTTACAAAAATATATTATCCTCTTCTTGCTCTTGTGTGTGTCATGATTGAGGGTATGCATAGATGAGGCATTAGAATTGGGTATATAGAGAATTTTATTAATGAATTGATGATGGGAACTAGATTATTTTTGGACTGGGTCATTTTCTCATTAGAAATTTCACTAAAAAAAATTCACCTTACCTTTACTCTTCATTTGGCTCTCATACTAGACATGGTGGCTTTCCTTCCATTTTTTACAAACAACATCATAAACTCAATAATTTCTTTTGATCTTTTAGAAATGAAATTTTTTGAAACATATCATTTGATGGAATCAATTATTTTATCTTCCTCATAGGTTCATTGCCCTTGTGAATTTATTATCAAATTAGGTTTCCAAATAGTTTTATGTTCTGTAAACTTCTTGTATCTCTTGTAGCATATCCTTCAACTTCACTAAGAAAATACATGTACGATAAATTTTTTAGGTTACTAAGTGGCTTCCATTGTGTAAACATTTTTTATTTATCCATTTATTTTTGATGAATTCACCAATTCTCTCTACCTTGGTAAATTAAAGGTATCATAAGTATATTGAAAGTACCCAAATTTTATTAGTTATCTCATCTCTCATAGATATTTCTTGTATACATCCACTAACCAATGTAAAAGAACAACAATTAGCTTTATTAGAAATCTATCTTGATGTCATTATAGGGTAGATAATTTCATGTTGAAGAAGGATGTAATTTGCCTCAATTTTATAAAATAATAGCTTTTGAAAAGTAGGAACACCTAATATGTGTTGAGAAAATACAATCCTTCAATCCATAATTGTTCCTAATAATAGTTTAAAGAACACCCAAATTTTGATAGAAAATTATCAAAATTGAGATGTCAAAAATTTGATAGAAGTTTTCATTAATTCTTGAGAAGAGCTCTCACTCAATGTATTCAATTTAGGGCCATTAATTTTTTTAATGATTTTGTTTGATGTTTGATATAAATATATTCTTTTAAATCTTTCATCAATGTCCAAGTAGAGTTCTTTGGATAGTCATAGATATGACCCATTTTTTTTATCTCCACTAACACTATAGTCATCACATGAGAGAAAATGTTGCACTTTATAGAGGTCACTAGAACTACTTCTATAAAAATAATTTGGGAATAAATTACTAATAAGTTAACAATATTTTAAAACACATTTACAAAAGTTTTAGTCTTTATAATGAATTATAAACATGGTATTTGTTGTGACCAGTAGTCACATCATCGCCCAAGCCTGGGGCCCCCTTTTCTCTCTTGGTCTTGTCCTTTTGGCTTTACTTCTTGGTAGCATTGGGCTAAATCTTCTAAAGTTTGCTCTTTCAAATGAGAATTGGTAAAATTAGCCAGATGTGAAAAGTGTTGTCCATGTGGCTCTGAGAATGGAAATTATTTGCTTGTTTGAGAATTGAATGTCTTGACTTACTATTTTTAGAAATTCTATTTTTAGTAAGTCTATTTTTAGTAAATTTCATTGCCTCTCAGATTGGCCTTATTTTGACTTTGGGACAACTTACTATTTTTAGAAAGTCTATTTTTAGAAAGTCTATTTTTAGTAAATTTCATTGCCTCTCAGATTGGCCTTATTTTGACTTTGAGACAACTTACTATTTTTAGAAAGTCTATTTTTGTGAGTCTATTTTTAGTAAATTTCACTACCTCTCAGATTGGCCTTATTTTGACTTTGGGACAACTTACTATTTTTAGAATGTCTATTTATGGCAGGTTTACTGCAACAAGTGAGCTATGGTTGATAAAGAGCCAAAAGGGTACATGTGTCTATATCCAAAAAAATGAGCAAGCATGACAGTCAATCAAGAAAAAATGCTCAAGTCTGGAATCACCCATGAAATATCCAAAAGTAGAAAGGCATGAAGATAATAGAAAAAATGGTTGTCTAGAAATTCTTCCATCATGGACAAAATCCATGATCACTCAAAAAGTATCACCTTGGAGAAAAATGGTTGTTGCAGAATTCTTCCACCATGGACAAAATCCATGATCTCTCAAAAGATCCAGCCTTCGAGAAAAATGGTTGTTGTGGAATTCTTCCATCATGGACAAAATCCATGATCTCTCAAAAAATCCAGCCTTGGAAAAAAATGGTTGTTGTGGAATTCTTCCATCATGGACAAAATCCCCGATCACTCAAAATTTCCAGCCTTGAAGAAAAATGGTTGTTGCGGAATTCTTCCATCATGGACAAAATCCATGACCACTCAAAATTTCCACAAGCAAGAGAATTAGAAATCATGGAAGCAAATATGGCTAAGTGTTGGAGATTTGTCCTTCATAGAAGAAAAAACAGCAAAGTGCTAGAAATTCCTCCTTGATGGAAGAAAAAATGCTAGTGTTGGAAGTTTCTCCTTCATGGAAGAAAAATTGGCTAAGTGTTGGAAACTTCCTCCTTGATGGAAGAAAAAATGTTAGTGTTGGAAGTTTCTCCTTCATGGAAGAAAAATTGGGTAAGTGTTGGAAACTTTCTCCTTCATGGAAGAAAAAATGGCTAAGTGTTGGAAACTTTCTCCTGCATGTAAGAAAAACTAGCTAAGTGTTGGCAATTCCTCCTTGATGGAAGAAAAAATGCTAGTGTTGGAAGTTTCTCCTTCATCAAAGAAAAATTGGCTAAGTGTTAGAAACTTTCTCCTTCATGGAAGAAAAAATGGCTAAGTGTTGGATACTCTCTCCTTCATGGAAGCAAAAATGGCTAAGTGTTGGCAATTCCTCCTTGATGGAAGAAAAAATGCTTTTTTTGGAAGTTTCTCCTTCATGGAAGAAAAATTGGCTAAGTGTTGGAAACTTTCTCCTTCATGGAAGAAAAAATGGCTAAGTGTTGGGAACTTTCACCTTCATGGAAGGAAAACTGGCTAAGTGTTGAAGATTTATCCTTCATGGAAGAATAAATGGCTAAGTGTTGGAAACTTTCTCCTTCATGGAAAAATGAAAAAGGATTAAGTGCTAGAAATTTCTCATCCAGATCTTGAATTTCACCCTCTTCAAGTATGTACCCAAGACTGGAAAAATGATTGATGATGATAAAAAAAAAAGGGGGAATTCTTCAAAATGTAAGAAAGGGCATAATAGTGAATTGAAAGCATTTGAAGAAAAAGGAGGAGAAAGCTCTAGTTCTAGAAATTCAAGAAAGACGCTCAAATCCAAAATTCTAGTACCAAGATCAAAGTACTAAGTGATCCGGTCCCAGACATTCAAGGTTCAAAGATCAAAGTTCAAATCCAAAAATCCAAGAACATGGCTAAGGAAATGTTTGAAAGCTTTACCAGCAAATCCAGTCAATGGAAAAAGATTGTTGATAACATCAAGCAAGGAATATCAAATGCAGTTGCATCCTTGTTATCACAAAGATTAAGGGAAGAGGAAATGACAACTGATAATCTGAAAGTCAAGTTAGAGGAATTCTTTTAGCTAAATGTATATGGAAGAGATGATTTTGAGAACTTCTCCATCTTCTCAAATACAATGCACACTACTAAGGACTTACTACCAGATTGGGATGAAAGCTTGGGAAAAGCAGAAAGAGCAATTGCAGTTCTAGAATTCAAGCAAGAATCTGCACCAAGCATCAGTATAGAGGAGTTGGAAATAGTATTAGATCAATTTTGATCTTTCAGGCAAAGAAATCAAGGATAGATGCATTAAATGCAGAGTGGGTGTGCTTAGGGATCATTTATTACACCCCACTCTTTCTTAAATTAGCATGCATGATTGACATTTATTACCCACTATAGTAGTAGATTCCTTATGGCATTAATGTAGATTCCTTTCCATTGCCCTTGCCATAATTAGAGTTGATGTGGCAATATCTTGGCCATCGGTTATTGTGATCATCCAAGCTACCCGTTGTAATCGAGGACCTATATAAAGGCCTCATTTTCTCATTTGTAGGGGGAGATTTTTATGAGATTCTTGCTATGAGTTACTGAGATAATAAAGTTTTCATTGGAGTTTGGTGAATACTTGACATGTCTTAGTGCTTGCTTGTTCTCCTAAAATTTCTTCAAGTAGATTAAGTTTAGCATAGTCAATGTGTGGTGATTATAATGGAGAATATGATGGTGTATTGATGAATTCCTTTGGTTCATACTTTTGATGTTTTAGTGATTCTAATTCATTGTGTAAATTTATCCTGAACCTCTTTCATGCATATGCTCAACTTCTATCATTTGTATACATTGTTCTTTATGATGGTGTATGCGGTGATGTGAAAATCTTTGGCATAACCCTTGAAGATTGCATTGGTTCATGCTTAGTTGTAGTATAACTTGGCGAAGCTGAATTTAGTAAATTGAGGAATTTGTCCACTAGAATACTATTTTTTGTTATCACTACCCTTAGGATTAGAATAGAATTCCTAAACCCCATCCTATTTAATTTTTTCATATTCTATGAAAAAAAAAAAAAAAGCGCTTCATTGCAAAACCTTAAGATAGCTCCCACATCCAGTATGGCTTGAAATGAATATGAATAAACATGTAAGGCCCCTTGTGATCATTAGCAAATCACATCAACCACCGATCTTATCCACATTCATGACCTGGTATTAAAAGAACCTTGAAGTCATTGTATGATCTTGTAGCAATCTGCGCATACACAAGACTTTATTCAAGAGAGGACAAGATATTTCGATATTTTGTTCTACTATTTGGTGAGTCATAAAACACACATCAACAGAAACTAGTGCTAGAAGGATGGCCTTAACTAAAAGATTTCATAGCAGTTTCACATACTAGAGAACATTAATTCATCCTCGCCCAAGGTACATCGAAGATCCTTGAGATTCGCCCTGGGAGCGCACGAATTACAAGAGTTGAGTTTTGATCCAAAGCCTAGGCGAGGAAATAAAGAAGCATCTATGAGTCAAAATTCACCAAGTGTAGCTGATCTCACAAGGATATTCCAAACTCCACCACCTCAACATCAAGCACAAGGATCAATCCAAGGAGGAGTTCCACCAGGAGCTACACAAATTCAATAGTTATTTGTGCAAATACCTGTTTCACCTGCAACTGTCCAACAAGTTCCAGCAATGGCCAAGCAATGGCGTTTGCAGAATGCATCACCGCTTGCAACATTTTCTTCATACAATAATATGCCAAAGAATCCTGAACACTTTTATTCTAAATTCTTTGTGAATGATGTGAATCGCACTGCTAATGAACACATTAAAATTTTTGAGGATGGCCTCCAGAGTAGAAACGTGCAAGATGAGGATGTTGCATGTGGACTATTCCCTTATTCATTGGGTGAGGAAGCATTTTACTGGTATATCAACCTACCTTCAAATTCAATACAGACTTGGCAACAATTAAAGGATGCATTCCTCGGGAAGTTTAGATTGCCTATCACCCCTGTAGAATTGTATAGACAATTTATCGAGATAAGTAGACAAGAACGTGAATCAATTGGTGCTTTCAATAACTGATTTCAAAGGGCTTATTCGAGATTGCGTGATCCATATTGCATAGGAGATGATGCAGCATGACCTATCTACTATGAAGCCCTAGACTATTTCACATCTATGTTTGTTCAAAAACTCATCTGTCTCCTGCAAGTTTGATCGAAGCATATGTTGAAGTAGAGAAAGTTAGTTTACAATCACCAGCAACTACGAATGGAGCAACTTGCTATTTTGGAAATGCAAATGCATTGAATCAAGGAGTTTTGAATTATGCTCCGACTATCAATCTAGTTCCTGCCCCTTTGAGCTAGTTTGTGTTGCATCCCAGAGCACCTATGTTGTAGGCAATGCCCACACAACCAATTTATCTCCAGAACATGAAAAATTCTATAAGGACCCAAGAGGAAAAAGATGAGATAAGAGATCTGATTGAACAAGTGAAAAAGTTGTCCACTGAGGTCACTTACCTTAGAAATCAAAATAATCAGTTGTAAAATGCACAAAGAAATTATCAGTCATATCAAGGTAGCAACTGAGGTTATCAAGGGAATACCCCTCCACATCATGATAGTAATCAAGGACACAACCAAGGATTCAATGAAGGCAATCAAGGATATCGTAATAATAACCAAGGTCATCAAAGAAGATCATGGAACACTAATCCAAATAATGGAGGTGTACCATCACCATTGGATAATCCTCCATCTGAGAATCACCTAGCTGATAAAGTTTTCTTAGCAGAAGCTGCACTATCTAGATGGTGTATATTACATGAGACTAGTCAACATTCTGAATTACAGTGTCACAAATTTCAAAGAGTAGTGGATATTTTCAAGGGAGAAGTGAGGAACACTACCACATCTTAGAATCCTCCTCCTACGGGATATGAGATAGTACCCTCACCAAGATATGATCAAGCATTGGTTTTTGATGATTTTAAGTTTCCTCCTACTGATTCTCAAGATTACATGCCAATACAAGCTAATCATAAATTCCCACCAGCTTCAGCAAATGGTCCTATAGAGATGCCGTGTTATCAAGTCCCACCAGAAAATCAACCTCCACCAGTATCCCTGAATGAATCACTACATAAGGATGGATTTTTAGTCCCTCCTCTATATAATAGTTTCTTGGTGGAAGGGACAAGTGAAGTGCAAGCTTATCAACAAACATCTGGTAATACTCCAATAAAGACATATCAAAGGAATTATAGGAACCATGAGCCATTAACATCATCAGTTCCTCCAAATAAGTTTTCAACTCCCCTACATCCAAATGCGAACAATAATCCGGAGCCTCTCAAAGACTCCCCTGAATATCAACAACTCACAAGCTCTCAAGGAGATAGAGGCCAATTTCCCATGCCAAATTCTTCACAAAATGATAAAGGAAAGAGTAATCTTCAATCCTCTGCTCAACAAGGAGAACAAAGGAAATGTGAAAATCCAGGACAAACACAGAAAGGAAGTCCTTCTAGAGAGGAATTGAAAAGGTTGAGTTCTTATGTACTAGAGGAATTCAAGAAAATTAAAGTAAGTCTTCCACTATATGAATTGATGAAGATTTTAGAAATTAGAGATACATTATTGGAAAGGTTCAATCATGGCCCCACAAAGATTGTTTCTCAAAATGTATCACATCCTCCAAGAGGGGTATCCAATGTCCAACAATACAATTTTGCACAAAACACCAATGTTGTAGATGATGTATCACCTTATGCATCTAAGCTTGCTCAGAATCCTTCAAGTTTCATTAGAATGGTGCAAAACTCTCAGGATGATCAAAAGGTTACATCAAATGAACAAGTATCTTCAAAGGATCCATCACTAGAAATGATCAAAGATAATTCTCCTATAGTGGAAAGTTCCATGACAACTCAAAATGGGAACAATAAGACATTTGATTCAAAAGGGCAAAAGCCAGTGGGTTTTTATCAAGGGAAGGAGGAACCTACACCTTTCCTAGTATATGTTAGAATTTTCAAAAAAATGTTACATAATTGTTTAATTGACTCTGGTGCATCAAGTAATGTAATGCCATTGGACATATGTAGAAAGTTGGGATTGATTCCACTTCAGACTGATAAGAAAGTCATATAATTGGATAAAACTAAAGTCCCAGTTGTGGGAGAGTTGAATAATATTCACATGCAATTGGCCTCTGATCCACGTGTTCAAAGTTGTATTGACATATATATTGTGGATATTCCTGAAGGGTATGACATGCTTCTTAGTAGAGATTGGGCAAGGAAATTGAATGGTTATCTTGCAACATACTTTTCACACATGTGGCTCCCATGGAAGGGAATTCCCAATCAGATAAGGATAGAGAGCACTCCAAGGCTCTGGTTGTTGATTACTGAGTATGGTGAACACAATGAGATCTTGTTTATGGAAACCACTTTGGGATCATATATTCCCAAAACTAGAGAGGTTTTAATGTTGCAAGATTACAATCAAGGGGGATGTCCTTATGTGACTCCAATTTTTGCTAAGGTACCAGTTATGGATAATTCAGAACCATCACTGAATGAAGGAATGTTTGAGAATTTTAGGAATTTTGTCCTAAAAAGCATTAAGCAGGAAGTTGAACTAGGAAAAGATGCATCCATTCAAAATTTGTTGTTACCCAACAGGTGTAGAATACATGATGCTTTTCATTCTGAGATGTCATGCACCATGTGTAAAGAAGCAATTGCACAAGTTTCTAAAATGGTTCCACAAGCGTGGATAGCAGAAAATGTGGTCAGAATGAACTCATCCTGTATGAAAAATTTAGACCCATAGCAAGAAAGAATTCAAGAAGGTAAAATAGGACAAGAAGAGCATCAAAAAGAATCCAAGGATTCAAAGGTAAGATCACCCATGAAATACGAAAATGATCAAGTATGGACTCTATATCCTTTGATGGATCCAAATCAAAGAAAGGTAGTGGAGCTGGTGTTGAACTCATCAGCCCAACTGGAGAAACATATTTGGCAGCACATAGGTTGCAATTCCCTTGTACTAATAATGTGGCTGAGTATGAATCATTGGTCATTGGATTGCTCTTCGCTATAAAAAGGGATGCCAAAATCCTACATGTACATGGAGATTCAAACATAGTCATTGGATAGGTACGCAAGAAATATACATGCCATGATAAAAGATTGGGTTGGTATCGCAATAGAGTTTGGGACCTAATCGAAAGCTTTGATGCTTTCAATATTAAAAGGATAAGTCAAACAAGCAATCCAGTAGCAAACTCTTTGGCTCAATCGGCAAGTTCATTAGAACCATTAGCCATGGATTGTGTGAAGAAATTTATAGTTGAGCTGACTTCAGTACCATCAGTCCCTGAACACATCACAAATTTCCAAGTGTTAGAAGATGACAAGCATATTCTTGATTTTTTGACAAGCTCGAGGGTATTTGAAGCACAAGTCATAGATGAAGGAGAACAACAACAAGCTCAATTTGAAATTGATGAGATTATGAATTTAAGGAAAAGTACCATTCCAAAAGGAATGATTGAACTAGAAAGAATTTTTGATGCCGACATGCAAAGTTCCCTCAAGTACCAAAGTACTGAAGGAGGGGAATGTGAAAAGGTGAACTTGGGAATGAGAGAAAATGTCAAGAATGTATTT
The DNA here is from genome assembly GCA_028749045.1 of Cupressus sempervirens. Classification (NCBI taxonomy): domain Eukaryota; kingdom Viridiplantae; phylum Streptophyta; class Pinopsida; order Cupressales; family Cupressaceae; genus Cupressus; species Cupressus sempervirens. The sequence goes on from CM053791.1 coordinate 236,521,699, forward strand.
ATCGGGAAAGTTTGTACCCCCATAGAAAAGGAGGAAATATTGAAGCTTATGAAGGAGTTCCCTAATGTGATTTCTTGGGGATATGAAGATCTGAAGACATATGATACGTCTCTCATTACACATACTATTCCATTAAAGCCAAATAGTAAACCATTTAGACAAAGGAAGAGACCAATGAATCCATTGTTAGAACCACTAATACATCAAGAAGTGAAGAAGTTATTGTCAGCAAGGATTATATTCCCAGTTTGACACTCAACATGGGTCGCCAACCTTGTACATGTTAGAAAGAAGAATGGAGAGATAAAGTTGTGTGTGGATTTTAGAAATCTCAATAAAGCTTTAGGGAAGGATAATTATCCAGTACCATCATTAGATGAAGTGATACAAGTTGTTAACAGTTCTCAAATGATGTCATTTTTAGATGGTTATTCTAGATATAACCAAGTGATAGTAGAAGAAGAAGATAGACTAAAGATGGCATTCACAACTAAATGGGGTACATTTTCTTATAGAAGAATGCCTTTTAGTTTGATCAATGCAGGAGCTACTTTTCAAAGGGCCATGGATTATGCTTTCAGGGACTTGGTAAAGAAGTGCATCATCATATACATGGATGATCTTATAGTATTCTCTCAACATAGGGAAGATCACATCAATGATTTGAGGAGAATCTTCCAAAGATGTAGAAGATATGGGATTTCTTTGAATCCAAAGAAATGCATGTTTGCTGTCACCGAAGGGAAATTGTTAGGACATGTAATATCAGAACGAGGAATCTCAATTGATCTTGAGCACATTGAGGCAATATCAAAGATAGGATTTCCAGCTAGTCAGAAAGAATTAAAGTCATTCTTTGGGAAAATTAACTTTGTAAGGAAGTTCATAACTGGATTCGCAGAGATAGTAAGGCCATTAAATGACATGCTAAAGAAAGGAGCAAGGATAGATTGGACCCCTATAGCAAAAAAGGCATTCGAGGAAATCAAGCAAGCAATTGTGGATGCTCCTGTTTTGTTGAGTCCTGACTATACCAAGCCTTTTTATATATATTCTTTTGCCTCAAAACATACGTGCACAGCTATCCTCACCAAAAAGGCAGATGACCAGGATGAACATCCTATTGCATTCATGAGTTCATCCATGAAAGATGAAGAATTCAGGTATCCAAATGTTGAAAAACAAGCTTATGCTTTGGTTAAACCAATAAAGAAATTCTGACATTACATCCTAAGAAGCAAGGTTTATGCAATAGTTCCTGATGCAGTAGTAAAGACTTTGCTAATGCAGAATGAATTGGGATAAAAAAGAGGAAAGTGGATGGCAATTATTCAAGAATATGACATGGAGATACAACCAATGAAGTTGGTACGAGGACAAGCTCTAGCTCAAACCTTGTCTACAACTGGTCTGAGATTAGTACAACAAGTATATGTGTTAGAAGAAGTATCCCCAGATGAATGGTATGATGATATTGTTCATTATTTGCTAAACCATAAGTCTCCATCACACTTGAACTTTGTTCAAAAGCATTCATTGAGAATGAAGAGTCAAAATTTTATGCTTCAAGGATTTGTGCTATATAGAAAGAATCATGATGGGGTTTATTTGAGATGTGTTGGAAAGGAAGAGGCTGGACACATCATTGAGCATTTTCATAGTAAATATGGAACTAGTCATGGAAGTGGTCCGGCTATGGCTCATCAAATATCAAGAGCAGGGTATTATTGGCCAACCTTGTTTAAAGACACTTATGAACATGTGAAGACTTGTCACACATGCAGATAGCTGCGACACGTGAAATAAATTCTGCTATGCCATTACAACCTGTTATTGAAGTAAAACCATTCGCAAAATGGGGGTTAGATTTCATCGATCCCATCAATCCACCATCATCAAGACACCACCAGTATATCCTGATTGCTATAGACTATTGCACTAGATGGATCGAGGCTCAATCACTACAAAATTGTACAACGGAGGTTGTTATCAAATTTCTTGAAGAAAATATCATTACCAGGTTTGGATGTCCCCATGCATTTTTATGTGATAATGGGCCAGCATTTAGATCGTTGAAGTTCTCAAATTGGGCTTTTGACTATGGGATAACAGTAAACTTTTCATCAAACCGCTATCTGCAAGGGAATGGATTGGCAAAATCAACAAATAAAAATCTATTGAGTGCAATGAAGAAGTTATTAGACAATAACCCTAGAGATTGGCATACACAGCTAAGATTCACACTTTGGGCAGATAGGATCAGAATAAAGAATTCTTTGGGGACATCTCCATATCATTTGGTCTACAGACAAGATCCAGTTTTTCCTATCCAATTAAGAATTCCAACACTATGATTCATGCAAGATTTTATGGAAGGAGAAGATAGAGTGCAGACACATTTGACCCAATTATTGCGCTTGGAAGAGAAGAGGGATGAGGCATTGGAAAAGTTTGCTAAACATCAAGAAGTTGTTAAACCATGATCTATGTCAAACCATGATATTGGGTTCAGTGGAGGATGAGAGATTTTCTAGTGCTTTGGGCTTCCTAAAATCAAAGCTAAGAAACAAACTAGACAAGAATTTGGAATCATGCTTGAGGGTATACACATCTAGGTATAATGTCAATACTTTTCCTTTTCAAAAAGTAATGGAAATCTAGAAGAAAAGATGCAAAAGAAGAGGGGTGGGACTAGGCAACACCATTAAACAATCTCCTATAGTGACTCCAAGTGGGACAAGTACAATTGGCATTGGTAGTGGCACTGGCCATGGGATTAGGGGTCATAGAAGTGGATGTCAGAGTGAACTTGAAGTTGAAGAAGACACAAACAAAAAATGAAGAGAACAATGAAGCAACTAGACTAACAGAATTGGATGATGATGATGACATAGAGATGAAATGGAAAATTTAGGAAATTTTTGCTAAATTAGTAGTGGCAACCAATAGGTATTTTTTGAACTTATTAACTACTATACGATATCCTATCATTCAATGTTCATTTTAGAAAAGCAAGAAATTAGAATGTATTATGTTTCATCACTAAAATATGAGAACAAAGAGTATTATTACTATAGCATGTAGTTTATATCATGTCATCAATGATCATTTATATTTGAATTTAAAATTCCTGAATGAAATTTTGTTTCCTATTTTATTCATTTATTCAACATATATTGAACTGGAAAACATGAAAATTAGATAGAATCGTAGATTCAATTCCACAATTAATAATTATTAATGGTTTACATTTGCAATATTTAGCTATTATGGTACAATTCTTGTAAGCCAATGACCCTGAATTCCCTTTTATAGAAACAAGGGAGCAACAACAGCTTCAGGTTGATTTGCCTAATGTGAAGTCTCAAAATAAAAATTAGTAAGACATCTACAAGTCTACAACATCTCTACAACTTTAGTTGTACATTTCTGCATTTGATATGCCGGTTTAGTAAATTAGCAATTTTAGCATAGGCAATAGCATCTGCAAGACTGCAACATTGACCCTGTTTAAAAAATAAAGTTCAAACTTGTTACTTTAAACTCAATTCTAGAGTCTAGACTGTAGTATGTAGGATAATATGAAAGATATTCATATATAGTAAAGATATAGAGATGATTGAAACTAAAAGTACTTTCACATATAGACTATAAGTTTCTATAGTATGCTCCATTCTTCTTCAGTTGGAAGGGAAAATTTTTTGATGTTCTGGTAAATGACCTCCATTCTCATCAGCATTCCATACTTGGAAAAGCGAGTTTCAAGCAATGTTTCTTCCAGTAGTGCATGCAAATTTATGAATGTTTTGATTCATTTTGCAATGCCTTCATGAGTTCTGTCCTGAGGAAGGTTGCCTAAATCAAAGGTTATTTGGTCCTCCAACTTTTGTTTGTAAACTTCTCTTCCAACAAAACCCGTTGTTGAGAGATTAGGTCTAGGACTTGGTAAACCAAGAGATATCAAGTTTGCTATTTTATTGTTCATCTTGGCGAGCTTTGGCCCAAATAAAGTAAGAACTTCTTCTGCTTCTGTTAGTTTTTGACATTTATGAAATACAGAGGTTGCCTTTATTATCGAACCAATGCGGTCCTGAATTCCCTTGCTTGCCAAATGCCTGTCAACAGTGCTGTTGATTTCTTCCATACTCCGCTTTACAATTTTCTGTCTCTAACCAAAACTTTTTTTCTCCTCAACTTGCTCTTTCAGCTTCCCAAATACATCTGTAAGAGCTTTGTAGAGTTTGAACCAATCACACAACCTATCAGTAGAAGTCTTTATTCACTCCTAGAAGTAATTTTTTATTTTCTTTACTCTATTATTTACATGGTCATTCAAGCTATTTTCATATTTTTTAATAGTATCATTTGCCTTCTTTAGGTCTTCTTTCATTTCTGAGTACTGGTGTTCACTATATTTTCTTATTTACTCTGCTTTATTTTCTCACTCTTTTGCTTTCTCTTCCCACTCTTTTGTTTTTACCCTCTCATTTTCCAATTCTTTATTTAACTTATTGTTTATATTTGTAGCATTCTCCAAGGTTTTGTATAACTTCGTTGAAGAGTCTTTTTCATCCTGAATTTTTTTTCCCTTTTTTTCAAATTTTGCCTCAGAATTTTCAGTTCTGTGTCCATTTGTTCTTGTTGTTCAATGGTTTCTTTAGAGCCAGAGGATGAATTTTTTATCCTTTTCTCTAATTATTTGCACCTATTTACTACTTCTTTCTCACTTTCCTTTACATTTGCCAGGTCTTCCTTTAACTTATCTATTGTGCCTTGAAGCTTTCCTTTCTCTCTCTCCAACTTCATCACTGAACTATAGATCACTTGGTTGGTCATTTTGGAAACATTTATCTTGATCACATTTTTAATTTTTGATAAATCCATTTTGAGGGTGTTAGCTTAAAATTTAGATGGATCTAACTAACTCTTTGGTGGATTGTTATCTCTAGTTGGGGGCATAACAACCATGAATTCCATCATATCTTTATCTAGGTTATATGTGGGAAATAACCTGTTGGTTACAGGTTTTGCATCACGAGCTGCAGAAATTGCTTCCATCTTCATTGTCTTACTATTTTTTCTATTCTTATTCCTTGATTTTTCATAGTTAGTTACAAATTCACTATAACAAAAATGAATATTTTGTGAGACAATTGAATGTTTGAATGGTGAAATAGCAATAGCACTTGCTCTGATGTACGAGCTTCGACCAATACCATGAGGATAACCAACACCTAGACCCATTAGTGGGTTTTGTGGACTGTTCTTAGGCTTTTGTCTTGAAGGATGGGAAATTGTTGGACTCACAGTCACCATTGACATTGTTTTACTAGTAGTACTACTAATACTTGTCATAACCATCTACTTCTTTACACTTTGTTGATCTCTGGGAGCAAATTTTTTTGCATCTATATATAATGTCCTTTTTGGACCACTACCTATAGTTGTACCCATGATATCTACAACTATAGGAGTGACAATTGATTTAGATTCAATCTGAGTGCTTGGAAGTGGAACTGTAAATGAAGCAAGAACAAATTTAATTAACTGAGATGAATCCAATGTGGATGGAATTGACTAAGTTGATGGTTGATCTCCATGCCCAAGGCCTATTTTCTGACCATGTTTTGGTGCTATAGCTGGTAGTTGAGGTGGTAACCAAACCCCTTCTCCACTGGGACCCAGACCACCAGAGCCTTGGCAGCTCATTTTTTTTACAATTTTTGCCCCTTTTCTATATAGAAGTTTGGTGGATGCATCAACTCCTCTTTGAATTTGTGTACTGGATGAGGGATTCAAAGAATCCTGGTCATTGTAATCATCATCAGTATCACTATGATGTGCTTTAGGTGGATGCTCCTTATTCTACAATTCATCAAACATTGTATCCTCTTCAACCTCATCACGATTTGTAGAGGTCTTTGGCTCACCAAGATTCTTCCTCATTTCCCAAAATTGAGAAATTTTTCTTTGACTCCATCAAGCATCTATATATTCATTCATTAGCTCTTTTGGAATAGGTTTTGTAGATGGTTTATTAGCTTTCTTGAAGAAATTGGACAATGTCATGCCCTACACTTTTCCTTTCTATTTGTGCAATGCCATTATTTGTGATGAAAATTCTTGTATTGACATATTATTTTCAGCAACATATTTCTCCATCTATTTTTTGACCTCCTCCCAGGAGTCCATGCTTTTAAATTTTTCAATCAAAGGCATACTTTCATGTTGATATTTTCTTGCAAAAGACCCAATGCCCTTAAGCCTTGCTCCAATTATGTTTAGTGGATCATACTGCCAGCGACTGTCAACATCAAATTGAAAAATTGAAAAAAAAGGCTTTTTCCACTTTGAATCCTCTTCTCTCAAATGCGAACCCTCCAAAGGAGAATAACAAGGAGGGAAATATCATTTTCTTTTTCTTACCATGAAAGAGTACATTTGTGCTCTCCATTTTTTGTACATATTACAATGCAAATACCCTCTTTGTTACATGTATTGGAAGTTTGTAGGGTTCTACCCGTGAACTATAAAACCTTAACACAATGTATTCTTCCATTAAGTACTAGTCAGCCAATTGTAGTTCACTTCCGAGTTGAATGCAATTTCTACAAGTAACAGGAAATCAAAGCATTGGAGTGCCTATAATTTTATGGTACCTTGGTGCCAAAAAGAAGTCTACAAAATTTTTTTAGTTCCTTCTATTATCAATCATCCTTATCTGAGGTGTCCACCAATATATTGGATTTTGGCCTTGAGTCTAACTGTAAAGCTTGTTTGCCTCAAATAATGCACGATGCTTTGCTAGGAGAAGATAGCACAAGTAGGTTGTGAATCTAAATGTCTTTTCTAAACCTCTTTGAATCATTAGTAATTAATCTTGCATGCAATGAACAATGTGCTCAATAAAATGATATCTTACTGGTTCTTTTTAAAAATGAATATGATAGAGCATTTCAAGAATGTTGCCATCCACTTGTTTGTTACTATCCATCCCAAACAAAATGCTAAAGGAAATACTATCCTGTGCCCATGGCACAAAAAAATCAAAATCATAAGGAGGCATGTGATTTGGACTCAGTCTACAACTGCTTGTTATTCCTTTGATATAAGAATCTCTCTATTTTTCATCTATTTTTTCATAATTATCTGCCAGCTTTCCCAGGTCAATATGTATGTTTGACTATTATTGTTGAAACCCTAGGTTCAATAGACTTGCAAATTCACTCTCAGTTATGGAAAAAATTTCCTCCTGAGTAATTTTATTCACAATTTCTTTTCTATTTTCATCATAATTTTTGGTATAGAACATAACAATTTCTAGGCAAGGGAATACTTGAGGTAATGCCATGTGTGCTGACCTAGCTACCCAGGGTGCAATTTTATTTGTAGTTGCATTTACACTAGGGTTAAATGAACAAAATTTTGAAGCCTTATTTGGATTGTTCCACTTGTTTTCAAGTGCAAATCTTATCTCCATTATACCCTTATTTCCATGAATAACAAGATCATGTATATCATGGAATAAATCACTGAAACCTGGTGTTTTAAGCATATTGTGGAATTCTATTATTTTTCCCATGTTATTTTTGGTTTTTTTTTTTTGCCCATCGTGGTAAATATTTAAACACAGCTACAAGCCTACAGGGGTAATTCAAAATTAAAACCTTACAGACTAAATTCTTTTATATAATGTACACAGTAAAGTTGTAAATCAAGAGGCTTGAAAATTTTAAAATGCAGGATGTAAATTTTTAGGATTTTTGTAGTTACACTTACCTGTTCACGTTCACATTGCCCTTAGTTTCAATTTTTGCAGAGAGCTAAGAGATTGTAGTTTGTTGCTTTCCTCAGACCACAATCCTCAACCTATAAATTAAGAATCCGTAACTTTGTTGCACTATAACTTTGTAAATTGTAACCCCTTTCTAATTTCTAAATATATATACAATGTATAACTACAAACTTAAAGACACTTAATGCACCAAACTTGTACAATCTATACTCTATAGTCTATAGTCGTCACACTTGTCACACAGTACACTTTCAATTTAAATGTGAGTGGAATTGTGGACCACTAGTTACTAGACATGCAATACGTGTTAACTAACCCGTCATAATGTATTAATGTCACTGTTAACTACATCTGGAATGTGATTATGTCAATGTGTTAACTGAGTAGTGACACATGTCATGATTTCAAGACGTATTTGAAATGATAGGGTTTCTTTTTCCTTTCAGCCCAAAACTCAACTTCGGTCATTGATCTATAAACATTCAACTGCACTAGTGAATGTTGTGGTGGCCTCGTGGGTCATGGGTCTCACTCCCATTAACTAAGCTAGTCAGGTATCAAGATGACTCACATCATGAGTTAGACATGTCAGTGTCATGTCATCATCAAATTGAAATGACATTGTTATTTGTTGGTCGGCCAAGGAGTTTAGTGACACGTGTCATGATTCCAAGATGCATTTGAAATGACAAGGTTTCTTTTTTCCTTTCAGCGTGAAACACAACTTTGTTTGTTGATCTATAAACATCCAACGACACTAGTGAATGGTGTGGTGGCCCCATGGGTATTAGGATGACTCACATAATGAGTCAGACGTGTCAGTGTCACATCATGACCAAATTGAAATGACATTGTTATTTGTTGGTTGACTAAGGAGTTTAGTGACACGTTTCATGATTCTGGGATGCATTTGAAATGATAGGGTTTCTTTTTCCTTTTAGACCGAAACTCAACTTTGGTCGTTGATCTATAAACATCCAATGGCAATGGTAATTCATGAACGGTGTGGTGGCCCTGTGAGACTATCGAGTTCCATAATTGCATATACAAAGTAATTTTAGATAATATTACTATTTAATTTTAACTAAATATTTGGGAAAACAACTAGCTAGTATAATCAAAACTAATATTAATATATTTCGAAGACATTATCTATACATTGATATTTTGAATTAATATTAATATTATTAATCATCTCAAGATTTAATATATAAGTGCTAATCATATAATTAACACGGGTCAATGAGTCTGCCTCAAATCCTCAAATGAAAATTACAATTTAATATATTTGTTAATTTATAAAAACTAAATTAAATTTTCTATATAGCTAAAATTTAATATATTTCATAAGACACAAATATATATGTATAATTTGTATTAAAATATTAATATTATATATTCACAAATTATATCTCTAACTAATATTATTTATCTTTAGCTATAATATTTCTACTTTCTTTTAACAATAGGCAGGGACTCGTGCTCCAATAGAGCTCTTGTAGTTGTTATTATTATTATTTTTTAGCAAAACTTTATTTAAAATCAAAAGAAGTGGAAAATGGATCTTCTATGCAAGCAACAAAATACATAAAATAATAAAATTTCACCTAACAATTGTAATGAAGCCAGAAATGCAATTATTTACATAATTAATCTTGGTAGTTTAACTTTACTATTTGGACATTAGTTATTAGTGCCTGCCATAGGAACTATAGGCAACAAACTTTTTTAACCAGTGTTTGAAATAAACAACCTTAACCAATCAAGTTTCACATAATTTTTTAATAATAAGTAATAACATATTTTTGTGTTAGGTAAAGTTTGAGGTAGGAACTACGTTGCTCTGCAACCTTGTTTCTAGGGGAAATGTATTAGTGATTATCATTATAAATAATATTTTATATTCACATTGGCTTTTATAAACAATTCAATAGAAAATTCAAAAATCCAAAATATTGCAATGTTGCATAACTAAGCATAAGAAGTTAAAACAATGAAATATAATTTTATATGGAATTGAAACTCTAGAAATTTCATTGATATTTCTTGAAATTTACAAAATTAGGGGAGAACCCTAGACTCTAATACTACTATACTATTCGTTGTAGAAACCACCAGAATTGACCATGGTTGTGAATTCTTCTAGCCAGTGGTTTTTATCTTCTACTTCATCCAGGAAAAATGATTTTTGAAGAAAATTCAATCCAATTCTTGTGCATTTCCTATGGTGTTGCAACTACCCAGCAGTCAAGCCCAATAAAAATGGTTGCAGGACCACATTCTGGCCAAGTTCTAGAAGCTTGTGGACTTCACCGACCCAAGGGATCACCACTCCTAAAACTGCATGAGCGACAATTTCAATGTCATCGCCCAAATATACTACTTTAAAAATCTTGCTCAAGAGTAGCACAATTTTGGCCCTTGCTTCTCCGAGGTCAAGTAGTGAGGCTAGAAATTGTGATGTAATGTCACTGTTGACACAATAATGATTCTCATTCTCCAAAAACTCATGCCCCAGAACCATTTTGACAGTAGCAATAAAAAACTTCACAGCAAAGCATGGAACAACCTCATTGCAAATTGACAAGAGGTTTTCCTTAGGAACGCAACCTAGAAAGGCCTTTTGCTCCTCTTCCAAAGTGCATCTTAGGTGAATAGGTTTGTCCATCTTTACTGCAAAGTTCAAACTCTAAGTTCTAGTAGACTAACACCAAACAAACCAGACCTATCGACTACCAAAAATGAGATGAGCAATGATGAAAGAAGTAGCTCAATCGCCTATAAATATGCTTGGTGGGTAGGATGCCAGGATTATTTATTTATTTTCATTCGACTACCAATTCAATTACATTAAATTAGAAAATATTCTCAAATAGTGAATATAATTGCAAGTATGTGCCGAAAAGGCCAATTGTATTTAAACACTAACATCATCTATTGTCCTGTAATGCGTGTGAAGCCGCTTAACCAATGGAAAAGGCCAATTGTAATTAAGACTAATAGTACTACTACTAGTGGACTGTGGCATGTCTTGTAATGCATGTGAAGCCACTTAGCCGATGGAAAAGGCCAATTGTAAATTGTAATTAACAGTGACAAGACATCAATATACTATCTCCTACAACTTAAGTGATACATGCTGGACAGAAACATGTCACCATTTCAAACACTTGAACAAGGTTGAGGCTTCATTCTAGACGTTTGGTCTCAAAATAAACCTTCAACTGTTGATATATTATCATCAGATGATAGTCTGAAACATGTAATTAATATTTTATATGTAATTAATGTTTATCGTTTAAATAACCTGATCTTTGTTCATTTTTAATTTTTAATTTTTGTCTATAATCTACATGTAATTAATGTTTATCATTTCAATCATCGGAGCTTTGTTCATTTTGTATTTGTAATAATAACAAGTGCCACATAGTGGCATGTATTTTATGTTATAGTTTTAATTTAATTAGTAATTAGAAATATAAGTTCAATTTATAAATTTTCAATTTAAAGTAAAAAATATAATGCTCTCAAGTTACACTTGCGAATTATAAAATTTGTTAAAAATTGAAAACGGTTTTTTTTATCATATAACACATTTGAATCCTAGTTAGATTAACAAATAATCATTTTAATTATTTTTAGGAAGTAAAAGTCATTTGACTAAATTTTAATGATAGTATTTTATATCTTTACTATAAATTTTTTTTTTTTAACCTAATTGAATATTTCTAATTTTAAATTAGTTAGAGAACCAAATAAAAATGCAATACTTGCTAGAATGTTTCCTTTATTATTAAAAATATATTTTTACTTTTCCTTTCATGTAGTTATACACTATAGACCCATGATCAAAATGTGTATACTATTAAAAATATACTAAAGACATTTAACTAATTAAACTTAATACAAAATTTATCTCACAAAATATGTAAAAATAATAGTTTATTTGTTGATAACAATTTAAAAGTACTTCATCAATGTTTTGATGGGAGTATTTGTACTTCATTAATTTTATGAGTTTTTCAAAATCTTTATTAAAAATTGGTTCAATTAAAAATTTTAATTTAATATTTTTAATAATAGTAAAGTTGTTGTTGCTCACTTAATTGTATATTTTTTTAAAAAAGATACTTTAGTCTATTTTATTTTGCACTCATCAATCAACTTGTATGCAAAATAGAAAAGACAAATCTATAAACTAATATTTACTCCGAAAATCTTTCCTAAAGAAAAGATAGATGGAGAAAGTCTCTGTAAAAAGGGGCCCTATAAAAATAAACAAAATCAACCAATAAAATTTGAGAAAAATAATTTCTACAACATATAAAATTGATAGATTAATAATAAAACTTTAAAAATATTTAAATGTTCCAAAAATACTAATATATAATTGGTGGAAACTAATTAAACTAATTGAATATTAGGAGAGAGTAAATGCAATAGTATATTGCCTACGAAAAATACAATAAGATATATTTCGGCTTATTATATATAGTTATAAATAAACTAAACTACAATGGTATTGGTAATTGGCGATAAAAAACTATCAAAAATTGGCTGTATAATTTGGAAAGTGGTGTGTGGTTAGTGGTAGCATACTAGAGAGAGAATGTCACTATCATTGACATGGCATTTAATTCTTTCTAGGTACACTGTACTTCATAGACAACTTACCTTGATATGTGTGAACATTCTGGTGACTACCTTGACAATTCTTCTTCCTTCAAGAAATGTTGGCCGAAATTAAACCTCAGCCATTGATCTTGGATCATTAGATGGTTTGAGTTCTCAAATAATACATTTAACATAATTATAGTGGTAGTGGCAAAGATTATGCTTCCATAATGTATGGCCAAACAATCACATCTTTAAACCATCACTTGCCAGTTGCCAATAATTTATGTAAGTTGGTATGTTAGGTTAGGCTACTTATTTCCCATCTTTTCAAAATAGCCATACCAACTATAACTTTCTAAAAAACATTCACCATAACAAATAAATTAATTCAATTATTTGGAAAAGAATTTCACCATTTTTTTAATAAAAAAGGTATCGATTATTAAAATATTCGCCAACCAATATCCATTTTTCAAAACATAACTTGCCATCAATATTAATAATTTTTTTTAAAAAAATATTTATAATTGCCATTATTTTATAAAAAATGTCTAAACTATTAAAAAATTCACCACTAAATATCCATCAATTGACGCATAATTCGCCAACACTATTAAATTTTTTTTCACCCAAAAGACATGTGATTCACAACAATTTTATAAATTTTGGGAGGGGGGATTCCTTAAAGTTATCCCTATTTGTAGGTAGTTAAGGTTCCTTGTAATAATGTAGGGTCATTTTTTAGAATTTTTCTTCTATTCCAAAGTGGAGATTTTAGTTTCAAATTTAGGTTAAATGGACCTTATGAATTTTGTTGGAATAGTTTAGAATAACTAAAAAGGGCGGGAGGGGTGAATGAGTTATTTGAGATCCAAAAATCCTAATTAAAATTTTTAGTGCTTATTAAAAATCATGCATAAAACATCTTCTTATAAACCTTACATGCACCCATTCAATCATTGATAACATAAACTTGTAGGTTACTGTCTTAGGTCAAGATCACTTTGCAAAATTGTAAACATGAAACATAATATAATCATTCACACATATGACACATGGATTTTACTTAGAAACCCAATTTGGGAAAATCCACCAGTAACATGCAACTAATTATCACTCTTCTAAAGTGATGTCGTCCAAAAGGCCAACCCTATTAAAGGTTATAATACATACTGTTAAATGTGATCCAGTTAAAGGATTTCAATCACCCTTTTAGGAGTGAGCCTTGTTAGAGGTGTTTAGGCCATTCCATTATAATATCACTCGGTTAAAGGATTTAGAAATGATTGTTAGGTCAACCTTAATCCAGAGGATTTTACCTAAACTGATACAATTCTTAGAGGGTAACAATAAGGCTTGATCTGATAAAAAATCTCTATTTATTCCTCTCTTTTTCTTAGCCTCATTCACTTCAACTCTGATAGCTTTTTCATCCTTGAAGAATTCATCCTCTTAAGTCTTTCTACTTTGCATGCTCATTGCAAACTCTATAGTTTGGCCACAATATGAAACAACACCCTAGACTCCTTGTCTTTTTTGGGTTCTCGCACATGCCAACTACAATTTCATGCCTTGTATCCCCTTAAAAATATATTTTAGATATTTTTTGCTCAACCAAAATCATCCATTTTAGGGTTAGGTAGGATTCGTTGAATCTAACCATCTTTCTATTTTAGCTTCCTCTAGAAACTTCCTTAAGAATCATCTTTGAATTTGTCTCAAAATGGTTCATCTTGAATTCTATGCCACAAGCTCATCAAACTTATCTTACACACATTTCACAAAATCCAAGAAATCAAACTTGTCAACTCAGATTCATCATATTCATGATCTTTCTCATTATGTTGTCACTCAACATTAACTCGCTTCTAATGCTCGGCAAATATTGCATTGCTTAGCATCCACTTTCAAATCAGTCAACATGAACTAAAGTTTACTGATGCTTCGAATTAACTAAACTTCACTTAGCACCCACCAAGTTCCACTTAGCTAACTGTCTACAATTCACTCGGCATACACTGAGATTCAAAATTTCTCAACTCCAATTGATTTTCTACTCAACTTACACTAACATTACTCAGAACCTATACTCAATTTGTTTAAATTGTTCTTTTGAACTTAGTCAATGTATCCATCATTTGTAACCTTAAGTAGATAATTAATCAACTATGATATCACTATCTAAACTAATCTTTATACTTCTTTTTACATATCATAACTCAACCTTTTCTCTAGGTTCTCTTGTTACCTCATTTGATCAAATCCTCTTCATCAATCAAACAAATGATAGTACTCTGATCAACTAAGAAATTGTCTCTCTAGCAAATAGTAGATTTGACATTAGTAACAAAACAATGAATGAAATACATTCTCATCCTTGTATCAATCTTTGATCAACACTTATGGATTTTGAAACTATGTCACGTTCTTTAATTATTCTCCTAATCTTCTTCTTGTATTAACAACTTCATCTACTCCTAATAAATAGGTTGCTACATTTTCATCTTCAGTCATTTTTAGATTATCAAACTGAGTTTTTAGAGTCAATAGCTTTGACTCTTTCAACTTTTCATCTCCTTGATACATGGTCTCTAATTTAACCCATAGGTCATTTGCAGGTTGATAACATACTACTTTAGTAGACACATCTTTAGTAAGACCACATAAAACAACATATCTTTCCTTTTTGTCCAATTTATATGCAAACTTATCATTTGGATCAGTAGGTATTATTTTTGGAATGGTATACTTACAAATACCTACATCCCACATTCTAACATCTAAAGAATGTATGAAATCTTCCATTATAACTATCCAAAAATAATAATTATTGCCATCAAATAATGGAACCCGATTAAGAGAGGCACTTTCAACCTATGCCATTTAATTTTCATATAGGAAGACCTAGAAAAGAACCCTAGCTTCTATACCACTTGTTCAAAGTAGTTATAGTTCTAGGTGGCCGGGGGGGGGGGGGGGGGGGGGGGGTGGTGAATCAAAACTACATAGTTATTTAGACTTTGAGTAGTTTAATAGAAATAATCAACATTCATTCACAATAGAACTTTATGAAAATTAACATTCAAGATATTAGAGAAGATAAATACAACTCATAAGAGATAAAGACATGAGATTCGTGCCAAGTTGAAAACCCTCAAAATCCTTTTAGTTTCATCATAAGGAGAAAATACCACTCCGTATGGACTTGCTATTTTATTGAACTACAACTCCTTTATACATTCGTAGCTGCACCTGCTAAGGGCTACAATCCTCTTTTCTCTTTTGAATTTGGGTCCCAATATTACAAACACATATAACTGCATCCTTTCAATTTTGTACATGTATACATATAGGTAATCTTATAATGAAACATTCAAACCATTTTAGATGTTCCATATATAAGAAAGAATAGATGTGGCTCTTTTACACCTTATAACTTGTCATCTTACACACACACACACACACACACACACACACACACACACACACACACACACACACACACACACACACACACACACACACACACACACTTACTTATGATCCATTAAATAGGGATACATAAAAATAAACTTCATTCACTACCTTGCTATCAGTTATAATAAATTTAATAGTTTTATACATCAAAATGGTATGTGGGGGATCATGGTCAACCAAACCATGCCCTTAAGTGGGAGTGAGAAAACAACAAATCCAGGTTATATCAACTTGATGCATAATTTTAAAGTAGCTATGAAATTTATATCAAAAATTTGTAACAAAAGAATCTATTGGAAATTCAATGTACTTTGTAAACTACAAGTCCTTATCTAAAGAAAAATATTTGATTGGGCAAAATTTTTGATTTTAATGCAATGGTACAAAAGTTTCAAGACAAAAATAAGAAGTAGGTGTATATCTTACCACCTTAATCAAAATCAAATGCTAATATATTTTAATAAGATTCTAGATATAAGAAGTAAACTCATGCCTAGATGTGACACATATTTTTGGGTAATTTTATTCCAAATAAATAATTAACTATAAATTTTATACTATACTATTTTTAGGATTTAAAAACTCCCATACCTGACCACCTTAAGTAATGAAAAAAATTAAAATTAAAATTATTCATTTTTTCCTTTATAGTAGTTGAAGCATAGAATGTGCCACATCTTTTGCATTTGAAAAAGTTTATATTGTTTGAAAGTTATTAATATTTTTCAAATAGTATGTCAATTAACACTTTCTAGCTAACTCCATTAAAAAATAAGTAATAGTTACTCACTAAACTCATAATTTAATAGATATTATATCAATGGAAAGCTAAGAATATTCTCAAAATGTCTATTTTGTTTCATCAAATTTAGATAAAAAAAAAGTCGTCACCTACATAGTTGAACATAGAAACACAAAATGTCAGGCCAAAAAAAAAAATTTGGGACATTTTTGGTGTTGACCATGGATGGTTGGTATTTGAAGAAAAATCAACCCCAATCGGGTACCTGTTTCCAAATCTGATACCCATTCTCAAATTGGATAACCAATTTTCCCAAAAAAAATAAAAATTAAAATAAAAAATTAATTTTTTTTCTTTAAATAATTTAAAATTGAGTTTTTTTCAATATATATATTTTTATAATGATATGCCCCTTTTTAGGATCATTAGGATGTGTTTTTAAAGGCTTTAGGACCCTTAACTATACATGTAATGGTTCCAAAGGATCAAAAGTGGTCATAGGGTACCCTTTGAGACTATTTGTCCATTCAATCACAATATGTGTATTTATGGGTCAAATGAAACCTAACCATATAAATGATCTAATCTAAAGGCTCAAAATGGGTGCTAGAAAATTTTATGACTCATTTTGACCCATTTGATGATATTAAGTGTGCTTAGGGGTCATACAGTACTCTATTATCCCTTTTGACTTATTTGAACACATGATATATGTTCCTAGGACTATTAAGAGTCTATTTTCTAGTTTAATGGTCTAAAAGTGTCATCGGGAAATTTATCATCCGATTCAACCCATTCAAACACGTAATATAATGCATTGAAATGGGTTGTATGGTACTCTATGAACCCTTTTAAATAATTTAAACACATGCTATATGTTTGTAGGGGTCCTAGGACCCCTGGGAACATATATTGACATTTAATGCATCAAAAAGGGTCATAGGGAACCCTATGACCCCATTTGACCAATTTTGACACATGATATATGTCACTAGGGGTCCTAATACCCCTAGGAATATATGTTAACACATAATTCATAGAAATGGGTCATATGGTATTTTATGATCCCTTTCAACTCATTAGAACAAATAATATATGTTCTTAGGGGTCCCAGTGTTTGAAATAATAGTCCACCAAGATAACAGAGAGGGGGGGTGAATTAGTTATTCAATAATTAAAATATTTATCCTCTTTAAACAAAATTAACCAAATAAAACATTAACCTTAAAGATGCACACAATAATTACACCAGATATGTTGACTACGGAAAACCTTAGTTGGAATGATGCTCACATGATGATGTACTAATATAAATATTCCTTGTTAGAGGATGGAATATATTAGGTAAAAATAATCCCTATTAGGAGACTTTGAATCCCTATTAGGAGATTCCAACCCTATTAGGAGTTGAAGGTAGTTGAACCCGCTATCCAAACAACTTCAAGATTAGTTCAATGAACCCACTATCTAATTAGCCTCGATACCATTACATTCAAAATAATAGATGTGGAACAATCCTTTTCTTCTTCCTCTATCCAATACTTCAGACTTACTTCTCCTTCAGATCATGCAATCAGATTTGGAACTCTACACTTAGCCATGATGACCCTTAAGGTCACTCACACCCATTGTAAAAATGCTCTACTTTGCTACTTGATAATTCACAACTCTTCTCTACTCTCACAATATCCAAATGATCTCTAAAATATGGCAAACATGTTTCCTTTATACCATGCTTAATAAAAAATCCTTGAGTCAGCTCCATACTTTATTAACATATGTTAATTAAATGAAATACACATTTGATTAATGTTGTCAGTACATAGTTATACACAAACTTTCACACGTCCAACTTCTGTACATGCACACTTGTTGACATCATCAATGGTCAGTAAACTACCTCTAGTTCATTGTGTAAGCCTTGACTACATTACTAGTAAGCTGTAGCAATCAAACAATATGAACTACTTTCTTGATACTTTGTTTCCATACACTTTTTTGTATATCAATCATATCTTTTGTATGTTGTCAATTCAGGTTCTGCACACTTGGCCATGTATGCAATACATACTATAGTATGTCTAGGTAATTGTGCATAAGTAGATACATAATGTGTTGTCCTTAATACAAACATCATAGTCTACTGCTCTGTCAAACTTAATACTATGTTGTCATCAATGAAAAACACAATCTTCTTCATAGCATTAGCATTCATGCTAACAATTTTCCCCTTTGGCATTGATGGTAACATAGTTGAAAAAAATCTAGTTCCAAGATACCAACAAGTCTTTTCAATTCATCTTCATTAGTGCTTCTCCCCCATGGTATAATGTTTCCATAGTACAATGTTTTCCATGCCATACTTCTCCCCCATTGACATCAATGTCAAAGATAGTATGTATCAATGTTTGAATTATTTGAACATACAATAATCTATTAGCACAACCACACGCTGATCTATTGCTTTACAAATTTTGCATATATCTCTATAAACAACACAAGTTTCTAAAGACACTATTTCATATCAATTACCTATTACCAAGAGTCCTTAACTAACTCTATTAATCACAAATACTCCCCCATTGAGGAAGCATCAGCATTTAATCTAGTCTAATAATGGTGCTCTGTATCTTGGACTGATGCACTTTTGCATCTCTTACTCTAAGCTAGGTAGGGGCATAACCCCAAGCATTGCTCTCAGATACTCAAATGTCAATGTTTTCAAGCTATTCCTTAGTGCTAATGTACTCCAGTTTGATTTCTTTATCTACAACTTTCTCTTTCAATACATGATACTTTATTACAATGTGTTTAGTCATAGAATGCAAAAAAGGATTCTTAGACATGTTAACAGTACTTGTGTTATCACAATAAATGATAATAGGTTCTATGAATGTGATTCCAATATCCTTCATCATCTACTTCATCCATATCATTAGATTACAATTGTTTGCTACTACAACATACTTTGCCTCTACAATGCTTTGTGAAGTACAATCTTGCTTCTTGCTAAGCCAAGAAACTAGTCTTCTTCCAAGGAAGAATACTACTCCACTAGTACACTTACTATCATCTATATCTCTAGCCCAATTAGCATCAACATAAGTACAAAGAGTAAAATCATTACTTCTATCATACCAAATTCCATAATTTGATGTCCCTTTCAGATATCTAAATATCCCTTTTACTACTACACAGTGATATCCTTTAGGATTAGTCTAAAATCTTGCCACAATTCTGACCACATTTTCTATATCAGGTCTACTATGAGTTAGATACTGCAATCCTCCAATAATATATCTATAATTCTTTTGTTCAATTACAGGTGTCTCATCTTTTCTTGATAACTTATGACCAGTTTCCATAGGAGTCCCAATAGGTTTACAATTTTCCAATCAAAATCTTTTTAACAAATATTTCAAATCCTTGGTCTGAGGAATAAAGATACCTTCTTTGTTTTGAAAAATTTGCAAACCTATGAAGAATTTCATTTCTCCTATCATACTCATCTCAAATTTATTCTTCATATCTTCTAAGAATTTGTTACTAGCTTCATCATTTCCTCCAAAAATGATATCATAAAAAAATACAATGATTATCAACAACCAATGTTCTATTTCTTTCAAGTACAAGTTATTGTCTACTATTCCTTTAGCAAAACCAATTTTTGCTAAGTATTTATCTAGCCTTGCATACCAGGTTCTAGGTGCTTGTTTTAATCCATACAAGGCTTTTTTAATGTACAAACCATATCCTTTTCTTTTGTCAAAGGAAAACCTTCTGGCTGCTCAATATAAACTTCTTCTTCAAGTTCTCCATTCAAGAATGTGGATTTAACATCCATCTGATATACCTTGAAATTCTTATTTGGTACATATGCCAAAAACATTCTAACTACTTCCATTCTTACTATAGATGCATATGTTTCATCATAGTCAATTCCTTCTTGACGAGAATAGGCTTTGCATATCAATCTTTCTTTATTTCTTATTGCCTCTCCTTATTCATTCATTTTGTTTCTAAGTACCCATTTTGTACCAATCCCATATTTGCCCTTAGCTCTAGGGACTAGTTCCCATGTGTCATTCTTTATTTTCTTCTAATGTTCTTCTTCCATTGCTTTCATCCAATGATCATCCAAGTGAATGCTTCATCTACACTCTTTGGTTATACTTGAGATATTAGACATAGATCTTCATTGATTCTATTCCTAGTCATCACTCCTTTTTCTTTACTTCCTATTATCTGATCAGTAGGATGATCTCTGATCAAATTTCTATTTGGGGTAGGAGTTACTGCTTCAACTCTTATTTCAAGAATTGCATTATGTTCTTCTCTAACTTCTTTAGTTTGCATATTATTCTGCAAGTCATTGTTAGTCTTGAGAAATAATTCATTGCATCTATTGTTCATTCCAAAAAAATCATCTCCATCAGAGTCATAATTCATCATGTTCTCCTTGGTACCAAACTTTTCATCTATCCTTGAATTTCCACATTCTACTATAGTTTTTTGTTCTATAGTTGAAACATGTGTAAGCTCTACTTTTCAATGAATAGCCAAGAAACATACCTTCATTGCTCCTTGGGTCAAAATTACCAACATCATCATCTCTTTTGATGTAACATTTGCTTCCAGATTTTTTGAAATATTTGACTGATGGTGAGTATCCAAACCATAGCTCATAAGGTGTTTTCTCCATAACTTTTCCGATATAAAATCTATTTAGAGTGTATACTACTATATTGATTGCTTATCTCCAAAACATTTTTGGTACATCATTTTCAAATAACATAACTCTTGAAGCTTCAGCAATTGATCTATTTCTTCTTTTAGCAATCCCATTCTACTCAAGTGTATAGGGTGAAGATAATTGTCTTCTAATTCCATGTTCTTGATAGTAGATATTAAACTCTCTAGAAGTGAATTCTCCTCCTCTATTAGATCTTAGGATTTTGATTTTAACTCTAGATTCATTCTCTACACTATTCTTGAATATTTTCAATTTCTCAAATGCTTCTAATTTTTCTTTAAGAAAAGCTACCCACATCATTCTAGTAAAATCATCAACAAAAATCATAAAGTACTTTTCTCCATAGAATCGTCTTTTTCTTGAAAGACCACTCAAATTAGTACGGATCAATTCTAGCTTCTATGTAGTACCAAACTACTTGCTAGGAAATGAGACTTTCTTCTACTTAGCCAAGATGCATTCCTTGCAGATAATGTTCATAGGCTTAGTGATTTTAGGTAGATCTCTTACAGCGAATGTATTACTAGATTTCACAATGTTATCAAAGTTTATGTGACAAAATATTTTGTGCCAAAACCAACTATTGTCAACTTTATCTACTAAACATGTTATTTTAGTGGTGTTCAACTAAAATACATTACCTCTAGTTCTTCTGCTAGTACCAAGATATTTTTCTTCCTTGTCTTTGATGATATGTGTGTCGTTACCAAACTATAATTGGTAATCTTTGTCCATAACCTATCCAACACTCAAAAAATTATGTTTTAGTCCATAAACAAAATAAACATCATTAGTATTTTTTTTACCATTAAGTGTGATAGATCCAATTCCTGTTATGTGACAGGCTATAGTGTTCCCTACTCTAACAATTCCTCCATTATAGCTTTTGAATTTAATAATTTTTCTCATATCACCAATCATGTGGTGTGAACAACCATTATCAATGATCCAATCTTTCTTTTCAACTTGTAAAATCATTGAACTTTCTTCTCTAATTTCTTTGTCAAGATCATCCTCCTTTATAGCTACGAATCCTAATTCAAATTCACTTTTTTATTATTATTAGATTCTTCTTGTTCTTCTTATTCTTCATTAGCATATAGACAATTTCTAGGTCTTCTAGATTTGAATCTTCCCTTAAAGTTTCTTTCTCTTTTAGGACACTTAGATTCATAATGACCATATTCATTACATGGCTAGCATTTAAAGATATTCTTACCATCTTTTTCTCTTTCCATGAGAAGACTCACTCCTTCCTGGATCTTGTCCTCAATGGACTTGTTGCTACTAGTAATGTCTCCTTGCATTTTTGTGTTTCTCACTGGACTAGGTTTAATGTTCAATGCACTAAATGCTATCTCAACTTTTGATAATTCTCCAAATTCTTTCAGATCAAATTCCTAAGCTTCCAATCTACCAAGCAATATTTCTTTGGTGAAATTAGTAATACAAGGTATCATCACCCGAATCATCTATGTTATTGTCGTTCCACCAAGAGATGAGATTCCTGCAACAATTTTAGATATTCTACCAATATAGCTTCTAAAAAATTCATCTTCCATCATTCTAGCATCTTGGAATGTGAAATATAGATTTTGTAATCTAACTCTTTTTGCATGTGTATCACCCTCATAATTAGCTTCTAATATTTTCCAAGTTTCATGAGATGTTTTGAGTTGTTTTACCTAGCTATACTCACCATCAGGTAGTGCTAACAATATTGCTTCTCTTTCCCTGATGTTGCACATAAATACTATTGGGATTAAAAAAAGAGTAACTAAGAGGGGGGGGGGGGGGGTTTAAAAAAAGAGTAACTGAGAGGGTGGGGGGGGGGGAGGTGAATCAAGTATATTACAAAAATTAATTCTTAGATCCCTTTGATGTCTTAAAGATATAGTTACTATTGATACTCAGTAGTCAAATGTTGTAACTTGGTAAATTAAACTATTATTTATCTTCAAGCATTCATGCATGTAATTGAAAAAAAAATGAATAGAGGAGACACTAGATTTAATGTGGAAACCCAATATGGGAAAAACCACTAAGTAACTAGCTACCAATTTTTCACTCTTCTGGAGTGAGCCCTATTAGGAGCCAACCTTGTTAAAGGTTACAATACACACTATTATTTGTGACCCTGTTAGATTATTTAATCACCCTATTAGGAGTGGCCTTGCTAGAGGTCTTTAGAGCAATTCAACTGAACTATCACCTTGTAGAGGATTTACAAAATGGCTATTAAACCAACTCTATTAAGAGATTTGAAATCACTACTACAATTGTTAGAAAGAAACAATGAATTAACCTGAACAGGATACAACTGAATTTATACGATTACAAGTCTCTATTCATCATCATTAGATCCTCCTTGATCAAATATGGCTCTACTACTCCTTAATTATCTTTGATCATTCTACAAACTCACTTCCACAACAATCAATCTTCATATCACATTAATTCCATACTTCCATCTCACACACACTTAGAGTTCACAACTTGACCTCTAAATTATACCATTTAGATTGTCAAGTCGGATCATTCACATGTTACATTTACCAATAAACCATACATTAGTTGGCTACAAATATTACTCTAAAAAAAAATGTTATTTCTAAAATCGATGAAATCCTTCACTGGATGACCCTGCTTGGTAAATAATGCTTCTAGAAATTTCCTAAATTTAACCTTCTTGACTCGGTTGACATTGCAAGTTCTAAAAAATCCTTTGGCTACTGAGTTTACTTGATAAGAATTGAATTCCTTCATGAGAGCTCAGTGAGAGCTGCTTCTACCACATTTCCTTTGATGACTGAGTGAGCTCGGTAAAAACTAAATTTCTTTGATTACCTTGAAAACTCGGTAACAATTGTTTACTCAGTAGATACTACAAGTTTTCTTTTACTAACCTTCTAAGCTTGGTAGATTTTTTCCTTTCCCTTGCTAACCATCTAAGCTCAGTAGAATTTGTCCTTTTCTGTGGTCACCTTCTAAATTTGGTAGACACTATTCATTGCCTTGCTAACCTTCTGAGCTTGGTAGACACTATTTGATGATTGATATGACATTTTTGTGACATCAAAGATAATACACAATTGAAAAATTGTATCCAACAAATACTTCTCTCTATTCCTTAGTATAGATTTTGAGATTTCCTTCTTTCATAATATTCTTTGATGTCTTGGTTACAAGCCAATATCTTGGACCCATGCACAAAAGATGAGTCTTCATCTAATCCTTCTAACTATCATAATTAGTGCCATCAAATTTTTGACTTTTCTTTCTAAACATGTTTTCCATGGATCTCCCAAAGTTGTTAAACTTTTTCTTCAAGCACCTAATGCTCTAATACTAATTGTTATAAATAATAGTCCACCAAGATAACTAAGAGCGGGGGGGGGGGGGGGGGGTGAATTAGTTATTCAATAATTAAAACATTTATCCTCATTAAACAAACTTAGCCAAAGTGAACAACAACCTTAAAGATGCACACAACAATTACACCAGATATGTTGACTAGGGAATCCCTCGTGGGAATGATGCCCTCAAGATGATGTACTAATATAAATATTCCTTGTTAGAGGATGGACCCTGTTAGGAGTCTATTACAAAATTTAGTACAAAAAGTCCCTATTAGGAGACATTAAATCCTTTTTAGGAGATTCCAACCCTATTAGGAGTTATAGAAGGTAGCTAAAACCACTATCCAAAGAGCTTTAGGATCATATCAATGAACCCACTATCCAATTGACCTCAGTACCATTCCTTTCAAAATAATAGATGTGGAAAAATCCTTTGCTTCTTCCTCTATCCAATACTTTAGACTTCTCCTTTAGATCATGCAATCAGATCTAGAACTCTACACTTAGCCATGATGACCCTTAAGGTCACTTACATGCATTGATAAAATGCTCTGCTTTGCTACTTGATAATTTGCAAGTCTTCTCTGCTCTCAAAATATCCACACCATTTTTAAAATACAAAAAACTTCTTTCCTTTATACTGTGCTTAATAAAAAATCCTTGAGTCAGCTCCATATTTCATTAACATTTATTAATTAAATGAAATACATATTTAATTAATGATGTCAGCTCACAGTTATACACAAACTTTCACATGTGCAACTTCTATACATGCCCACTTGGTGACATCATCAATTATTAGTAGGCTATCTCCAATTCACTATACAGGCCTTCACTGCATTACTGGTAAGCTATAGTAATCAAACAATAAGAATTTCTTTCCTTATAGTTTATTTCCATACAGTTTTCTATATATCAATCAAATCTTCTGTGTGATGTCGATTCAGGTTCTGTGCACTTGGCCATGTGTCAAATACACACTATAGTATGTCTAGATAACTACACATAAGAAGATACATAATGTATTGTCCTTAACGCAAACATCACAATCTGTTGCTCTGTCAAACTTAATTCTATGTTGTCATCAATGACAAACATAGTAACACCTAGGACCCCTAGGAAAATTTGATATTATTTATTGGCTCAAAAGGGGTCATAGGGTAGCCTATGATCACATTTGACTCATGCAAACACATGATTTATCTTCCAAGGGCTCCTAGGAGTACACATTATCATATAATGAGTCAAGAGGGGTGACAATGTACCCTATGATCCATTTTGATACATTCAAACACATGATGTATGTCCCTAGGGGTCCTAATACCCATATGAACATGCATTGTCATCTAATGGGTCAAAAGGGATCATAAGGTACCTTATGACCCTTTTGAATCCATTCAAATACATTAGGTATGTCCCTTGGAATCCTAGTACACCTATCTAAGGACTCTTACGATCATATGTTATCATTTAATGGGTCCAAAGCGGTCATAGGATACCATATGGTGCCTATGTAATCATTCAAACACACAATGTATGTCCCTAGGAATCATTGCAGACCTAGGAACATATGTTATCATATAAGAGGTTGAAATGGGTTATATGGTAATCTATGACTCCTTTCACCTCATTCGAGAACATGAAATATCTTAAGAACATATATTCTCATTTAATGGGTTAAAACGGGTCATAGGGCACCCAATGACCCCGTTTGACCCATTCAAGAACATGATGTATGTCCCTAGGGGTCCTTGTCATATAATGGATTGAGAGGGGTCAAAGCATACCATATGAACCCTTTGGATCCATTCAAACGCATCATGTATGTCCCTAGGGGTCCTAATACACCTAAGAACATGTGTTGTCATATAATGGGTTTAAAGGGGTCCTAGGGTACTCTATAACCCTTTTCCACTCATTTGAATAGATGATATATGTTCCTAAGGGTCTGAGGACCCCTAGGAACATATTTTCTCATTGAATTGGTCAAAAGGGGTCATAGGGAACCATATAACTTGATTCTACCCATTCAAATACATGGTGTATGTCCCTAGGGGTCCTAAGAGCCCTAGCAACATATGTTGTCATATAATTAGTTAAGACATGTTATACGGTATTCTTTGACCCCTTTTCACTCATTCAAACACATGATATATGTTCCAAGAGAACAAATATTCTCATTTAATGGGATAAAAGGTTCCCTATGACCCCATTCAAACTATTCAAAAACATGATGTATGTTCATAGGGGTGCTAGGACTCCTAAGAATATATATTATCATTTAATGGGTTGAGAGGGGTTATAATGCACCCTATTACCTCTTTCAATCTTTTCAAAGACATCATGAATGTCCCCGGTGGTCCTAGTACCCGTACAACCATATGTTGTCATATAATGGGTCAAAATGGGTCCTAGAGTACTCTATGACACCTTTAACTCATTTGAACACATGATATATAATTTTAAGGGTCATAGGACCCCTAGGAACATATATTCTAATTTAATGAGTCAAAAGGGGTCATACCGTATCACCCCATTCAACCCATTGAAACATATGATGTATGTTCCTAGGGGTCCTAGCACCCCTACAAACATATGTTGTCATATAATGGGTAAGGAAGGGTTATAGCATACCCTCTGACCCATTTTGATCCATTCAAACAAATGATATATGTCCCTAGGGGTCCTAGTACTATTAGGAACATATATTTTTAGATAATTGGTTGAAAGGGGTCATAGGGTACCTTATGACCCCTTTCAATCTATTTAGACACTCGATAAATGACCCTATGGGTCCTTATACCCAAAGGAACATATGTTGTGGTGTAATGGATCAAAATGTTTCATGGGGTGCTCTCTTACCCCTTTAAACTCATTCTAACACATAATATATATCTTAGGACCCCTACGGACATATGTTGTAATGGAATATGTTGGAAGGCATTATAGGTTATCCTATGACTCCTTTCGAACCATTGAACCAAATTAAATAGGTACATAGTAGTCCTAGGACCCCTAAGGATATATGATGTCATGAAATGTATTGAAATGGGTCATAGGTTATCCTATGACCTTTTTCTAATCTTATGAACAATTATAATTTCCATAGGGGTACTAAGACCCTTAGGGTAATATATTATCATGAAATGTGTCGAAAGCTATCATAGGTTATCCTATGACCCCTTTCAATCCATTTCAACAAAAAAAACATGTCCCTAGGGGTCCTAGGACCACTAGGGACATTTTGTCATGAAATTTTTTCAGAGGGATCATAGGTTATCCTATCACCCCTTTCAACCCATTTGAAAAAATGAATTAGGTCCTGAGGGGCCCTAAGGTCCCTAGGGACATACGTTTTCATGAAATGTATCGAAGGCGGTCATAGGTTTTTCTATGACCCATTTAGACCCATTTGAAAAAATGAAATAAGTCTTTAGGGGACCTAGAACCCTTAGGGACATATGTTGTAGGGTAAAAGTACAAATCTGTGTCACCCTTTTACAAAGGAAAAGGCTAATAAAAGTATAATTGTACAACTTCAATGACATAAATCTTGTATTATTATTTAGACTTTGAAAATGAAGTAAACTAGTGAAATCTGTAGAAATGTATGAAGTTTAGGATTGTAATTTTTAATAATTATTTTCAAAAAGAAATGATAGATTTTCCTACTTTTTAAATATAAATTTTAGTTGCTAAAAAACATTGAAAATTAGGGGTCTAGTTCCCACCACAAAACTATAATGAAATAAACATATTTCCTTTTGATCTCAGATTATGCTATACATAATATATGTGGTTAGAACAATAAAAACAAAATTTGACTTTAGACATATTTTTTCTTTTATAACGATCCAAATTTCAACTTATTCAAATCAATAGTTTTCATCTCCCACCACATTTTTGAAAATAAATATATTCTAACCAAAAGAGAAATTATAGATTCTTAAAGAGGACTCTCGCCTCTAGAACCTCATATAATTTTTAAATTATTCTAATATGATTTACTATTTTCTTCTTTCTCAAAATCAACACTTCTCGAGTGTTAAAATGTGTACTTGTAGAATTTTTTAATTACAATATATTACATCTAATTAAAACACTATAAACTATATATGAGAATATTCTTGACTTTGAGCTCTATAAAATGGTATTTAAATGCCATTAAAAAAAGGATAAAAAATAGTTAGAGTTATTGAAACATCAATTTTCTGAAATAATTTAATTTCTTTGGTAATTTGATACTGAATACTATAAAACATGCATTTAATAGACATTTCCAATTGGAAAAGTGTGAGACCATATATAACTTAGGTAGAATAAATTTAACAAGATCATATGTTTGAAAAAAATGATTTTTATATAGAAATACTCAAATTTAGTCATTCTGATTAGTCAACCTAAAAGGTGATGCAACTTTATACTTTCACCTTGTACTAAAATGCATCAAAAGGTATCATAGGTTATTCTATGACCCCTTTTGACCCATTCAAACAAATGAAACAGATGTCTAGGGGTCTTGGGACCCCTAAGGACATATGTTATCATGAAATGCATTGAAAGGGGCCATAGGTTATCCTATGACACATTCAACCCATTCGAACAAATTAAATAGGTCCCTAGGGGTTCTATGATCCCTAAAGGCAAATGTTGATCATGAAATATGTCAAAAGGGGTCATAGGGTACTCTATGACCTCTATAAACTCATTCAAATACATTATATATGTTCCTAGGGGGCCTAGGACCCTTAGAAACATATGTTATCATTTAATGGGTAAAAGGGGGTCATAGGTTACCCTATGACCCCTTTTGACCCAATCCAATACATGATTTATGTTTCTAGGGGTCCTAGGATCCCTAGGAACATATATTGTAATATAATTTGTTAAGAAATTTCATTGGATCTTTTATGAACCCTTTCAACTTATTTGAACAGATGATATATTTTCCTAGGGGTCCTAGAACCCCTATGAACATATGTCATCAACTAATTGGTCAAAATGGGTCATAGGGAATCATATGACCCCTTTTGATGTATTTAAACACATAATATATGTCTCTATGTGTCTTAGGACACCTAGGGACATAATGATGTGTTGAAATGGGTCAAAAGGGGTCATAGGATATTCTATAACCCCTTTCGACCCATTACATAAAAAAATATGTTCACATGGTTCCTATGACCTGTAGGGGCATACATGCGTTACAATGAGTAAAATGTGGTTAAAGGATATCCAATGACTGCTTTCAACCTATTAGATGATAGAATATGTTATTGTGGGTCATTGGACCCTTAGGGATAAACATAATTGGTTGAAAGGGGTCATAGGATACCTTATGACCTGTTTCAATGACATACATGACAACATATATTCATAGGGGTCTTAGGACCCCTAGGGACATACACATTGTGCTCCCCTTTGAACCTATTACATAAAACATATGATCCTAGGGTTCCTAAGACATCTAGGGATATACCTCTTATATTCCAATGGGTAGAAAGGGGTCATTGGGTATTCAAAACCCCTCTTGACCATTACACTAGAAAATATGTTCCTATCATCATTTGTGTTGTGTTCCAATGGGTCAAAATCATATGACCCCTTTTGACCCATTACATGATAACATATGTTCCTAGGGGTACTAAAATCCCTAGGGGCATACATGTTGTATTCCAGTAGATCAAAAGGGGTCATTAGATACCCTATGACCCATTTTGGCTAATTACATGACAACATATTTTCCTAGGGGTCATAAAATGCATGTTGTCATGTAATGGGTCAAAAAGGTCATAGGATAGTCTATGACCCCTTTAGAACCATCAAAAAACAACATGTATGTCTATAGGGGTCCTACAACCCCTATGAACATATTTTATCATGTAGTAGGTCAGAAGGGGTCATATGATACTCTATAACCCCTTTCTACCCTTTGAAAGAAAAGATGTATGTTAGTAGGAATCTTATGACCCCTAGGAGGATATGCTATTGTATAATGGGTCAAAAGTGGTCATAGGGTATCCCATGACCCCATTAGACTAATTGGAACACAATATGTATGTCCCTAGGGGGACCCATAGGAACATATATTATCATACAATTTATTAACTTAGGCTACTAATATATCTGATATATAATTATATAAATATATATAATAAGAGCTAATTATATAATTAATTATAATTATTTAATACTATATAATTAGTTTTAGTAACTATATATAATAATCGGTCCCCCCAAATTATGCTATACCTATATTATACTAGAACAATATAACTTAAAAATTGGTCCCCACTCCCTTTACATTTGAATTAGGCACCATGATTTGGGTATGTAGATTGGGTAGCCATTATGAAATTGAGTACTTGTTTTTAAATTAGGTACCCATTCTCAAATAGGTTACCCATTCTCAAATCAAGTACTCCATAAGGAAATGTATTACATTTTTGGTTTTGTATTAGGATGGGTGGGAAAAAAACAAAGCGAATTTTGAAATGATTTTAAACATGTCAAAACTACATATTTTTCACGTCGCCACTTTTTGGCACATAAATATCCTATTTATACCCAAAATTTCTTTGTTTAAAATAAATACATTCACATCAAACTAATTTTTACACTTGATTTGTAATTGTTGATGAATTCTGGTCCAAAAAAGAAATTGAACAAAAAATTGTGTTATAAATGTCCATTGTTGTAAAATAATCGGTTGTATACTGAATAACTGTAACTATCTCACCAAGATGGTAGGAACCAGGTTCTTATCCTGTGTAGATAGAAACCAACAATCTTTCAATACAAAGATATTACCTTCCATAAAATCACCATAAAAAAAATTGTAAAAGAAAAGAACTTCATTAAAAAGATTAGTTCATGTACTTATAACTAAAAAAATGTCACCACACCATCTTTCGCCTCCAACTCAAGAATATAAAAAATAATACAATGAACATTAGATAAAAAACTAGGAAGAAAATATATTCCAATATATATAATTTAAAAATTCACATATGAAGAACATGAAAAAATCATTTTTTTGAGTCGAAAAAGAATATTCCTTGTAGAAATTTTAAACCCTAATAGAGAACTATATAATATCTTCAATCTTGTCAATTTTTTAAGAAGAAAGAGATGAGTTTTAGTTTTGAGTGTTAACATACCCACAACCTTAGCATTGTATTTACCTTTTTGTTGATAACTATTTTGTAGGGAAGATAGAGATTCCCCTTTTCTAAGAAAACATTCTCGATCATATAGATGTAGATCTCATTGATATTTAGTCAATACACAAGGAGGCATAAGAATATATTAGAAGTGTTCTTCAACAAAACTTTAAATATTGTTCCAAAATAAACCAAAAGAGTTTATTCATACTATGACTTCATCCACAAAATACCTATGAAACATTTATTTATCCTATGTAAAATATTGCTCAAAATATTCCTTGTAACTCATAGAATAACATATTGCAAACACATAATGAGAATCAATCAAGAAAATCATTTGGAACTTCAAACTAAAAGTATCTATGGTGGTGATGGTAGGGTTTGAAACAAAAATGATGTTCAAGAACAGGAATATTTTTGACTTTTCATTTTGGTCCTAAATCTTATTTCATAATATTCAAGTTCCATCGCACAAATTTATCATGTGGTATGTTAATTACCAAGTTCTCATACCACAGTCAAAACATACCTTGCATTATATGACCATTGGTTAAAGCATGACAAGAACAATTAATGACCATCATGAGCTATTTGAAATGTTATCTACCAACAGTGTGCCACATTCAATGAATAATTTTGAATATTCAAAATGCATGTATTTTCCACCTTCATATGGTGAATTTTGCATCAAGTGACAAAGAGATCAATAGGCTTGAATATAAAGAATTCACATCTAGAAGGAAAAATGAGGAAAAAATTAGATAGATATGTATCTAAATATGTTCTATTTGCAAGAGTATAAAATTTAAAATTAAAAATAAGTAATGGTGTATATGCATATATCATGTAGGATCATCCCAAGTTACCTTGTAGTCTTCTCATTTATTCATTCTAGTAGTGTTAACTGGGTTAGAGATCAGCTTTATAGATCAACGTGGAAAGAAAACATGTCGCACACTAAGGATGGATGCAAAGAAGAGAAAGTGTAATAAGGGACAGTGTGAAAGTTGAAGACTTGGAGAATATGTATGTGAAGAACCAATTTGAGATTTATGTGGTGAGTCCAAGAAGATGTTCTTCTAACTATTGAGAACATCTTTTCGCATCTGGGTTGTTTGATGTAGGAGCATCCTGGATTACTTTTCAATCCTTCTTATTTTTTCATTCAAGCAGTGTTAATCAAGTTAAATTTTTAAATGAGAAGTGTTAACCAAGTTTTATTATTAACCAAGTAGTATTAACTAAGTTTTAGTTTTAACCAAGTCATGTTAACCAAGTTTGCATTGTTAACTGATTTCCAGTATTAACTAGATTTCTGTGTTAACTA
Organism: Cupressus sempervirens; assembly: GCA_028749045.1. Classification (NCBI taxonomy): domain Eukaryota; kingdom Viridiplantae; phylum Streptophyta; class Pinopsida; order Cupressales; family Cupressaceae; genus Cupressus; species Cupressus sempervirens. The sequence continues at coordinate 236,554,935 of CM053791.1, forward strand.
ACTTTTACTTTGTGTGTTGAGTGAATTGATAGTTGGTGATACTCAAAAATGTTTTTTTGATGCTCAATGATGTCTTGATTCTAGCTTTGCCCAAGTTATCAATCCTCAATTTCTAATTTGATCCAACCATGGAATTTAATCTAGTTCCATGCATTTAATTTTTGTTGTAAGTTGAATTGTGGCTTAAATGTGCATTTAACACAAGGGTTTATTTAATTTGTAATATACGAGGCTGACCTATGGCTTAGTTTTCTATTAGTAGGGTGTCTTGTGGAGTCCTAAGTAATAATCATTCATCTTGGAGAAGATGATGAAGTAGAGGAGAAAACTTTGAGAAGGGCTAGTAGCACAGGCTTGGGAAACAATGATATTGCTTGGTGGGCTTGTGAGCACAACTTTAGATCTTCCTTGGAGGTTTCTTCCAAAGTGTGGATCTAGAATAGCTAGAGTTTGAGTTGGATCTTAAGGAATCTTATAGAACTATTACTTTCTTTGTATTTGGCCATAACTAGGAAGGCCTTACAAACTGACACATTGCATTTAATCAGTTGATTTATAAATAAAGAGTTGTGTTTGGTATCAGATCTTATTACTTGTTTTTAGTTTCCACTATGTGCTTATTTGCAAGGGGCTAAGACATCTCTTTTGGGGATTTTCCCACCTTGCATTGCATTAGATTGTATAACAGTGAAGGTTTCCCTATGTGTGTAGACAGATCACTGAATCTGAGGAAGTTCTCACCAAGACCCGAGGTAAAGATTATCTGATCAAAGTGTAGGAATACTTAAGAATAACTGGGGGGGTTGAATCTATTATCCAAGGTTCAAATGTCCAAATTAATTTTTTTATCACTCAACAAATTCATATATCCCCTTTTCATGTTCCATGCATGCATCTAATAATTCCATAACTTAGTAGGTTATTGTCCTAGGTCAGAATCCCTTTGCAGAAATGTAAACATTAAACACTACAAAATTGTTCATGTTAGAGTAATTATTTGTTTACACTTATTAATTAGATCACTTTCATTTAATTAATTAAGTTTTCTATTACTCTAGTTTTCTTAAGCTTTCTCTTAGGTGCATTAATAATTAATTCTTTTATTAATTATTAATGTGCAACTTAGCTTTTTAAGACTTTAGGGTTTTGTTCACCTTTAAGGATGAACTCTTGTAATTATTTTTTTAACATCTTGGAATTCATTTTTCGCTCTCACTCCATTGAGATTTCCAAGCTTCACTTTCTCCTCTTTGGTTTCCCTCCAGCAACAGGTTATTTTGCATGCAAGTGTTCTTAGTGAACTATGAAGTTGGTTTTCTCAAATTCTACATGGTATTAGAGCCTTCCTTGCTACTGCCTAGTTTGGACATCTTGAAGCCATTATTCAAAGATGAAAAACCCTATTTTTTGGGGTTATTTTTCTTCAAGCTAGAGGAGGTACCTTTTTTTACTACACTTTGAGCAAAACTGGATGCTACCACTACACTTAAAAGGCCTGGTATAGTCAAAATCCATATAAAATATGCCATTTTTGGCCATAGTAGTCTTAGGGAATTTTTTTTCCCTCTCCTAGGTTGTACGGCTCAAAAAAACAAAAAAACCAAAAAAAAAAAAGTGAAAATCTCTTTTTCCTACCTATAGTCATTTTCCTAGCATGCAAAATCCCTTTTTGGTGCCATAGAGGCTTTTCTGGCAACTTCCTAGCCCACTGCAACATTTCCCATTTTTGTTTCCAACTGTCGTTGTCACCTACCACTTTGGCCACCACCTCCACTTGCTACTCAACTCCAACACCAGATTGCAATGCCACCACTGAGCCACCGCAACACACTTCCATCATCATTGCTATGCCACCACTATGACCACCACTCCATTGCCCCCGCAGCTCGGCCACCTCCAACTGCCCACACACGTGACTCTTCTAGCACTTACCACATGGTACTAGTGCCACATCAACACCTACCATGTGTCAAGTACCATGTCACCATTTTTTGGCCCGCTGCCATGTGGATGCTAAGTGGTAGTTATTTTTGGTACAATGGCTAGCAAGGAATTAAATTTTATGCAATGACTTGCCGACATCAGCACTACATCAACTCTCTTGCATGCCCTTCATCTCCCTTTTTGACTTACTATCACTTTTTTGGCCTTAACTTGAGCATACATAAGTCTTTTTTCAATATGAAAGAAGTGCTAGAAAGCTAGTTTTAAGACAAAGATATTGGTGTGGGAGTTTTTTGGTTTTAACATAGTTTAGTTTCATTTTTTGAAAATCAAAGCTAAATGTTTGGTTTTTCTCTCTGGAGGGCACATCTTGAGCATCTCATCTTCGCATTTTGAAAATGTTATATTTTTGGAAAGCTGGTTCTGTCCTCTTTTTAGAAATGCAATAATTTCTTTCATATTTTGCTCCATGCTCTTTCTATCATTTTTTTTCTCTTTTGCACTATGGTAGATATCTTGGGTGTTTCACATCTGAGGATCATTTTCATAGCATGGGATCTCTTCTTTTGGGCTGTACTATCTATTGCCTTAACTCTTTGCCCTTTTTTATCATTGTTGATATCATTTGTAAGCTTTTTTTTATTCAAACTCACTGAGATAAAGTGCCATATTGCATCTATATTTTTGTTTCAGTTGTTTGCCTTATTTTGCCTTCTAATTTGAGTAGTGTCATTTAAGGACACTCATATAGATTAGTGTATTCTTGGTATTCATTATGTCTTGTGCCCTATTTTCCATGCACTACTTTGATAAAGTGCTATGGGGGTGTTGATATTTTCCTTTGTTTGCCATCTTCCTTTGTCGAGTGAGTGTCCCTTTTGTGATATTAGCCTTATGATGTGTCTGAGATTGATCACCTCAATACACACTTATGTACTCTTTTGTGCATCTTGATCGTGGTTCTTCGACATGCAATTCTTTTGGCCCACATTTTTAGTTGTCTGTCACCTCATCCTTGTATGCATTAGGCGGGCTTACTATTGTTTCTCATGCTTCCTTGGGGTTACTATCATTTCTCACTGTTGTTCTCAAATCATTCATGTTAGAGTAATTATTTGTTTACACTTATTAATTAGATCACTTTGATTTAATTAATTAAGTTGTCTATTGCTCTAGTTTTCTTATCTTTTCTCTTAGTTACATTAATTAATAATTCGTTTATTAATTATTAATGTGCAACCTAGCTTTCTTAGGCTTTAGGGTTTCATTTTCCTTTAAGGTTGAACTTTTGTAAAAAAAAAAAATTAACATCTAGGAATACATTTTTCTCTCTCACTCTGCTAAGATTTCTAAGCTTCACTTTTTCTTCTTTAGTTTCCTTCCAACAATAGGTTATTTTGCATGCAGGTGTTCTTAGCGAATTGTGAAGTTGGCTTTCTCAACTTCTACAATTCACACATTTTGACGGAATGATTTTACATGTAAACTCAAATTGGAAAAAACTACAAGTAACATGCTACTAACTTTCACTCTTTTGAAGTGATGACCTATGAAAGGTCAACCCTATTAAATATTACAATACACACTGTTAAATGTGACCTAGTTAAAGGAATTTAATCACCCTATTAAGAGTGAGCCTTGTTAGAGAATTTTAGAACATTCCATTAGAATGTGACCACCTGATTAAAGGATTTACAAATGATTGTTAGGTCAACCTTAATCCAAACGATTTATCCAAACCAATACAATGATTAGGAAGTAATAGAAGGACTCGATCTAATAATAAATCAAAACTCACTTGGAGATTATAGATCTTTGATTTAGTCCTACATTCTACTTGGCATTCATACTGCTCATCTTTGATAGGTTCCTAACCCTTCAAGCATTCATCCTCTTAAGCCTTCTTTCTTTGTATGCCAATTGTAGACTCTTTTATTCAGCCACCATATGAAGCATCACCCTAGACTCCTTGTCTTCCTTAGGTTATTGCACATGAAAAGAGTTGTTTTTGTTGTTGTATCCCCTTACAAAGAGAATTTAGGTCATTTTTTGTTCAACTACATTCATCCATTTTAGGATTAGGCTAGATTCACCAAATCTTTCCTCTCTCTATTTTGTTACCTCTAGAATCTTCTTCTACAATCCTCTTTGAATTTTCCTCACAATGGTTTATCTTGAATTATGTGCCTCCATCTCATCAAGATTATATTCCACACACTTCACATAATATAAGAAATCAACTCTATCAACCTAGATTCAGTGAATCTTTGATTAAACTCTTATTGTTGTCACTCAGCAAGAACTAGCTTTTAATGTTGAACACACACTAGGCTGTTCAGCATCCACTAAAATTTACTCGACACTTACTATCTTTTTACGATCACTCAGCACATAGTAAATTCACTCAGCATAAACTATTTATTCACTTTTGTTGGCACTAACTAATTTTCTGCTTGGTTTGAACTAAAATCACTCGGCTCCAACTAATCACTCATGCTTCATAGACAAATTTTTTCTCCTTCTTCTTTTAGACTTAGCTAGTGTATCCATCAACTTCAGATTTGAGTAGATAAATAATACATCATATCATCCATGTCTTACTTGGTCTTAGTGTTCCTTTTATACACCATATAACTCAACCTTTCTCTAGGTACTCTTGTTATGCTTCCTTTTCAAATCCTCTTCATTAATCAAACAAATGATAGCATTTATACAAAAAAGAAATTGTCTCACTAGAAAGTAGCAAGTTTGACATTATTGACAAAATAATGATTGTTCCATGATAAGTTCCATACATCAAACAATAAGTTTTCAACAATTTCCCTCTTTGCTATTGATGACAAACCAATACCAACAACAATACTAAAAATAAAATTAATACCTTGTATGTGTTCTTCCTCTATGTTGGGTAATGTGAGCTTTGTTAATCACCTTCAATGTAACTCTCTTATATCTTCCTCTTTTTGACTTCAATTCATATCTCCCTCATAGTGTCTATATTTCCTTTTCTCTTTCTCCTCTTTTTAGGTATATCTTCATTCACACATTTTCTCGATGTAGATCTCTCTATCTATTCTTTGATCTCTCCTTGACTATCTCTCCCTAACTTTTTAACTTACTCCCTCTTTAGGTTATATCTCCCTCTTTCAATGTATATCTCCCTCTGTGACCACAATGCCAAAGACTAGTCATCTCAACATGTAAATATGAATAATTTAGGTTCCCCCTTTGTCACGTTGCTTTTGACTGATCTTTTGTTCTAGCTCCTTGATTACTTTAGGCATCTCCTAAAGTAAGATCTACTACATCATATTTAAAATAAGACAATTAGCTCAATTGATTTAGGGCACTACTACTACTTCTTAAGTAGCTTTGGGTAGGGGTATCACCCCTAGTTGACCTCTTAGATATTTAGGAGCATCCTTAGGTAAAGCTTTTGTGAATATATCAGCAATCTTTTCTTTTTTATTCACATATTCCATTCTCACTTTTTTATCTTGAACCATCTCTCTCAAGTAATGATACTTGATTGCAATGTTCTTTCTCTTTGTATGCATCATAGGGTTCTTAGATATGTTTATAGCACTTGTATTTTCATAGCAAAGTATCATAGGTTCAGTAATTTCCTCCTTCATGCCTTTGAGTAATTTTTTGATCAATACCACATTTGTAGAATTCACTAGAACAAACACATATTTAGCATCAGTAGTAGATTGTGATATACAATTTTGTTTCTTACTAGTCCATGAGACTAGTCTTTTTCCTTAGAAAAATGCTCCACAACATGTACTTTTCTATCATCAATATTTCCAGCCCAATAAGTATCTATACAGACTCTTAGTTCAAACTTATCATTTTTCTTGTAGTATAGACCATAGTCTATTGTCTCTTTAAGATATCTCATAATCCTCTTGATAGCCATAAAATGATTCTCCTTAGGATTTGCAAAAAATATTGCAATAATCCCAATAGCTAATGCAATGTTAGGTTTTCTATGAACTACATATTAAATTTACCAATCATAGACTTGTACAATGTTTAATTTACTTCAATAGAATCATCATTCTTTGATAGTTTGTATCTTGTGACCATAGGTATGCTAACTAGTTTTGAATCCTCCATACTAAAAAAATTCAATAATTCCCTCACATATTTGGACTAAGTAATGTAAATACCATACTTGATTTGATAGACTTGCAAACCAACAAAGAATTTAATCTCTCTAAACATGGACATCTCCAATTCTATCTTCATTTCATCAAAAAATATCTTACACAATGCATTTTTTTCCTCTAAATATGATATCATCAACAACAAAAATTCAGCTATTAAAATGCATTTACCTCCTTCAGTCTTTAGGTATAGATTATTGTTGTCATTAGTCTTCTCAAAGAAAATCTTCACAAGATAGTTGTGAAGCCTCTCATACCATGGTCCTGGAGCTTTCTTTAAACTATATAAAGATTTGTGTAATCTATGTACCATGTTTTTGTTGTTTGGATCAACAAATCCTTTAGGATATTCAATGTAGACTTCCTCATCTACTATGCCATTAAGAAATGCATATTTCGCATCCATCTGATAAATTTTCAAACCTCTGTTTGTAGAGTAAGAAAGAAGGTTTCTTACTCCTTCCAATCTTGCAACAATGGCAAATGAATCTCCATATTCAATTTCTTCTTTTTGAGCATACCCCTTGCAAATTAATCATTCCTTATTCCTTGTGACTTCGCCATTCTCATCTAGTGTGTTTCTAGATAATCACTTGGTTCCAATAATATTCTTGTTCTTTGATCTTGGTACAGGTGACCAAGTTTTTTCTTCTCAATCTAATCAATCTCTTCTCTCATGGCTTGACTCTAGTAACCATTTTCTAATGCATCCTTTATTGATTTAGGTTCATGATTCTTAGAAAACATGTATCACTTCTCAACTTGTTCTTTTTCCTTGGTTTGGCTTCTTTGTCTCCAATAATTTGTTCAACAAGGTGATGTTGTCTGACATACTTTGACAATCTTGGTTCTGCTCTACTTTCTAAAATGGATCTTTTAGCTTTAGAATCACTTTGTACTTCTCTATTAGGTAACTTAGCATTCCTTTCATGCACATTGATCTTAATATTAGAATGTAACTCAATTTCTAAATGTAACTCAACATTCATTGTGTGTGACCTAAAAGTCATTGAAACTTGTTGTTGTTGATTAATAACTTGGTTCATAGCTTCATCATCATTCATGTCTTCATAGAAGTGTATAAAATTTTTGTAGTCTTTATGTTCCTTCATAGTTTCAACTTTATGTACCTTTGTATATTCATCAAACTTAACATGTGCACTCCACACAACTTTTTTAGTGTTAGTATTCAAACACTTACAAGCCTTACTTCTTGTGGAATAGCCTAGTAATATACCTTATTACTTTTATCATCAAATTTTTCATTTCTATTGTCCTTAAGCATGTAACACTTGCTTCCAAATACCTTAAAGTATTTTATATTGGTTGAGTATCCATACCATAGTTCAAAAGGTGTGGAGTTTGTACCTTTCTTGACTTATACTTAGTTCAAGGTATAGACAATTGTACTAATAGCTTCTCTCCATTATAGCAAGCAACATTCTTCTCCATCATCAATGTTCTAGCACAGTCCATTACAGATCTATTCATCCTTTCTACAATCCCATTTTGTGGAGGGGTCTTTGATGTAGAAGTATGTCTCTTGATTTAGGTCTATCAATATAAAATACCTCAATCTAATTTGATGCATATCTTAAACCTCTTTTAGATCTCAAATCTTTCAAGATCTTTCCATTTTCATTTTGAACTCTTGCAAGATACCACTTAAACATTTGAAATGCATTAGTTTTTTGTTCCAAAAAAAAATCTATCATCATCCTAGAATAATCATCAAAAAATAGGATAATGTACTTGTCACCTTTGTAGCTTTGTAGAATAATTTATCCACATTAATTAGTATGAACTAATTCTAGAATTTCTTTTAAGGAGTGAGTCTTACTTTTAAAACTAGATTTTTCCATCTTGCATAATTGACATTATTTACAAATTACATTATCTAGTTTCTTCAGTTTTCACAAACCTCTAACTCTCTTCATCTTACTAATACTAACTAAATTATCAAAATTTACCTCTATTTTGATCACCATTTCCAATTTTTCCTCCATCAACATCATAAATCTTTCCAAATTCAACCTTACATCTAGCACTATTCAGTTGTCACACACTTAACAAATTATAGTTATGTCCTTCTACATAGTAAGCATTGTCACATATGATCTTATTTGTCAATTTTATTTTTATTTTTTCTTTGATCACACATGGTGCATCATTACCAAACCTAAAATTATCACCATCATAATGCACAAGAGAATTGAATTTACTTTTATCTCTAGTCATGTGATTGGAACAACCACCATCAATTATCCATCTGTCACTCTTGTTGACATAAGACACCAATGTAGTTGCCTTGTCTTCAAGAGAATCATCCTTCATTGAAACATAATCAACTTTATCATAATGGTCATTAGATTCCTCATTTGATTCCTCTTCAGTAATGTAGTAGGCTTTCTTTCCTTTACCTTTATATTTTTTTCTGTTCTCATCTCTTTTACCTATGTATTTTTTTCCACTCCTATTGTTCTTCTTCTTAGGAGACCTTGCAACAATATCACCAACCTCATTACAATTGAAGCATATGATAGGTAACATACCTTTGTACTTTCCTTTATCTCTGTGGAATCTCTTAGCCAATAATTCTTCAAGCTCTTCTACATCATCATCATCTATGTCACTATTAGTGCTAGAAACATGTTTGACCTTTTTCTTTTTCTTTTCTTTATATTCTTGCAGTTACAATTTGGCTTTGAAAGGAGATTGAACATTTTTAGTTTTAAAATTATCAAAATTGGAAAGCTTAAAAGAAGTGAGTCTACCCATCATTCATTCAATGGTCAGATCATTACTAGGTGTACATCTTAGTTCTTATAGGGTAGAGACTTTAATAGCATAGATAGGCAGTAGGGTTCTCAATATGTTGTTGATCACAATCTCATCTTCAATAATACCAGTTACTCTTTTGAGAGAATTAATGACTTCTTTTACTCTAGCAAAATACTGAACTATGTTCTCACCTTTTTGCATTCTCATTTTATCAAACTTACCTCTAAGACTTTTAGATTTGGTTCTTAGCACATTATTATCTCCTCCATAAATCTTCTCTATAGCATCCAACATATTCTTAGCATAATCACATCCTTTCATGTCATTGACCTCTATGTAGCTTAGGGTAGATGCAATCTTCAATAGTTACTGATTGTGTTCTTTCTTCTTTTTCAAATCATCAGTAGTAGGGGCTCTAGTAGGGTCAACATGCTTAGTGGTAATGGTGGATTGTGCATAGTCTCCAAGTTCTCTTAGATGTAGCTTCATCAAACTCTTCCATGTAGGGAAGTTCTCCTTGTTAAGCTTGGATCCCTCTCTTTTGGACATCCTGATCTTTAACTTCTAGTACCTTCAAACTATTCCTTACAAGCACAACTAATCTGATATCAATTATTGGAATAATTTAGAATAACTAAATTGGGGGGGGGGGGGGGGGAATCAATTATCCAAGGTCCAAATGTCGACATAAAACTTTTCAGCACTTAAAAAATTCATATATCTCCTTATTATGTATCATGCATGCATCTAATATTTCCATAACTTAGTAGGTCACTGTCCTAGGTTAGCATCACTTTGTAGAAATGTAAACATTAAATGCTACAAAATTATTCACACATTTTGACATAAGGATTCTACATGGAAACATAATTTGGACAAAATCACTAGTAACATGCTACTAATTTTCACTCTTATGAAGTGATGCCCTGTAAAAGGCCAAACCTTTTAAAAGTTGCAATACACATTGTTAAATGTGACCTAGTTAAAGGAATTCAATCACCCTATTAAGACTGATCCTTGTTAGAGGTCTCTAAAAAATTCCATTAGAATGTCAACCAGTTAAAGGATTTATGAATGATTGCTAGGTCAACCTTAATCCAAAGGATTTATCCAAATTGATACAATGATTAGAAAGTAACCATAAGACTTAATCTGATAACAAACCACAAGTCACTTGCAGATTACAAATCTCTGATTCAGTCATCCATTCTACTTGTCTTTCATACTCTTCATCTTTGACAACTTGTTCACCCTTCAAGCATTCAACCTCTTAAGCCTTCTTGCTTTATATGCCAATTGTAAACTATTCAATTAGGCCACCATATGAAACAACACCCTACAATCCTTGTCTTCCTTGGGTTCTCACACATGACAACAATTTCTCCTAGCCTTGCATCCCCTTATAAAGATAATTTAGGTCATTTTCCATTCAACTAAAAATGTCCATTTTAGGGTTAGATCAGATTCATCAAATCTTCCCTCTTTCAATTTTGTTCCCTCTAGAAACTTCTTCTACAATCCTCTTTGAATTCACCTCAAAATGGTTTATCCTAAATTTTGTGTCACCATCTCATCAATCTTATCTTCCATACACTTCACATAACCCAAGAAATCAACTGTGTTGGTCCAAATTTAGTGAATCTTCGATCAAACTCTTATTGTAGCCACTCAACAATAACTAGCTTCTGATGCTCGACACACACTGGGTTGCTTCACATCCACTAACCTTTACTGAGCAATTATTTTCCTTTTACTGTGACTCAACACATGGGTAGGTGTAGGATCATGGTCAACTAAACTATGCTCTTAAGTGGCAATGAGAAATTAGAAAATTAGGGTTATGTCAACTTGACATGCAATTTTCAACTTGTTATGAATTTTCTATCAAAAAGTTAATAGAAAAGAATCTCTAGGAAAATGAATTTAGTTTCTAAACTACTAGGCCTTATCTAACAAAATAAAAAATTTAGTAGTCAATTTTTCTAATTTTGATGCAATAGTACGCAAATTTCAAGACAAAACTAAAAAGTTGATGTATGTCTGACCAACTGAAGAAAAATCAAATGATAATATTTTTTAATAAGATTCTAGATATAAGAATTAAACTCATTCTCAAATGTGACACATATTTTTGGGTAATTTTAATCTAAATAAAAAATTAATTATTAATTTTCTACTATAATATTGTTTGAATAAAAAACTCTCTCATGTCTGACCACCTTAACTAATTCAAAACTCTACAAAATTTAAATTTTAAATTTTTTTTCCTTATAGTAGAAGAAGCATAGAATGTGGTGCATCTTCTACATTTTAAAAATATTGTACCATCAAAAAGTTACAATTATTTTTATATCAATGTGTCAGTCAACACTTTATACATAACTCCATTAAAAAATAAGTAATAATTACTTACTAAACTTGTAATTTGATAGACGTTACATTTTTAGAAAGCTAAGAACATTCTTAAGAAACCCCTTTTGTTTCATCAAATATTGGTAAAACAAAAGTTGTCAACTACATGTTTGAAGTAAATAATACATAGGAATAGGCCAAAATAGATTTTTGGAACATTTTTAATGTTGAACATGTAGGGTTGATATCTGAAGATATAATAGGCCTTATAAAGGTATTATTTTATGGGTTTGGTATCAAGATGGGTGAAAAAAATGTTTGAATAGATTTTGAAATGCATTAAAGAATTTTAGAACTACATAATTTTTAGGTCATCACTTTATAGCACACCATGATCCTACACATACCCACATACTAAATTCACTTGGCATACATTATTTTTTTATTTTTCTCAACACTAACAAATTTTCTACTGAGCTTGGACTAACATTGCTCAACTCCAATTGATCACTCGATCAAACTTAGCAGACACATTTTGTTTTCCTTCTTCTAGAATTAGCTAGTGTATCCATCAACTTTGGCTTTGAGTAGATAAATGATACATCATATCATCCATGTCTTTCTTGGTCTTAGTGCTCCTTTTATACACCATATAACTCAACCTTTCTCTAGGTACTCTTGTTATCCTTCCTTTTCAAATCCTCTTCATCAATCAAATAAATGATAGCATTCAGACCAAAATGAAATTAAATCACTAGCAAGTATGAGGTTTGACATCATTGACAAAATAATGATTGTTCCATGATAGATTCCATATGTAAAACAATTTTTTTTAACACAAAGGTTGGATCTGGTTTATTTATTATGAAGGGTTTATGAAAATCTTGGAAGATACCTTAGAAATAATTGGGCCTAGGTTGACTGAAGATCTCTTTGATGCTATGGAAGCAATGATCTTAGAGAAGATTAAATAATAATTCAGATCTAAGATGGTATAGATTAAGGGTGATACGATCGATGAGATCATAAGTTCTATAGGTGGTGTACATCAACATGTAGGTGATGAGGATGGTTATGAGGAAGTTGTTGAAGACTTTGAGGTTTTTGGATCAAGTGGTGAGGATAGAAATGATCATATGCAGAGACCTATAGGAGATAGGACTGGTTAGTTTGTTAGAATGAGATCTCAGTTGAAGCTGAAGCATAAGATGGAGGTTTCTAATTTCTTAGGTACTTTGAATCCTAAAGACCTAATTGATTGGATTGGTGAATTGGAAGACTACTTTGAGTTAGAGGATATTGGAGATTATCTTAGAGTGAGGATGGCACAAACTAAGCTAAAGGGACATGTTTCTCTTTGGAGGAAGGAATTGTAGTGAGATGGAGAAGAGGAAGATTAAATGAAAATCATGAGATGGAGATTGATGGCGACTAAATTGAAGGCTAAGTTCATTCCTATGGATTATGAAATTGAGTTGTTGAAGAGGTTGCAAAATTTGAAGCAAAAGGATATGTTAATGAAGGATCAGTCTGGACATTGAGAATTTTCTAAGGAGAAGGTGGCTAGATATATTAATGGCTTGAGATTCAATATTCAGGATAGTGGTATGCTAAATATTTCTTTAGTTGAGGATTCTTAGCAAAAGAGAAGATAAAGAGGATAAATCAAGTAGTTCCTTAGGGAAGGAGAGGTAAGATTGATCAACAAAGGCTAAAGAGATTGAAGAAGATGAACCAAAACCTAGTGATAAGAAAAGAAGGATAGGTGGATGTGAGTTTAAGGGTACTTGTTTTAGATGTCATGAAGGACATAGAGCTTATGAATGTACTAAGTCTAGTAATAGAAGAGTCGATGTTGTGAATGAGGATGAAACTATATGAGTAAAACTAAGCAAGGAGAGAATTTACTAGCTCGATGAGTACTAGTCGATCAGAGGACATTGGAATCTTGTTAGAGGAGTAATTTTTTTAGGACTTATTATATGTCCAGTAATAAAGTCTACTATGTGATTGTGGATAGTGGTAATACTTACAACCTTGTTTTTGAGGAGATGGTTAAGAAAATTGGTTTGAGAAGAGTGAGACATCCTTGTACTTATAGGATTGGTTGGTTGCAAAATGAACATGCTTTAGAAGTAAGGAAGAAATTCTTGTTGAGTTTTAGGTTAGGCAGTATAAGGATCAAGTGTTGTGTGGTATTATAGACATGAGTAGTTGTCACATATTGCTTGGTAGACCTTGGCAATATGATTGTAGGGATATGCATGACTGTGTCAATGATGTTCTCACTATTGAGAAAGGCAGCATGAGGTATTCCCTAATTCATTTGTAAAATGAAGAACTTGGTAGGAGGAGCCAGAGTATTATTAGCTAAGTTGAGACAAAGAATTATCAAAGGGTTAGAGATCAATGTGTAATGAAAACCTATAATGGACCAAGGATTGGGTGTGAAGAAGAAAAAGTGGAACAAGAGAAATAGTGTGCAAGTTGAAGAATTGGAGAATATGTATGTAAATGAAAAATTTGGGATTTATGTGGTGAATCCCAAAAGATGTTCTTCTAATTATTCAGAAAATATTTTTGCATCTAGGGTGTCCAATGCTGGAGCATCCTAGATTGCCTTGTAATCCTACTCATAGATTCATTCTAGTGGTGCTAACCAAGTTTTAGTGTTAACCAAGTAGTGCAAATAAAGTTTCAGTGTTAACCAAGTTTTAGTGTTAATCAAGTAGTGTTAATGGAGTTTGTAGTGTTAACCAAGTTTCAGCATTAATTAAGTTCTAGTGTTAGCTGATTTTGCCTTTGTTTGTCGAGTTAACCTTCTAGTTCTTGATACTCAGAAGTGGTTTTCTAATGCTTGGTCATGTCTTCATTCAGGATTTTACCAAGTTGTCTTTGTTCAGTTTATAGTGTGAGCCAACCTTGGCATTTAATTTTATTGTATGTTTTTAGTTTCTTTTGTAAGCTAACTTGTGTCTTAAATGTGAATTTAATGCATGATTTTATTTAATTTGTAACATACTAAGCTGACCTATGGCTTATTTGGGTCTAATTAGGGAGTCTTTTAGAGTCTTAAGTAATAATCATCCAACTTCGAGAAGGGGTTCAAGTAGATTAGTAAACTTTGAAAATGGCTAGTAGCCGAGGATTGAGAACCAAGGAGGTTTCTTGGTGGGATTGTGAGCACAAGTTTAGATCTTCCTTGTAGGTTTCCACCAGAGTGTGGATCTAGACTAGCTAGAGTTTGGGTTGAATCTTGACGGATCTTGCAAAACTATTACTTGCTTTGTATTTGGCTATCAACAGGAAGGCCTTATAGCCCAACACATTGCATGTAATGAGTTGATTTATGAATAAAGAGTTATATTTGGTATTAGATATTATTTATTATGTTGTGGTTATTTGCAAGGGGCAAGGAAATCTATTTTCAAGATTCTCCTGCCTTGCACTATGTCTATATATTTAGGATTAAGTTTTATTTGTTTTTATTTTATTCTCTTAAAAATAAAACATGTCTAGATACATGTGCATCTAGTTTTTTGCTCATCTTTATCCCTCTAGATGTGTATTCTTTATATTCAAGCCTTTTTAATAAGTTTCAGTAGATCTACAATAAAGTTATATTATCAAATTTTTATTCATGTGTAAAATCTACATAATCCAATACCAAGTTTAGGAGAGGCCTCAAAATTAGCAACATGTATTGAAAAGAATGCATTAGTTCTATGGCTATTGTAAAAAATAGTTGTGCAAAAAGGATTAGAGGATTCTATGTTGACAATCTTAATGTTTAAATCTTAAATTCAAAGGTTATTTCAATCACATTTATTTTTAGAGAATCTACAGAGCCTATCCATTAGTTCCATGATTATTCCTTGTCAAGGGCCACAAACTTTTGATATAGGTACATGTAAATTCAGCATACAAAAAGATCTACATTTGAAGAATTTAAAAAGAAATACGAGATTCAAAAAATATATTTCTTATTGGTAGTCATTGACTTCTAAATTTTGTGCTTCTTTATTTCATTTTATGCTTGTTTGTGAATATAAATATTGGTTTTTTTGTCTTTTAATAAAGTTGACATAAATGTCTAGGCTAGTTTATTGTAAAGGATATAGTTGAAACTAGTAGCTTGGAAGGAAACTTTTCTAAGTAATGTTTGGAACCTTCAAATGCTCATGAAAATCCTACAAAGTTATACTCAATATGTTATATTGTTCTGCATACCCATTCTTTGACTAAAATGATGGATGGAATTAAAAGAAATTTCCTATGGATAGGAGTTGAAGATAAAAAGAGGCTCTTACATGTTAAATCAAAAATAGTATGCTCTCCTAAACATCATGGTGGCTTAAATACTAAGGAATCCCATCTCATGAACTTAGCTTTATTTTTGAAGACATGATGGAATGTAATGAAGTTAGATTTGGAATGGGTATAGGTATTAGAGGAAATCATCTCAATAATGGGAATGGGGTCAACTTGTTGTTCAACCGTCATATTCAAGGCCCCTCTTGGCTTGTCGGTATTGAGGCTACTATAAATTTTTGTGTGGACTCATGGGAGAATATGCTTGTGATTTTTTTCCATCTCATATTCGTAGCTCTTAAGAGTGTTCTCACTATAAGGTTAGGCTTCAAGGTTGAGGATTATTAGGAAAGGGTGGACAATGGGCTGACCTAAAAGATAGACATTAATTAGTTAGAAGTAGTTTCAAAGCCCATTTGTTTAGAAATCCTAAAATATCTTAATAATTTATTATTTTATAGGCTGAATTATATGGATGAAGTGATATGGAAAAGCACTAAATCAGAGGTGTATATGATTAAAACCAGATTTGAGTTGCTAGTTCCAAGTTTTATCAATATGTTTGATTGGAAAATGATTTGTTATAATAAAGCTATTCCTAAAGTCAATTTTTTAAACTTGATTTTCCTTCATAACAAGATTCTTACATTAAATAATTTTCAAAAGAGAAGTAGTCAGACTATCAATAGATCTATTCTATGTGGAAAACATGTTAATTCTATAGATCATATCCTCTTCTCTTGCCCCTTTACATGTGAAGTCAAAAAAATAATTGAGTATTTTTAGCTTGAAATGGTGTTGGAACAATGATCTTAAAGGTGTTTTCAACTCTTGGAAGTCCCCTTCACCTCATCCTTTTGTTACTAAACTGTAGTGACATTCTTGTTTATATGGTAGCTTGTGCTTGTGGAAGCAACATAAAGATAGGTTCTTTAGAGACAACTGCAAAAGTGCAATATTGATGATTATGGGGTTCACCCATAATGTGAAGGAAAATATGAAGATTCTAAATCCCACTAACAACTATTCCACTCCATCTACTTCTAATTGGGAGTTTCGTTGTCTATGTAGGTAGTTGGAAAATATAAGAAAGTTTTAAAATCCATTGAAAATTATTCACAAGAAAATAAAATGCCCCTCCCCCCCGCCCCCCCATACCTAATAGGGTCAAGTTGAATTTTGGCAGTTCTTCAATGAGTAACCAAGGTTGGCCAAGTGGGGGTGGTCTTTTGAGATGCTTGAAAGGTAAATTCCTTATAGCCTACTCTGTTAAAGAGATTGTCCAAATGACCTATGTAGTAGAAATTATTTCCCTTTATAATTTTTTTATTGTGTTGATGAGGACGAATTTCAAAGAAGTTATAATTGAAGGGGATTCCTTAAAAGTTATTTATATTTCAAATAATGTTGAAGACTAGATATAATACCAAAGATGTTGTATGAATGTCCAGACACATGTTAATGAATTAGGAAGAGGTATCTTTTATCCACTACTACATTGAAAGAAGTCATGTCATAGATAGGTTGGAAAGCATGGGAAAATATGCAAATGGGTTCAAAATTTGGGATAACCTTCTATCTTTTCCAGTGGAGGCATACGAAGGAATCTCACATGATCACTCTAAAATTTTGCATGAATGACT
This sequence comes from Cupressus sempervirens, assembly GCA_028749045.1. NCBI lineage: Eukaryota > Viridiplantae > Streptophyta > Pinopsida > Cupressales > Cupressaceae > Cupressus > Cupressus sempervirens. Next base: position 236,572,138 of record CM053791.1, read on the forward strand.
ACATGATAATTTATTTTATTAGGTTCTATTTACCATAGAATTTTTTATGAGATGGTTTTATTTTTGGATTTTGGAGTTATTTAGCTTTTATGCAAAGCTAAATATTTGTTAAAGCAAACAGATTTCCACAATCCATGAATATTGAAATGATTTCTGGGGAAGATTGTGTGAGAGTTTTTTCATCAACGTTTCGGATCATACTGTATGATCCAACATTTTTTTTGCTCTCAGTGACTCAGTGGCATCCTGATGTTGGATCATACAGTATGATCCGAAACGTTGATGAAAAAACTCTCACACAATCTTCCCCAGAAATCATTTCAATAAATATTTGTTGTTCATCATTCTTGAGTTTGTCTGTGCCAACCAATGTTATCATAGAGATTAATAATTTATCTTTCTCCCATCCTCCCATAAATCAATTATCTATATTTTTTATATCCTCCCATCATTTAGAAACTATGGGTCCTAGAATAAAGCCTTGTTGGGTACCACATTACAATCAATTATGAAATGACATCATTTATATTATTTCCCCCACATCACGATTGCTTTGGGTTTATATGGTTTACCCCTAACTGATGCAATTTTTGAGTGGTTTCAAGGTCACCAAAAACTCCATAAATATCACACAAGTGGTTTCAAAATCACCACAAACTTCACACTTAAGTTATTTTGTCTTAGCACAAACCTTACTTTAAAATAGGTACAAGATAACCATGAACCTCATAACAACTGGTTTCAAGATTACCACAAACTAAGAACATATTGTTCATGGGCCCTCAACATGGGGAAACCATATCACTTTTTTCTTTTCTTCTTTTTTACTTGCATCAAATTGATTATTGAGTCCATATAAATATCAATCCATTTATCGACATACATGGGTACCTAGTTGTTGTACTCGCCAGTTCTATGGGAATCCTTTTCAAATACATGGTTTATCAATATGTTAAAAAAAACCTTTTGGGTATCAAGCACAACTAATACCACACCCCATACATTCACACAAGTAATTAAAAAATATTGACTTATTCAATCTTTGTCACTTGGTTGGTCTATTACACGAACACTTCTGATAACATCATAGCATTCATGATTAGACACTCAAATTCTCATTGCCAAACCAAACAATTTCAACTCAAACTAGAAGTACACATCCAAGATAGACCTCATTGTACCTTTAGAACCAACTGACGACCAATAAAAATTATTTTCACTTACTACACCCATAACTACCTTCAATAACTATTCTATAACATCAAATATGTAGACTTCAAATAGAAACACATAATAAAATAGTTTTGATAGCAGCAAGACACTTATACACATTATTTTAATACATGCCTTAGTAGATTCTTTTTCATTTCTCTAAATTCTTGGATCGTCAACCATCATCTTTGATACCAAGTTTAAAACAAAACAAAACAAATGAGAAACAATAGGAGAAATCTAAATATGGGCTTCGTCAAACACACACCCTCATCTATTAATTTATAAATAAATACATCAATAATGTTTAATATACTATAACAAGAAATTAGGTGTAATAGTTATGATCAGTAGTTGAGTAGTTGGTCAATTGGACAATGCTTGGCAACCTCATGTAGAAAATATGTCAATGAATAGAACTTTCTTTGTGGTGACCAATCTTATCATACATGTCATTAATTTGTCCTTCTCACAAAGACAAGGATGCCTTAATACTCAACAAATGCTATATGGATGTGTTTTTTTATCAAATAAAGTTATAATCATTGGGAAATTTATTATGAATGGTATTCTCAATTGAAATTATTATAATTTAAAGTTGATGTCATAAAGTTTCTTGACAAAAATTGCTGAAATATGTAACTGCAACATGTAAGATGATTAATTTCTTCTATAGACAAAGTTTTACTAAATATATAAGTTTCAATCATAACTTGATGATAAACTTTTCACATGTTTTGCCATGGCTGTCATAAAATATGAAATTTATCTTTTCAAAATTTATTATGGCCATCATATAAACATTAAATCTAATTAGTTAAATTTATTGTGACAACTATATGAATAAAAAAATAACTAACCTGATTTGTAATGATAGTCATATAAACGTCAAATTTCACATCTAAATTTTGTTAAAAAACTAAAAGAATGTCAAATTGAACCACAAATAATGACCCTAGACCCTAGTTTGTACTCTAAATTGTAAAGACTAAACCTTCAACATTATTGGATTTATTTGTCTGATCTTCATTCTGCCCTTAAGGTTGCTTGAGTGTTGAACCTAGATTTTGAACAACCCCATTCAATTATGAATCTAGGAAATTATTTTCTATTTTCTTAAGTAATTAATTAAATTAATATGTAATTAATAAAATAATTAAAATATATACATATTCTAATATAATAACATAATAATAATCAAAGCATAATATATACTAACATTATAATATGATATTATAATAATATATTATAAATTATTTCATTTATTTAATATAAAGTAATGGATACCTAATATTTTTTAATTAAAAATAATTATATTAAAACTATAATTGCAAAAAGTAATGTATGGTCATCATTATTTAAAGACTAGAATGGGAGTTTCTATCGAATATGATAGTTTATGTTTAAAAATAGATTATAAAATAATGATGATGATGATGATGATGATGATGATGATATTATTATTATTATTATTATTATTCAAATGATATGTAAATTAGTTAATTTTTATGTATTTATTTCATCAATAAAAGGTTGAGGGCTAACTATTTAATTTATTAATTAAAATAAAATATTACAAATATACCTCCCTCACTACAACATTTGGGATCAAATTGCAATGGCAATTTGTGATGGTGGTGTAATTTGTGGTGATTTTTATGTTTTTTTCGCAATTGTCCTTGACATCATCGCAATACTGACATTGGCATCATAAGTGTGATGCACTATAAGTATAAATAAAAAGAACAAAGAAAACATGACATAAATCATTCCCCATTTATTTTGATTTTGGAGAGCTTCACGTGAAAGAGGGTTGAGAGCTCCAAATGAGGGTGGAGAGGTGTGAACATTGTGATTGGTGCATTTCATTGCTATGATCTTTGCATTTTATTGTCTTCCCCTTGCTCTATGATTTTATTGATGTGATCTTTGTAGTTTTTTGTCTTGCCCTTTCTCTAGGATTTGGTTGTCATGCCCTTTCTTTTCAATTTTGTTTCCATGTTGTGCCTTTGTGATCTCTATTCCCTTTCCCTATGATTTTGTTGTCATGTCATGCCCTTGCTCTTCAACTTTGTTTTCATACCCTAGCCCTATGATTTCATTGTTGTAAATTAGTTCTAGTTGCTGATTAGCTCAATTAATTACAAATTCCTATAGCAATCTCATCAGAATAGGTACAATAAAATGAACAATTAGTTGTTTCCATCTAGCAGGATCAAATACTATTTTCCATGGTGATAAAATTGCATATCAAGATGCATCACTTGAATGGCAGGCATGAAGCACATTCCCTAATTTATAACAAATGGTTGGATATAATGGCTCCATATGCTAGCCCAACAATGGAAGCTAAGGATTTAACTATGCCTATATTGGCATGGTCTCCCTATGAGGATCCCAAGTATCTATTGTTGATGTTCATTTGGGCATCACTATATAATCCAAAAGAAATTTAAGTATTGAAGCCAATAGTAACTATTCCCCTGTCTCTATAAAATGTAGCATAGGTTTAGGAAAATGTTATGAAGTATTGAAGCCAATAATAACTATTCTCACTATGAGAAGAATAACTTTAGAGAAGAGTTGAGTGTAAGGAGTTGAAGAAGAAGTTTTGCTTCTATATAAATTCCATAATTATGAGGCTCAATCCCTTGCAGAAGCCTCTACAACAATAAAATTACCTCTAAACCATGCAAAGGATGTTGAAGTGGTTCCTAGCCTTAAAGTACTCTTATAAGCATTTGATACTTGTGATTATTGTAGGTAGACTGTGCCAATACTTGAAACACTCTTGTAAGCATTTGATATTTGGACCATAAATTCTCAAAGACACTTGGCAGTGACTCCAATGTCATAGTACCTACCACTACACATTTATGGATTCTATCCAGTGGCTCCCACAATATCCTCAATGTTGTCTAGATGTTGTCTAGATGTTGCTTCTATCATGAAATCTCTTTCTAAATTTTCTCCTTGTCCTTCTCTTTCTAAAGCCGCTCATTATCAAACCTCTAAATATTATCCTTTACTTTATCTAAAATCAACTTCACACTATGTTGTAACTCTGGTATAGGTCTTTGATCATCGATAGCTTTCATTTCAACTTTCAATTTTTCAAGATTGCTCAACACCCTCACTTGGGGACCTCTCATGTCAAGCACTTTCTATACTATTTCAACACCATGTTCCTACTTCTAAACTAATAGTTCTTCAAGTTCATTTTTTTGTAAACCATTAATTTTGTTAAACAATAGTAAACTTTTTGAAAGTGCATTGTTGTTTTCATGTATGTATGTATATATAATAATGAATAACAATAATTTTTTCATGTATGTTAAAATAATAACTAACATTACTATTGGATCATATAATAATGAGGTAATCAACCCAATTAATCAACAACTTGACCAATTTAACTGGTGTTTCTAATATCATAGTACATACTGCAACACATTCTTGGATTCTATCAAGTGGCTCCCATAATATCCTCTATGTTGTGTAGTTATTGTTTCTATCATGCAGTCTCTTTCTAAAGCTGCTCCTTCTCCTTTTCTTTCTAAAGATGTTCCTTCTCCTTTGCTCTAGTGCCTTAAATTTTGAATATCAAACTTCTAAATATCTTCCTGTACCTTATCAAAATCATCTTCACAGTGTGTTGTAACTCTAGCATATGTGTTTGATCATCGATAGCTTTGATTTCAGCATTCAAGTTTTCAAGATTGGTCAACACCCTCACTTGTGTACCTCTTATATCAAGCACTTTTTGTACTCTTTCAATAACATTTTCTTTTAAAACATTAATTTTTCTAAAAATTGTAAACTCTTAGAAAGTGCATTGTTGTTTTCATGTATGTATGTATGTATGTATGTATGTATGTATGTATGTATATAGAGAGATCTTGTAGTTTGTGGATAATGGATTATAAACAAAAAAGAAATGAAAACATGACATTAATCATTCTCCATTTCTTTTCATTAATTTTGAAGAGTTACACACAAAAGAGGGTTGAGAGATCTTAACAATGGTGGAGATTAGTGGAGATTATATTATCTCTTGGTGATTGAGTATAGATCTCATGCATAATATCATCTAGCTAATGATCAGGTGCATTCACAATAAGTCATAATAGGATCGAGTAGATGATCCATTTATGTCACTTCATACTTGTTTTATTGAATATTTTTTTTAACATAATCAGTAATACAAGAATTATATAGCTAAAACTAGTACTCTTGTTTATTTTATTTAATCATATACATTTAAGAGTACTATTTTTCTTAAAATTAGATTGTATATTTTTTATCACTAAAACAAAAATATAGATCTCCAATAGTTATCTTTTTCAATTTCAAAATCTTCATATTTAATGTTAAGTGTTTCCACTACTAGACAACGGAATAGCCACAATGTGGAGCCACATAGCTCAAGGCTTTTTCAACCAAATTATATTTTTATCATATTTTTATCCTTCAAATCTATTATAGGTGAATGTTCTTCTAATTTTCCATACACTTAATAATTTTTTTCTTTTCATTTAAGGTAATTTTCTATTCTAACATAGATATATCTTTCATAAGGATGGACATTCCAATTTTGACCATCTCTCTTTCAAAGCTAAATCCCTTATCAAATTAATGAAACTACTTGCAATTGCACCCTAATTTTCTATGACTTTCTTTATAAGCTAGTGCAGAGGAAACTTGAAACATAGGGCCCTCACCATTTTAAATTTTTTTGTGATATTCTACAAGAGATTCTTTTTACATAGAATAAAGGTCTAAGGACACAGGTGTATTTTTTGGCAACATTGGCTAGCGGATAGGAAGTCATTAAATGGCCTTAGAATCAAAGTATTCCTTGTCCTGAAGTCATAAGTGAGTTTAGAGTTTAATGGAGTCCTTTTCATTGAATTCATAGCATAGGTCTCTAGCCTAGGGAAGGGTCTCTAGCATTAAAAAGATAATATATAACAAATTTGGTAGAAAAAGATGTCAAATAGATGTCAACACAAAAATTGCGAAAAGTTGCTATGCAAGAAAAGTTGCAATTTTGCAAAATGGTTAATAACCTTGCAAGAACCCTTGAAAAAATGGTGGAGGCCAATAGAAGCCCTAAATGTGAGGATAAAATAATTAAGAAGCCATATATAAGCTTCTAAAACCCTAAAGTTTTGAAAAGTTGGAAGTCAGTGTACGCATTGTATGTTGTGGCATGATTTTTGAATGTAAAATGACAAAATATAGAGCTAAGAAAGTTTTTGAGCATTGATTTCATTTTTGTACCATTTGGCATTATAGATAGACATTTTTTTGGAAATTTTTACTTCAGTATGTTAGATTTGTTTGTTTTTTCTTTTAGTGTTTTGTAAATCTTTTTGTTCCAGCCAGTCTATTGTCCTTAGCTAGACAGTTGGCATTCAAGGAGATGTAACTTGATATCCCATAGCAGAAATAGTACAACATCTTATGGATAGTGAGTTTAGTCTATGTAATTCATATTTTCAAAAGGAGGGGCCCTCAAAATCCATAGAGTCATTTTTAAGTTCTTGCCCTAGGTGAGCCAGAGCATGCCAGACTAGGGAATACTTAAGTTATAGGGCTTATAACTTGCAAGGTTGTGGCAATCATCATAAAAGTGAGTATGGAGAGTAAAGTGCAGTAAGTGAAGGTCCCTTGGGGAGAAGGAGAGGGTTCTAGGAATCTATTAAGGAACATAGAAAAACAAAACAACAGAATGGCCTTATAAAGGCCTAGAAACCCTTAAAAGCCTTAGATTTTGCAAAGGTACTGTATGACACTTTGGAGTCACAAAACCTTGAAAATAAATTAGTGCTAGTAAATTGAATGGGATTAAATTAAGAAAGTTTCAGTTCCTTAGTGGAATAAATTTGAAGAAATCCCTAATTTCTAGGAGCAAGAGGGCTAATTGGGGCTCTTTCTTATAGCCCTATTTTTAAAGGAAAATGTGAAATCGGTAAGAAAGTTAAATGCATAAGGTTTCTTTATACCATGGAAGAGATGTATTGAGAGATCTTTCACCATCTTCATAACCCTATAACTAGTGTACACAAATTGACCTAGGAAGACCTAGCTCAATTAGAAACCTAAAGTGTTCTCCACCTAGGATGAAAACCTGGCAAATGGTAAGAAGTGAAGTTTGCTCAAGATAGAAGAGTGGGGCTTAGGATTTTGGGATCTCTACATGAGAGGGACCTTATAGATCTATTTGGTGATCTTGTAAGACACCTTAGGTCTTAGAGGTAGACTAGAAGCATGAACTAGTGATTCGTTCATCCCCTCTCCCTATCAAGTGGTATTAGAGCCTTATAAAGGTGAGGGAAAAGCAAGTACAAATAAAGGTGAATTTTTTCACCTACTAAATCGAGTGGTTCTAGCAAGATGGTGACCAATGATGAATTGGCCAAGATGGTAGAAGAACAAGAGAAGAAGGTAGAAGAACAAGAGGAAGACAATAAGTCTTTGAGAGAAAGATTGGCACAACTTGAATAGTTGCTAAGTGAAGTCCAAGACATAGCAGATAAAGTCAAGGACAAGATGGAGTAGAAAGAAGGGTAGGAAACCAAAGAGAAAGAGATTGAGTTGGATTAAGAAGCCCCAACACTAAATGATATTATACTAGAAGAGCCTTTCTTGAAAGCACTAAAAGAAATAAACAAAAAAGCCTTCGAAGGCATTGCTTTATTCAGTGGCAAGATGGATCCATACCTCATCATGGAATTGTTTGAAGGAATGGAGAACCATTTTGAATGTTATACTGTTGCTTATGCTCAAAAAGTCAAGGTGGAAAAGTCAAGGTTAAGTGGCACTGCTCCAACCTAATGGAAATTTGTTCAAATAAAGAGGGAAAAAGAAGGAAAAATCCCCATTATCACTTAGAAAGGAATCATGGATAAAATTAGGTAGGCTTATATTCTTGAAGAGCATGAAATACAGCTACATATGAGAAGGAAAAATCTTAGGAAAAAAGAGATGGATGTACACTCTTACACTGAAGAGTTCCAAAAATTATGCTTAAGGTCCAAGGTGGTGGAAGATGAAAGCATTAGATTGGCAAGGTATTTGAACGGGCTCAAGTGGTCCATCCAAGAAGACATGAGTCTTTTCACGTCTAAAATAGTCCATCAATGCTACCAAATGGATCTAATGGGGGAAGAGAAAGGAAAGAGGAAACAAGATCATACCTCAAGGAATCGAGGAACAGGTAGGGATAACAGAGCACATAGGGGAAGCTATGGCGGTATAAGCAATGATCATAGATCCTAAGGTGAGTCCAATATGTCTAAACAAAGTGGAGAAACTAGTCAAAGAGATGGTTCAAGTAGAGGTAGAGGCACAGGTAGATTACCATGACGAAGGGGACCGCCTTACTTTGCTACAATGAAGTGTTACCACTATCAGCAATTGGGGCATCCTGCCTATAAATGTCCTAAAAAGGGATCAACATCACAAGGTGAAAAGAAAGTGGCATACATACATGAAGATGATTCAAGTGTGAAGTCACTTAATATCCAGTTGGATTCAAAGAGTGGTGAGAATTTGATGATAAAGAGGCTTCTGATTAAAGAACTAGTTAAATGAGAGCCCAAGCAAACAAGGTCACTCTTTAGGGTGAGGTGTTAGATTATGGGGAAGGTCTTCACAGTTATCATAAACTCAAGGTCTATTGATAATATAATTTCAGATCAGTCCATAGCTAAAATCAAGATTCCTAAAATACCTCATAGGACTCCTTACAAGGTCACCTAGTTAAACAAGGAGCAACATATTTTGGTGAATAAGAAAATATGGATTGAGTTCACCATAGGAGGATATAAAGACAAGATTTTATTTTATGTTTTACCCATCAATGCTTGCCATCTATTATTAGATAGGCCATGGAAATTTTATAGAAAAGCAATACACAATGGTGAGCTCAACTCATATGCCTTTAAAAAGAATGGAGTGAGTTATAAAATTCAGTCACTACTTGAATTAGATAGCCAAGGGAGTGCATCTAATGGGCTGATGCTGAAGGGGAAAGATTTCATGAAAACTCTTGACAAAGAAGAAGGAGTTGGTTATGCTATTGTGGTGAAAATTGAGGAAAGAGAGACTAAGAAGGAGGACATACCTCATGAAGTGCAACAAATTGTGTAGGAATTCAAGAGCATTATATCAGATAGCACACCTGCAGTCCTGTTACTTCAAAGAGAAATTAGTCATCAAATAGATTTGGTTCTACGGGCATCTCTCCCAAAAAAGGAACCTTACAAACTAACTCTTGAACATAATAGGGAAGTCGCAAAGCAAGTACAAGAATTTATGGATCAATGATTGATAAGAAAGAGCATCAACCCATGTGTTGTGCTTACTATTTTGGCACCCAAAAAAGGAGGAACATGGATATTATGCATAGACTCTAGAGCCATTAACAAGATTGCAATCTGGTATAGGTTTTAGGTTTCCCATACCTAGAATTGAGGACTTAATGGATTGCCTAGGAGGGGCTAAGTGCTACACCAAGATAGACCTTAAAAGTGGCTATCATTAGATAAGAATAAAAGCAGGAGATGAGTGGAAACCAGCTTTTAAAACCACTGATGGACTCTATGAATGGCTAGTCATGCCATTTTGCCTCTCTAATACTCCAAGTACATTCATAGGTAAGTTTGTGGTAGTCTACTTAGATGATATATTAATTTTTAGCATGATTAAATAGGAACACTTAGAGCATATTAAGATTGTATTATGTAAGTGAAAGAGGAACACCTAACCATCAATCTAGACAAGTGTGATTTAATGAAGTAGGAACTAATCTATCTAGACTATTTTCTATCTCAAGGAGATCTTACAATGTATTAGGATAAAGTTGTAGCAATATTGAGTTGGCCAACTCCCAAGAATGCAAGTAAAGTGAGGAGTTTCCATGATCTGGCTCAATACTATAGAAAGTTCATCAGGAACTTCAGTGGGATCTGTGCTCCCATGATGGATACTATCAAGGGTGGAATAAAGACCAAGTTTGTGTGGAAAATAATAGCAAACAAGGGATTTTATACATTGAAGAAAGAGGTAGCTACTAAGCCTATATTGAGGTTTCCTACTTTTAATGAACCTTTTGTTGTAGAATGTGATGCTAGTAATATAGTAGTGGGAGGAGTTTTAAGTCTAAGAAATAGACTAGTGGCTTTCTTTAGTGAAAAGCTAAATGCAAAAAATTAGAAGTACTCTTCCTATGATTTAGAACTTTATGCACTTGTTCAATCCCTTAGAAAATGGAGGCATTATCTTTTGCCTAAGGAGTTTGTAGTGTTAACTCATAATCAAGCTTTGAGTTTCCTCATCTCCAAAGACAAACTGAGGCATAGACATGTCAAGTGGGTAGAATGTTTCTAGTCTTATACCTTCACCATAAAGCACAAGAAGGGGTAGCTAAATAAAGTAGTACATGCCTTAAAAGTAGAAGGGTACTCACTCTCCAAGAAATTCAATTAAGGAGCATAGGATTGGATAATGCCAAAGAACTCTACCAAACTGATGGAAACTTTGTAGCAGCATACAAGGTGTGTCAAGAGCACCTAAATCATTTTCATGGTAATTTTACAAACTATACATTGCAAAATGGGAAACTCTTCAAAGGAGGGTAATCGTGTGTACCAAAAGGATCCATGAGGGAGAATCTTATTCAAGAAAAACAAAATGGGAGTTTGAGTGGTCATTTTGGCATAAATAAGACCTTGATATTGGATCAAAGATACTACTATTGGCCTAAAATTCAACTAGATGTTAGAGATTATGCTGAACAATGCATCATATGTCAAAGAGAAAAGGGCACTTCTACAAATGTAGGGTTGTATTAGCCTCTTCCAATATGAAACAGACCATGGGAATGTGTAAGTATGGATTTTGTGGTTTGTTTACCTAGAAAAAAGAGTGGTTTTGATAGCATCTATGTGGTACTGGATATATTTAGCAAAATGAGTCATTTTATTCCATGTAAGGTCACCCTTGATGCTTGAAGGGTGATGCCACAATAATGGGTTCCACTTGTTGACCAATTTTGACACTGAAATCAATATTTTTGAAACAAACCTCATGTTCGAGTGACTATATCTCTAAAACTATAAATAATTTCAAGATGACATAAACTAGTGATTTTTAGTACTCTGTTTCTACTTTTTAACCATATTTTTTAATCTAAAAAAATTAAATTATTTATGTCAAATTTTTCTTCTCCTCCAAAAAGTGGTACATAATAAAATTCAATGATTTTAAAGAGTGATAGTCCATTTGACATACAACTTTTTTTCTAGAAAAGATAATTAGGTAATTTTTTTAGTGTTGGATTTGTAACATCAATATCTAGAGGATGCCTTTTGTTTGATTCAATTTGGCTAAATATTGTATAATTTATGAAGTTTTGAAGTGACACCAATCATAATTCAGACATACGTTAAATTTATCATAAATTTTTTTTTCTTTTAATAGAAAGCTAACTCAATAAGCTATTTCCTAGATATTTTTAAAAAAATATTTGACCTAATTTACTAATTTTCCCAGTGTCAAAGTTAGTTGATGTTTAATTGGTAATAAACCTATGATGAGTTAAACTCATATTTGAAAGTCTTAATGATTAAAATATTACTACAATTATAGTCATTGGAAAGCTTGTTCTGAGCAGCACATTTCGGCATTGTTTATTTTATATTGGGAGACCATTTATCCACAATTATGGGTGTCGAAAGAGTAAAAAAAAATTAAAAGAAAAAAGGGCCCAAAAAAATGTAATTTTGTTTGTTTGTAGCGAATATATTATGTATGTTCGCTGTAAACATATGCTGGCAATGAACATGCGGACCAAAAATTTTTGGTAGCCATAAGTTGAACTTGATGTGTTCGTGTGAACATATATAGTTATTTCTATTCACGAGAACATAAAAAAAGAAAAAATGCTGACATCAACTTTAGATAGATTAGCTTAAAAATAGTGAATCCATACTGCAAATTTGTATAGTGACATTTTTATATAGTTATTGTGCGAAATTTATGTTGAGGTGAGGAGTAAATTTTATTTTTTTATGATTTTATAATGGGAAAAAAGAAAGGAAGGAAAAACAAATATGCATGGAAGAGATCTAATGAAGCATAACAAAGAAATCTTCAGAAGACTATGGCACGTTATTATCGAATTTAAAAAGGTATGTAATTATATATATTAGTTTTTTTTTATGATTTTGAATTTAATTATGTTTCAATCTTATTTTTTTAATCTAATTTGATTTATTTATAAAATTTTTGTAGCCAATCAACAAGGTGATGGAAATGTTGAAGAAGGCTCGACAGAAGGAGAAGAAGTGGAGATGGGAGAGAGCTCAGGAACACTCCCTATAGAATTTGAAACAATGAATGTTGAAGAAGGTTCAAGATCGCTCCCTATAGAGGTTTGAATAACAGAAGTTGGAGAAGGGTCATAATCTTTCCCTCCAAAATCTCAAACAATGAATGTGAAAGAAGGCTCAAGATCACTACCTATAGAAATTCTAGTAATAGAAGTCAGAGAAGGGTTGGGATCAGGTGCAGGAACTAGTATGGATGAACTCCTAAATATTTCCTGATTTGTAAAGAATGCTATTTATCCAAAAAAAATTAAATAATTTACTTAAAATGGATGTGGATAAATTGAGAAGACTTGCAGCTACTATTCAACCATTAAGTTTGTCTAAGAAAAGGTCAATGACTAAGAAGATAAGAGAAATTATGACTCAATTTGATAACACTAAAACACTTGAACAAGCTTAGTTACTTTCACTTTTTCTTACACAAAAGAAGTTGCAAGAGGCATTGAAATTTTTAGGTGTAGACACAACATCAAAGAAGAGAAGATTTTCTAGCATGCAAACTAATCTGATTGAAAATGTTAAACAAGGTTTGAGAAACATAGGAAAATACTCTCGAACTAAAGATAAGTCCATGGCAAAAAATTTGATGTTATTGTCTGTTGTAAATAAGAATATGACCCAAAATAGAAAAATATCTTCAATTTCATCTAAAATGGGTTTTAGTAGGAAAATTGATTCTGGATGACAATACTATGGTGGGCAATTGGACAATCATGTGTAGAGCACCTAGTTCTGATAGGATTGAAGAGTCATTAAAAAATTTAGTTATATCATTTTGGATTGATAACACTCATTCTTCATCAAATAATAGAGATTTTATCAGGTATAGGATTACATCTAGTCAATATGAACATCTTACAAAACATTGGTTGGACACAACACAAGTTATATGTGTCATTTTGTAGTGAACATCCTAATGTAAAAGTTAGGCAAATGTTGTTTTAAAAATTGAAGCCATACTTTGTGAGGTCAAACAAAGTGTTAGAAACATGTTGTTGTCATCATCATATTGATTTTTATCTCCACTATCAAGTATTTTGAAAGTTTGTAGAAGACACATATGGTTTTCATGTTACTCCTCCTAGTAGGAGAAGTGACTTTATATCATCCATTCTATGTGAAAAATAGATGATCTAGCTAGTCAAATAAATTGCATCAAAGAATTATGTGAAACATGTGGTGAACTAGCTCTATTTCCTTTGAAACTTAAAAATATTGATGCAACAAAAAATTGAATTTCAAAAGTTGCAAGTATGCCAAGAATGAAACAAAGTTGGGAAAAGAGACAATAAGGTTGGAATATGTTGAAGAGGAGTTACCTGTTCTAACATTTATGGATAGATTTAAAATTTTTATTAAACCTTATATTCATCACACATTTTTTACAAAGTGGCAAGCACAATAGTTTCAAACTTTGGGAGATAATTTCCCAATTGGAATGATTGTATCAGTTGTTGATTTTGTAGAGAACTGTTCCTTTGTTCATCAGAAAGAAATTGAATCAGATTATTACTTTTCTAAGCAGGTCACTATTATGGTACATATTTTTTATAGACATGCACAGTTAGATTTGGATGGTGTTCAAAGTATAGTTCAAGAAAAAGTAATTAAAAAGGAATATCATTTCTATATAAGTGATGATAAAGAACATGACATTCACTATGTTGAACATTGCTTTAATATCTTCTTTTCTTATTTGAAAGAAAGAAACATAAATGTTGATAAACATTATGTTTGGTCTAATGGATGTTCCACACACTTCAAATCATCTAGACCATTTTATGCATTATGTAGATATCATCACAATGAGAATATAAAACACATATGGAATTTCTTAAAGAGTGGTCATGGAAAAGGTGAACATGATGGTGCTAGAGTTTGCATCAAATGTGCTCCACAAAAGCATCAAAAAGATTATCAGGGAGTTCATGTAAATGATGCACATGATGTTGTTGAATGGTGGAAGACACATTTTGAATTAGATGAGGTCAAGACATCATCAACAACATGTCGACAGGTACCATATAGAGTCTTTGGGAGATAATAAGTATGGATGTGTACATATATTTAATTTTTATGCAAGTAAGTTATAAAATTTTATCGTTAAGTTTTATTTTTCAATTTGTTGAAGTTTAAATTTAATTTGTCCATGTTTTTAGTTTAATGAACTTCTGGGTGTTAATAGAAAAATCATCCATGGTTGCAAGAGGATAGAAAACATAGGTTCGTTACATTCTGTCATGAGTAAAGATAATTGTAATTGGACATTGAAGACAAGAGAATATTCATGTTTTTGTGACAGTTGCATTGATGAAGATTATGAAGAATGCATGAATCAAGCATGTGGATATACAAGTGCATGGATTTTGATACCACTTAATGTTACTAATACATTTGATAAAGATGATGAAAATTTTGATGATGTTTCATTGATTTCTGATGATTATAATCATATCTTTGGATTGGTAAAAGTGGGTAAGTATCATAAAAAATAATTTGAACAAGTGTTATTTAATTATCAATTTGAATTGTATTATATATGTATTGTACACATACACATGTATACTTGTTATGTAGGAGATATCTTAGCAGTGATTGTTGAGCCTAGAAATTATGAAGGTGTCAGTTATTATTTATTGCGATGTACTGTAGCGGGGAAAAAGTCATATGACCCTAAAGAAAGTGATCAAATTTTGTTCCCCATAGGTAACCTTATATATATATATATATATATATATATATATATATATACACACACACACACACACACACACACACACAGATATATATATACATACATATATATGTATGTATATATATATATATATATATATATATATGTATGTATGTATGTATATATATATATATATATGTATGTATATATATATATACATACATACATACATACATATATATACATACATACATACATATATACATACATATATATATCCATACATACATACATATATATATACATACATACATACATATGTGTGTGTGTGTGTGTGTATCTAGGTAACTTTATATTTATCAAATTTGAAAATACTTAAATTTGTGGTGTAGGTTCTATTGTGATAGAGGGAACATATTTGAAGCAAGACAAAATAGTCCAACATGGAATACACTTTTTTGATTATCAACCTAACAACAAGGTTTTACAATTCAGCCACCTGGATGTTGCTACCAGACTTTGTCTAGATCCAGTCAAAGTTAAGTGTGCACGTCAAAAGTGGAGACTAGACAATGAAGATCATGAGAAGATATTACATGTTATAAGTGTACATCATGGTTGAACTGACATTTGAGATTTATTTTATAATAATTTGAATATCAACTTCTTTTCAAACTATTGAATTTCATCTTGAATTAAATGTGCTTTTAATTGTACCATCACACTCTTAGTTATCATTAGTTTATTAAAAATATATATAAATTAATAATATTAATTGTCCCATGGATGAATTTAATAATTTAACAACTTGATATATAAATAAGATAAGTTAATTCACACTTACACAATCATTATCTATAGATACATGTATCAAAGATAATTTAATATTTTAGAATTCTTAAATATCAACTTGTTTCCAAACAATTGAATTTCATCTTGAATTAAATGTGTTTTTAATCATACAATCATAAGTTCTTAATCATCATTAGTTTATTTAAAAACAAGATGATTTAATAATAAATTAATTTCATAAGTTAACTTTTTTTTCAAACTACTGAATTCCATAAGTGAATTAAATGTTCTTTTAAAATTGTAAGATTAACAAGTTCATCTAGTTAGATCATTAGTTTATTAAAAAACTATATATTTTAATGATAGTTTATTACATCTACGGTCATACTCTTAGTTTAAATTAGTTTAAAGTAATACGTTTTTAAATATTATATTTTGTAAAAGTTTTCTAAATTATTGTATTGGCTTACCTAATTAACATATTTTTATCCATGAACTCCTCAAAAGGATTTCACCACTAATTACTAAGGATCAGAATAAAATGTTATGTTCAATCCCTAAGGATGATAAAATTTTCAAGCCTATTAGTATGTTGGGAGGAGATAAAGCCCCTGGCCCTGATGGTTTGCCCATGTTCTTCTTCCAGAAGCTTTGGAAAGTGGTTGGTATAGATGTTTGTGATGCGGTTAAGGAATTCTTCGGGGCTAAATAGTTGCTCAAAGAACTCAATTCCACTTTTCTGTGCCTTATTCCTAAGAAAGTTGAGGCTGATTCTCCGGATCAGTTTCACCCGATCAGCCTTTGTAACTCTTTTTATAAAATTATTTCCAAAGTTCTAACTTCAAAACTTGTTAAGGTGATCCCGTTGATTATTGCTGATCAACATAATTATTTTTTCCCTAGTAGACAAATCCTTAATTCTATCATCTCTGCTCATGAGAATATTCATTCCTTGTCTTGTTCTAACAATCAGGGTGTCATTATGAAAGTGGACATTGCCAAGGCATATGATAGAGTGGATTGGTCTTTTCTTTGTAATATTTTGTTTGCTTTTGGCTTTGATCATAAGGTTGTGGGTTTGATTTGCCAATTGGTTTCTTCTGTCTCTATAGTGGTTTTGGTTAATGGTAGTTCCTCTCCCTTCTTTTTTCCTTCTCATGGGCTAAGTCAAGGAGATCCTTTATCCCCCATCCTTTTTGTTATTATGGCTGATTTTTTGGGGAGATTTATTAGGGACTTGGTCCAAAAAGGTTTGCTTAAGGGCTTACAACCTTCTTCTCAGCAGTTAACTTGCTCCCATGGTCAATTTGTTGATGATACTATCTTCATGGGAAAGGCTGAAGTGAAGGAAGCTAGAATTCTAAAACATGCTATAAACTTATATTCTGCTGCTTCTGGTCAAGGTGTTAACTAGAGAAAAAGTGTTGTGTTCTTCATGAACACCTCTATCCATAGACAAATTATAATTGCTAAAATCTTGGGTTGTTCTATAGGTTCTCTCCCTTCCTCTTACTTGGGGCTCCCCCTTGGTCTGAAGGTCCCTGATGCTTTCTGGGAAGATCTTATTAACAAATTCAGCAAAAGGTTGGTGGGATGGAAAGGTAATATTTTAAGCCAAGCTGGTAAGTTAACTCTTCTCAAAGCTTATCTCCAGAGCATTCCTACTTATGGTTTAAGTCTTTTTAGAATTCCTTCTAAATTTTCTGAGTTAATTGATAAAATTCAAAGAAATTTCTTATGGTCTGGCTTAGAGGATAAAAGGAGAATGCCTTTAATTTCTTGGGAGCAACTTTGTAAACCTTGCAGTGAAGGGGAATTAGGAATTAGGAAAACTAGTAGTTTGAATAAAGCCCTTCTTGCCAAACAGGGGTGGAGAGTGTATCATGACAATAGAGAGTGGAGTTCCATATGGAAACATAAGTATCTCTCGAATGCTTACTCCCTTCCTGATTTCCTTGATTCTCCTGATGTTTTTCACTCTTCCTCCATATGGGCAGTTGTTCAGGGGACCAATAATACTTTAAAAAAAGGTTGTGCCTAGAAAGTTGGCAATGGATTTAAAGTGATTTTTTGGGAAGATATCTGGCTCTTGGATCACCCTTTGACTGAAGATTTTAATGATAAGACCTTTATTGATCATTGCAAGCAGAGATTTGGCCTTCTTGTTTGTCATTACTGGTAGAATGACTCATGGGTGAATTTAACTAATGTTAGCCAAGTGTTCAATAATATCCAATTATCCCTTAATGCTATCTCTCTTTACCCTTATCTGGAGGATGAAATTATTTGGTTTGCTAAACCTAGTGGGAATTTCAAAGTCTCTTCTATCTTTGCTCCTAAGAATAAGAACAATCAACCTCTTTGGTCTCTAGCTTGGATTAAGGGTCTCACTCCCAAAATTAACATTTTCTATTGGACTCTTCTCCAAAAAAAAATTCTAACTCTGGATAATTTGCAAAAAAGAGGTATAAATTTGGTTAATAGGTGTTCTTTATGCAGAAAGGGTTATGAAGATATATATCATAGGTTTTTGAGTTGTTCTTTTTCTCAAGAAGTTTGGACTAAAACATTGAACTTTTGGGGCATGACATGGGTTCATCAAAACAATGTGGAGCTTGCTTTCAAGAATTGGAAATGCCCCTCAAAGGATCCTAATGCTCAATTTCTTTGGAAACTAACACTCCCCCATGTTTGGTGGGGTTTATGGAAAGAAAGAAATAATAGGATATTCAAAAACAAAGATCTTCCAGGTTGGGTGCTAGGTTAGAATATTATCAGATCATGCAAGGAGAATTTTTTGTCCCAGAGGGAGCCTTCTCAGACCTTCCAACTCGATCACCCTTTAAGATCTTAAGATCCTAAGTTGAAAATTGATATTCCTAGATCAATTATAAAATGGCTTGTTCCTCCTAATGGATGGATCAAAGGAAATTTTGACAGTTGCCAAGGGCAACTCGGGAAGAGTAGGAAGTGGAGGTGTTCTTAGAGATCATATGGAAAATGTTATTGATCCTGTTGCAATCCCTATTGGTCACTCGAATAGTCATATTGTTGAAGCTACTGCTGCCCTTTATACTACCATTTTAGTTGTTGATTTGGGGTACTCCAAATTATGTTTGGAAGGTGATTCTCTGAATATTATAAATATCCTTAATAAAAAAAATACTACCTCTTGGTCTATAGAGGCAACAATTATGAAAATCAAAACTCTTTTTCAAAATTTTGAAAAGGTGCTCATCTCCTATACTTATAGAGAAGCCAATGGGGTTGCTGATTGGATAGCTAATCACACAGTTCAAATGGGGAAAAAGATGAGGTGGCTTGATGATTTGCACAAACAAGTGGATCTTAAAGCGATCATTAATTATGATGTTATTCATTCCAGAGTGGGAAATATTTGCTTGGATTATAAATTTAATGATTTGCAAGAGTGGCCTTACGATTGTTAGTTTTGCATTCCCAAGGAGGTACATTCATGTTCCATAAAGAATAACAACTGATTAGTTAACTAGGGAAACCATTGATCATAGGGAAAACCCTAATGGGAATGATTCCCACAAGATGATGTACTAATATAAAAGGTCCTTGTGAAAGGATAGACCCTCTTAGGAGTGAATGAAAAATAATCCATACATATGAGTCACTGTTAGGATACTTTGAATTCCCGTTAGGATATTCCAACCTTGTTAGGAGTTTTTCCAACAATCTTAGGAGTTGAAAGGAAAACACATGGACCCACTATCAAATAAAATTCAATACTATCCTCATTGAATATTATGAGTGTACATAAACAATTGTCTACAAACAACTTATCTTGCAAAATATAGTTCCTTGTAAGATCACCATGCCCTAATTACACCACTCTCAAATCTAATCCAAACTATTTTCGTATTCAAGCTCACACAATGTAATGTGATCTCACTAATTATAGAATCTACACTAAATACCTATCCCCAAGAAAATAACTTTTCCTTTATACCGATTTCTAAAACAAGTACTTGAGTCAACCATGAGGCTTTCTTAATTTATAATAATAATATAGGACCAATTTAAGATGTGACATTATAATACTACATCTTTTCATAATTACAAGAATTATGTCAGCTCATGGTCTTCCCATGATCATGCATGTTTATGCAATCCATCTTCAACATGTCTTCAACCTTTATCTCCACTCACTCAACCAAATTCCATATCTTTTAGGATATAAAATTTAAACAATAGTACACCCATTTTAGAAATGTTGTCTAAAAGATACCTTCACAATATTATTCATAAATATTTCCTATCTTCATATTTTTTTATGTACTCTTAGCATCTCTACATACTCCAAAACATAATGCCAAGTGTGCATAAGCTAATCTTCAATTCTCAAACCATGTGAAGCTAATATCTATATGTTTTTATGCTAGTCTTCATAGAATAACAAGTATGTTAACTGCAACAAAAAAATTTATCATGAGTGAAATAAATAATCATTGAATCATGTCTCCAACACTTCTAGGATACCCCCCAAAGGAATAGCATCAAAATCCATGCTATCAATATCGCCCTTTTACATTAATAGTAGCATAGATTAAAAACAACTATGCTCTATGAATACTGAATATATCTTTTATGCATCTACACATTCTCATACTATTCCTCTATATGATCTATACATTATTCATAATATATACTATAGTTCCCACAACTTATCTTCAAAAGATAAAATTTGGTTTTGTTAGTCTTTTATTTAGTTCAAGAAAACTTCTGAATTTACCCTTCGAAATCTCTATCTTAACATTATTGTGATCGTACCTGTAAATTTTCGTTTAATTATTCCATGCTACTATTTTTCTTATGGTTTTGATTCCTTATGCTATCATGAATTATTAGTTATGTAGGTTTCACAAATATGAAGTAAACTCTATCATTGTCTATGATAGTTTCTCTTTCTAACTATACATACAATCTTCATTAGTCACAATTTTTTTAATCTATGGAGTTAATTAAAGAAGACATATTTACTCTTTGAAATCATTTATAGAATCCTAGATAGATGTATTTTTTTGGTTCAATATGTCCATTTTTTTATTATTAGAAAAAATTGATATTTCTTTGAGGATTTTAGAGATGTATATTCATTAGATATAGTACATGTAATACTCCAAAATTAGCATCCTAAACCAATTTTGTGCATTCGTCTCAAAAGATCAATTTATCAATCGACAAATCCTAACTCACTAGGTGTTTCTAATCCTAATTGACTCTATTTGATCTAGGTAATAATTGAATAAAACCTTAAGCATGCAATCTAACATTCTATTTAATTCGTAAATATTAATTTAAGTTAGCTAATAAACTCCTCTAATCAAGATAATTTAATTAATGGTCCTAGTATCTTTAATTAAATTAAAACACCCCTTTTTAACCAAACACACATAAAAAATGGAATTAAATACATTTGATTTAATTAAATACACTTACTTCAATTGTTGAATTTAGTTATTCAATTAATTGAGAATATAGAAATATGAGGTCATAAATAATTTAATATTCAGATATCCTATCAAAATCTTCACCTCATTTTAGAAATAGAAACTTTGGGTTTACTTGAAAAGGAAAGGGAAACAAATCATTGAACTCACTCTTCATTGAGTCTTGTTTCCTATGAAATCTCAAAATATTCTCCCTTTAATAGAAACTTCCATTCGAATGAAACTCTTATCCGATCTCCACCATTCATATTATTCAATCTCTAGCATTGATTGGTTTTGGGATTCTATACCTTATATCTCTCATTTTGGAGGATGAAATTTATGAGTAACTTAACTCTGTCATTTGGATTACTCATTGTTAGTGCATTCAAAGAAATCTTAATGCTAGGATCTTACTTTCTTTCATAGTTTTAATTGTAATTCTAAGATTATAATGCATACATCTTAGCTTAACCTTTTCTTACTTGTTATATATTAGCTTGCACATTCATCTAGAATAACTTCATTCCTATTGGATAAGAAAACTCATTAAAATATAGATTAATCCTCCAATCATAATGTTTAAATCCTTCATTCCAATTTAGTCTTTTGGTCATTGAACTCTTCATTATGATAGCACAATTTTAAACCCCAACTAGATAAAAGGCAATAGATTGACATGAAAACGTCCTTCAGGATGAACAATCTAATGTTTATTCTTAGGTGAATCCATTATAGAAGGACTTTGTTGAAGTCTATTTTTGAGGTCTGAACCCATATTTAGCACTCACAATTTTGGTGTGCATCGATTCAAAGAATATATAGATTTAGCATGATTGATGTTTCCTACCTTTATTCTAGATGTAGATTATTTAGAATAAATTTATCATTCTTATTGTTATTTTCCCTTATTTCTAACACCTTGTTAGAATGTTGAGGATGTGGGGAAGAAATTCACTATGTATATACACTATATTGACTAAACATGAATGGGGTTTCCTTCCTTCATACTAAATGATTAATCACTTAGTTGGAAATATTATCCTTCTTGTAGTTATTTTATCTCTACTTCAAGTGCTCAAGAGGTTGAGAATATGGTGCATGGAACTCATTCATTGATTTAACTGACTTTATACGATTGGATACATTATAATTATTGAATGATTATGAATTATAATCCTAGATAGTATTAACTATGTTTAGATATAATCCTGGATAAGCTATAATTATTGGAAGATTATGAATTTATGACCATGGGTTCAGCATAAAAACATTATTTTTGTAAATAGTTATAGTTTTTAGACTCAATAAATCTTAGGAGACACGAAAGGTTTTCTTTAATTTTTTTTTCCTAGTGACATCCATATTTAAGGAACTACTGCATTTGGGCCTGAATTATGATGGTAGGTCATCACAATTCTGACAGCCACTCATCACCCAAGTGACAATTAAATACATGTGATTTAATTAAAGGCACTCATTTAAATTGTTGAATTTAGTTATTCAATTAACTAAGACTATTCAAATATGAAGCCATAAATAATTTAATTTTTAGATATCCTATCAAAATCTTCTCCTTAGTTTAGAAGTAGAACATTTGGGTTTACTTGAAATAGGAAGGGAAACAAATCATTGAACTAACTCTTCACCAAGTCTTGTTTCCTATGAACTCTCAAAATATTCTCCCTGCAATAGAAACTTTCCATTCGAACAAAAATTTCATCTAATCTCCACCATTTATCTGATTCAATCTCTAGCATTGATTGGTTTTGGGAGTCTATAACTTATGTCTCACATGTTGGAGGATGAAATTTGTAACTTAACTCTGTCAATTTTATTACCTATTGTTAGTGCATTTAAAGTGATCTTAATGCTAGGATTTTAGTTTCTTTCATGGTTTTAATTATAATTCTAAGTTACAATGCATACATCTTAGCTTAAACTTTTCTTACTTGTTATAGATTAGCTTGCACGTTCATCTAGATTAACTTCATTCCTATTGGATAAGAAAACTCATTAAAATATAGATTAATCCTCCATTCATAGTGTTTAAATCCTTCATTCCAATTTGGGCTTTTGGTCAATGTTGAACTTTTGATTATGAGAGCACAATTTTAAACCCCAGTTAGATAAAAGGAAATAGATCAATATGAGAAGGTCCTTCAAGATGAACAATCTGATGTTCATTCTTAGATGAATCCATCATAGAAGGACTATGTTGAAGTGTGTTTTTGAGGTTTGAACCCATATTTTGCACTCACATTTTTGGTGTGCATTGATTCAAAGAATATGTAGATCGAATATGATTGATGTTTCCTACCTTCATTCTATATGTGGATTATTTAGAATAAATTTATCATTCTTATTGCTATTTTTGCTTATTTCTAACACCTAGTTAGAAGGTTGAGGATATAGGTAAGAAATTCACTATTCATATATATTATATTGACTAAACATGAATGTGGTTTCCTTCCTTAATACTTAATAATTCATCACTTATTTGGAAATATTATCCTTCTTGTAGTTATTTTATCTCTACTTCAAGTGGTCAAGAGGTTGAGAATATGGTGCATGGAACTTATTCATTAATTTATCTAACTTGATAAGATTGGATAAGTTAAAATTATTGAATAATTATGAATTATTATCCTTGATATTGTTAACAATGTTTAGATATAATCCTGGATAAGCTATAATTATTGAAAGATTATGAATTTAGGACCATTGGTTAAGCATAAAAACCTTATTTTTGTAAATTGTTATAGTTTTCAGACTCAATAAGTCTTAGGCAACACCAAAGGTTTTCTTCAATCTATTTTTTCTAGTGACACCCTCATTTATGGCACTAATACATTTGGGCCTAAATGATGAAGGCATGCCATCGCAATTATGATGACCACCTGTTGTGCAATTGACACCAACATTAATTGGCTCCTATTGGGCTTTTTCTATCATAACTTGTGATAACATGGGCTTCTGCCACAATTGTGATGGCTAAAGCTATTGTTAATTGAAGCCACATGGTACACTATCACAATTACAATGACTATCCACTGGAGACACTATCACACATGCAACATGTATTTGATAGCAATGCTTTTGGACTAACAACTAGCCATCAAATTCATTTATCACAATAGTGATAGGTATGTTGTAGCAAGGTTGTGGCATTGTCAAATAACCATCAAAATTATGATTTCTTGTTATATTATTTTAAAAAAATGGTGGAAAAAGTTGAATAGCTATGATGCTCTCATAGCTCATAGTAGATTCCCATAGTTTGTTGCCATGCAATAATAGGTTAATATTGAGCTTTACTTGGTAATGAGAATAATTTAATATTATGTACTAATCAAGGCCAACCATGTGAAGGTGGAAGCTCATTTGGCCCCCCCACCCCTGCTTCCCCCCTAACATCTAAATTTCCCATTAAAATTAAAAATCTTTAAGAATGTATCAATGTTTAAAGTACAAAAAGGGTTCCAGACCAGAAAAAGTGACATCATTTTCCAACCTTCTAGTGGACATCATTTTTCTATCATATCCAAAATAAGATACAGCGACTCTTATTCGAGAATGCATGTGCAACTACATTCAAACGCATGGAAAACTCATGGAGCTGATAAAACATAACATGATTACATTTATTTAAAAGGTCTATTAAGTGTTTTAAATTATAGACCATCATGAACAATGTTTTTGATGGTCTATAACTTTAAATACCTAATTAAAGAACTCTAACAAAAATGTAAACCTATTGCATTTTTTAGCTCCACCTGATACCGTATGCATATGAATTGACATTACATATTGAACTATGGTGTCCTTCTGCATTGCCTGAAGCCAAGAGATTCACATAGTTTGTTTTCATGCAATCATAGTTTAATGTTAAGCTTCACATGATTTTGAGAATAGTTTAATATTCTCTACTAATAAGGGAAAACCACATGTAGGTGGAAGCTCATTTGGCCCCACTCACCCCCATCTAATTCCCCATTAACACCTAATTTTTTTAAGAAAGGATCAATCTTTAAAGTACTTGGAATGTCCTAATCACCTCCTTCTACTCTAAGAAGAAGTCCATCTTCATTGCTCATGAGCAATTTATCACATGGGTACATCCAGGAATGTCCTCATTGCCTCTTGCATAAAATGAATCCAATATTATCAAATGCCCCCTAAGAAATAATAGTTCAAGTGAAATAAACAAATTAAAAATGAGAGAGAAAAAGAGGAATATACTTTCCAATAGGTGTTCCCATTGCATTTGTGGCCATGCTATGTGATGACTGAGTTTTATTATTTTTCTGGTGTGCCAATATCTTTTTAATTATATACATACATACATACATAGACACACACATATCTCTGTGTGTATATATATATATATGAATATACATATATATATACATAGATCACAAGGGCACATACATACATTCATATATACATACATAAATATATACATACACATATACATACATACATACATGTATGTATGTACGTATGTATCTATATAGAGATATATTTTTAAAGGTGCTAAGTGACATACCTGATGATCCTACATATAAAGAATGCAGACTAGGAAAAATAGGTAGAGCTTACAAGAAAGTTTACAAAAACATATCATAGCAGATATATTTAGAAAGAAACAAGTCATAACCCAGTTAAATGGGTCTAGTTGCTGGTTAGCTAGATTGATTACAAATTCTTGTAGAGTTTTCATCATATTAGGTACAAGAAAATGAACGAGATGTAGAGACCACAAGGGTGTGACAATGAGATGCAGATATCACATACATACATACATACATGCTTACATACATATATACATACATAAATACATACATGTACATAGATACATAGATACATACATGTACATACATATAAATGGATGTACATGTCTAGATATAAAGAGAAATCTTTTTTAAGGTGCTTATTACATCTTAGCACAACATAAAATTGATCTAGTTGTATACATATTCTAGAATCCAAATAATAAAAAAATAAAACTTACTCAACCCATGCTAAGTGACTTACCTTAAAACTTTGCCCATTTTTCTTGGTTTGTATATATATGTATATAAATACAAACATACATACATAAATACTTATATATAGATACTTATACATAAATACACACACACACACACACACACACACACACATCTTCATCCTTTGCATGGTCTAGAGGACATGCCATTGCGGAAAAGGCATCATCAAGGGAATGAACCTCGTGATTATTGCATTTACAAAGAAGCAGAACTTGCTTCTTCAACTCCTTACACTCAACTCTTTGCTAAAGTTATTCTTCCAGTAGTGAAAATACCTAGTACAAATTACTAGGAGCCAAGGGACCCTAAACCTATCCTACATATTTTGGAGACATGGGAGGAGATTTCATAATACTATAAGTCATATAGAGATGCCCAAATTAGCAACAACAATAGATACTTGGAATCCTCATATGGGGAGCATGCCAATACATGTACGGTTACATCCTTGGCTTCCATTTTTGGGCCAACATATGGAGCCTTTATATCAAACAATTTGTTATAAACTAGGGAATGTGCTTCATGCTTGACATTCAAGCGATGCATCTACATATGCAATTTGGAAAATTGTATTTGATCCTACTAGTTGGGAACAACTAATTGTTTATTTTATCGTACCTAATCTAATGACAGTTCTATAGGAATTTGTAATCAACCTAGCTAATCAATGACTAAACTAATGAATTCCAGTGAAAAAGGCATAAAATTTATGAATAAGCTCCTAAGAAAAGATATTTAGACAATGAATCATTTGATAGGGTACCAAAAAGAAGGAAAAAAAGAGAAGATATAATCATGATAACGATAGTGAAAATTAAAACTATGGACATACTGGAATGAATTCAAAGAAATATAATATAAAGTCTATGAAAGGTTCTGATAAGAGGAATGAGATTTATGGAGGTATTAGACATGATGATATTATATATGATGCAGAGGAAAAATACAAGAATAAAGATATGGAAAATAAATTTTTTGATCATAGAAAATTCAAGATGATACAGAGCCTAGAAGGGTTGAGACAATGGGACAAATAAGTAATTGGGGTAGAAATGCTAAGGGTGATAGGTGGAATTCTAGTATAGACTATAGGCATGTGGATCACCGACCTTAAACTTCTCATCATGGCACAAGAAGATATGACAAAGATAGTGGTGTGAATGTTTGTAAGACTAAATTGGATGAGAGAGATTCCCAAAACCATGACAGGAGGTGAGAAAAATAAGAGTGTAAATGATGACATTGATAAGATATATCCATTTAGAGGTAAATAGCACAAGGAAGACAATAATAAATAAGATTCTTAAGTCGGCAATTATAGAAACATAATAGTTAGAGGATGTTTGTGTGAGCCTACAAGCACCTTGAGATATTATTCTATAAAATTTAGTATGTACATGGTATGAGATTTATTTTGTCTTTCTATAGACATTTTTCTAAGAAGTAAAAGGTTTTATATTTTAGTTTTCCATTGACTCATAATATGGTATGGTGGGTTATATATTAGAATTTAGTAATTGTAAGATTTGTTTTTTCCTATATTTCAAAATAGATTTCTATTTGTAAATTGGCCTAGCAATATTTCTTGGCTGGCCATTTTGAAAATGATTAGAAGGTTGTTTGACTAATATCGACAATGTACTTCACTTGAGACTTCATTTTTATCTTAAATACATCATGCAACGAAAAATTCTATTTGAAAAGCGTATGGGCCACTCATTTTTTGGTGGTACAATTTCTTAAGCTATTCAAAGTTAACTTTTTGTTGGTGCATGATGGATTAGAATGTATCTAAAAGGATAAAGTGATTTTTTCAAGGTTTCATGTCAAACTACTTGTTACTTATAAGCTATTAGTAAAAATGAAAATTTAGGTAGCAGTGATGATTCTCACTCTTGTAATAATGTTGGTACTAAAGTCTTCATAAAACCAAACTCATACTAAAAAAGCAACAATAGTCTCTGTGAAATAAAAAGAACTTTAGTGAAAATGACATTGAATTAAAATTAAAGAGCCATTTACTTAATCTTGTTTGTGATGTATATACATAACTTAGTCAAGCATAATCTAGTTGAGGGTATTATATCAAATAGGAGATGTTAATTTTTTTGGAATCTAGGAAATTTTTTGTATTCCAAGTATGTGAGGTAAACTAGTGAATTTGACCTTTTTATACATAGATACATACATACATACATACATAAACATACATACATAAATCCTTTCCATGGTTTAGAGGTAATGTCATTGTTGCAGAGGCTTCTACAAGGAAATGAGTCTTGTGAGTTACCATATAATTTCTTAAAATAGTTAAGTTCTACTGAACTATATCAAAGACATCAACACACTGGAGACATACTCCACCTACCAAGTTTCCTACATAACCATATGCATAGGATCAAGACCCTTGAACTACTCACTCTAACAAATATGTAGTTCTAGTTTCTAATTGTTTTGATGTAGTTGTATTCCTATAACAACTGGTGAGCTTTACTCACCTAATTCAACTCTTTTCAATCATAAACTCACTTAGGTGAATCAAGCAGTTTTCTATAATTATAATACCATTATATTCTTGTGCAACCTTTGTGTTGTAGGTTATAGTTAAAGTAAGGTTAACCTATATATGTCCTAACTCACTCCATATATAGTTATGTTTAAAAGTGTGTGACAATAATCAATCTGACAAAAGATTTTTTAAAAGAACATGTTCCATTTTATTAAATGTAAGGTTAATTACCTGAATATTGATACATGTATAAGAATGGTAAGTTACTTGGAATGTCATAAGATCAATCTTTAAAGTACCCAAAATGTCCTAATTACCTCCTGGTACTCTCAGGGGAACTCCATCTTCATTTCTCACAAGCAATTCATGACACAGGTACATCCAGTAATGTTCTCATCACCTCCTCAATAAAATGAATACGATATTACAAAATGGCCCCCAAGAAATAATAGTTCAAGTTAAATAGACACATGAAATATGAGAGAGAAAAAAGAGGAATCTACTTACCAATAGGTGTTGCCATTGCATCTGTGGCCATGCTACCTATTGAGTGAGTTTTATTAGTTTTCTATTGTGCCAAGATCTCTTTTTTTATATACATACATACATACATACATATACACACATATATACATACATACATACATATATAGAGATCACAAGGCCATGACAATGAGATGTAGAGATCATAAAGGCTGGGAAAAAAAATGTAGCAATCACAAGGGCACAACAATGAAATCCTAAATCTCCATTGATCTCCACAATCCACAAGAAATCTCTCTATCTCTCCCTCTATCTCTCTCTCTCTCTATATATATATATATAGACACACACACACACACACACACACACACACACAAATACATATACATACATATATATACACACATACATTCGTACATACACACATCAACATATGCAGTTTTATCATCTTGGAAATTTGTATTTGATCCAACTAGTTGACAAGAGCTGATTGTTCGTTTCATTGTAACTAATTTGATGACAATTCTCCAAAAATTTATAATCATCCTAGCTAATCAGCAACTAGACCAATTTAACTAGGTTATGGGTTTTTTCTTTCTAAAAATCTTTGCTGTGATATGGTTTTATAAAATTTCTTGCAAACTCTAACCATTTTTCCTGGTTTGCATTCTTTTTGTGCAAGTTCTCGAGCTAATTCATTTAACATGTGTTGAGTGAGTTTTATTGTTTTATTATTTGGATTTTGGAATATGTATACAGCTAGATCAATTTTTTTGTTGTGCTAATATGTAATAAGCATCTTAAAAAAGATCTCTATATATATATAAAGACTAAAAGTTGTGCAAATTTTCATGTATTCTATATGCATTTGCTTTGTTATTTCTTATAAGAGTGTTTCAAGGTTGGGAACCACTTCAATATCCTTTCCATGCAAGTGATGCATCTACATACATAATTTTATCACCTTGGAAAACTGTATTTGATCTTGCTAGCTCAGAATAATTGATTATTCATTTTATCCTATGTAATCTAATGATAGTTCTACAGGAATTAATAATCAACCTAGCTAACCAACAACTAGACCAACTTAACTGGGTTGTAGCACAAGATTGTGTTATTCCCATTTGTCACATGGTTGCAATTTTGGAGGCATCATTTTTTCCAAAGTGGTAGCAAGTTTTGTATCATTGGCTTTATTCAAGTCCTATTTTCAATGAAGTAAAAAAGTGTATTTTAGGGTGGAAAGGACTATATAATGAAGAGGATACTTGAATGTTGAAATTCTAAATTTAAAGTTATCGAGGAAAAAACACCTATGCCATAGTAAAAACACAATACAAAGTTGATTTTACATAATAATAATAATAAATGACATAAATCATTCCCCATTTATTTTGATTGTGGAGAGTTGTGCATGAAAGAGTGTGGAGAGCTCTAAATTAGGGTGGAGAGCTTGGCATGTTGGTGGAGATTAGTGGAGATCTAAAATTTTATAGCTCGTTTCTTTTCTATGCCCTTGTGATTGCTACATTTTGTTTTCATGGCTTTATGATCTCTATATTTGTTTTCATGCCCTTGGTTGAGCTTAGTGGAGATCTATGATTTTATTGTTGTGGCCTTATGATCACTGCATTTCATTGTTGTGCCCTTGTGATCTCTATCCCCTTTTACACTACAACATTTAGGGTCAAATTGTGATGGCAATTTTCAATGACGGTGTAATTCGTAGTGTATTTGGGCCCAACTATAGTAGTGCTTTCTTTGCAATTTTCTTCAATGGGAGAGAGGTACCTATGTAAATATTCTTTTCTTTTCCTTCTAAACATGTATCTCTTTATATTTCCCCCAATAGGTGATTAGAGAAGCTTCTCTTTATCTATATGTATGTGTATATATATACATACACACACATATGTGTGTGTCTATATATGTATGTATGTACACACACACACACACACACACACACACACACACACACATACATACATATAGAAAGATCACAAGGGCATGACAATGTAATCCTAGATCTCCATTGATCTCCACAATCCACAAGATCTCTCTCTCTCTCTCTCTCTCTCTCTCTATATATATATATATATATATATATATATATATATATGTGTGTGTGTGTATGTATGTATGTATGTATCTATGTATGTATATACACTCATATATGTATGTGTACATATATATATACGTACATACATATATATACACACACATTCATACATAGATACATCTGCATATGCAATTTTATAATCTTGGAAATTGTATTTGATCCTACTGGTTGCGAACAATTGACTGTTCATTTTATTATACCTAATTTGATGATAAATCTAAAAGAATTTATAATCACCCTAGCTAATCAATGACTGGACCAATTTAAGTAGGTTGTCTTGTTTCTTAAATTCTTTGATGTGATATGTTTTTCTAAAAATTCTTCGAAACTCTATCCATTTTTCTTGGTCCACATTATTTTTGTGTAGCATCTTGAGCTAACACATTTAACATGGGTTGACTGAGTTTTATTGTTTTGTTATTTGGATTTTGGAATATGTATGTAGCTGGATTTTTTTTGTGTTGTTCTAATATATAATAAGCACCTTTAAAAGGATCTCTCTATATATATAATACTAAAAGTTGTGCAATTTGTCATGTATTGCATCTACATTTTCATTGTCATTTCTTAAAAATAGTGTTTCAAGGTTGGAAACCACTTCAACATACTTTTCATGCAAGTGATGCATCTAGATACATAATTTTATCAGCTTGGAAAATTGTATTTGATCTTGCTAACTTAGAACAAATGATTATTCATTTTACAATATGTAATCTGATGATAGTTCTATAGGAGTTTGTAATCAACCTAGCTAACCAACAACTAGACCAATTTAACTGGGATATGGTTTAGGAATGTGTTATTCCCATTTATCATATGGTTGAAATGTTGGAGGCAATAATTTTTCAAAAGTAGTAGTAGGTTTTGTATCATTGGCTTTGTTCAAGTCCTATTTTTAATGAAGTAAAAAAATGCTTTTTAGGGTGGAAAGGACTATATAATGAAGAGGAAACTTGAAAGTTGAAATTATAAATTGAAAACTATCAGGGAAAAATAACCTATGTCATAGTTACAACACAATGCAAAGTTTAATTTAGATAATAATAATTATAATTAAAGAACATGACATAAATCATTCCCTATTTATTTTGATTGTGGAGAGTTGTGCATGAAAGAGGGTGGAGATCTCAGAATGTTGGTGTTGATTTCTTTGTCATGCCCTTGTGATCACTACATTTTGTTGTCATGTCCTTATGATCTCCATTTTTTTTCCATATCCTTGATGGAGCTCAATGGAGATCTATGATTTTTTTGTTGTGCTCTTATGATCACTACATTTCATTGTCATGTGCTTGTGATATGTTCATTTCATTATCATGCTCTTCTGATCTTCATGCCCTTTCTTTGCAATTTTTCTATCGTGTTGTGCCCTTGTGGTATTTGTGCCCTTTTCCACTACAACATTTGGGGTCAAATTGTGAAGGTAATTTTTGATGATGGTGTAATTTGTGGTTTATTTGGGCCCAAATGTAGTAGTGCTTTCTTTGTGATTCTCTTCAAGGGGAAAAGAGGTACCTATGTAAATGTTATTTTCTTTTCCTTCTAAACATGTATCTCTTCATATTTTCCCTAGTAGGTGATTATAGAAGCTTCCCTTTATGTATATGTATGTGTATATATACATACATACACACACATATGTGTTTGTGTTTTTGTCTATGTATTTATGTATGTATATATAGAGAAGCTTCTCTTTATTTATATGTATGTGTATATATATATAGATACACACATATGTGTGTATCTATTTATGTATATATATATATATATATATAAACATATATACATATACATATGGACATACATACATACATACATGTTAGGAATAACCTTGAATAGAAATAACAATTACATGCAAATATAAACAATATAAATGTTAGAATGCTTTTACAATAACTAAAAGGGGGGTGAATCAGTTATTCAGGGTCCAATAAAGTCCAATACAAATTTTTAACATAATTGAAATTATCATGCATGCAACTAAACATTAAAAAATCATGAAAAGTAAACATGCATCATAACACTTGAGATTTTGGTTACCTAGAAACCCTCTAGGAATAAGAAGATAAAACTGGGGTGGGGATGACACCCACAAAATAACTAGATAATTGATTTCAACCACTTCTGATGGTTTTCTTGATTAAAGGTCTACCCTGTTAAAGGATTTCTACAACCTATTAGGAGTGTGCCCTAGTAGAGGACTTAAGAACATTCAACTTAGAATGTCACCTTGTTAAAGGATTTGCATAGAGCTATTAGGCCCACCCAAGTCCATGGGATTTACATTCACCTTCTCAAAAAAATCTTTTATCCCTCTCTGAGGATCTCCTATCCTTCTCCTAAGGATCTCTTATCCTTTATCCTGAGTCTTATCCACCTAGCTATTAAGCTAACCTAGCAATGTAGGATATCAATGTCTAATACAATGGTAAGAAAGTATTAAAAAGGTTTTCATTTGATAAAGATTATAAATCTAACCTTGTAGATTTTAGATCACTCTTCAATTCTATTCTTTGCTTGGCTTTTCTTCCTTGCAGTGCTGACAGCTTGTCCACCCTTCAAGGTCTATCTCCTTGGGTTCTTCCACTCATTATGCCAATGCACTATATGGTCACTTGATCAAATCAGAGTCTTGATTCTCTATGCTTACTCCTCACTGTGTCCTCTTCTTGACACTTCACACTAGCCTTCTCTTGGCTTCTTCACATGACCACACTTATGACCAACTCACTCTCTCTGGTATCTCTTTTGATCTCTGACCTATGACTCCTTATAAAGAAGTTATGTCCTTCTTTTCCCACTCAAATCTTCCCACTCTTCAATATGAATTGATCAAATAAAATTATATTATTTTCCCTCCAAATTGTTCCTTCTAGAAACTTCATGATAAGTCCATCAACATTCTGAATTGGTTTGCATGGTTTACATAAAATTTTGTGACATCTACTCATCATCCTTATCATCCAACTAATTCAAAAAATTCAATGTAACAAACTTATCATTACTGATCTAGAAAATTTTTTGACTTAACAAATAATGCAGCAACTCAGCATCATTGGTTTACTGATGCTCGGCTCCTTCTATGCTACTCGGATTCTACTACATTTGCTGATACTTGACAGTTGAAGACTTTTCCTAAGTTACTCAACTTCTAGTTTTGTTTTACTGGTGCTTAACACCTTTAGCATTTCTACTTTGCTCAACACTTGAAGACTTTTCTGAGTTACTCGACACCTGAAGGATTGCTCAGCACACACTAAAGTTGAACTTGCTCGACTTCAACTAAGAATTTTCCCGACTTTACAAATGACTTAGTTAAACCTTACATCTTTGATGTGTCTCAATCTATCCATCCTTTGTTTCTTAGAGTATGTCATCAATACACTATTTAATCAATGCCTTAGTTGATCCTTATACTTCATTACAAGATCATAACTTCAACCTTTCTCTAGGTGCTCTAGTTACATCTTATTGAACACCTCCTCCTTGTCAATCAACCAATAGATAGTATTTGGATCACTTAAACAATTATCATTCTTGCAGGTGGAAAGTTTGAAATCAATGACAAAACAACGATCGAAAGGATTTTTTATCAATTCCATTCTTCATTCAAAGATCATTTCAATCATTTCCAACAATCTCCCTCTTTGGCATTGATTGCAAACCAAACTGATCAATTGATTAAGCTGATCAACTTAGTTACCAAAAAACTTGTATAACAAATAGAAAACTTGTTTTCATTACATATATTCCTTTTTGTATCATATCTCCCTCTTTTGATGATACAAACTAAATTCTTTGTTTTGCTTCTCCCTCTTGACTATTGCATCCTTACTCTATATTCTTGATCCTTCATAGTTGCTTTCTGATCAGTTTCTTATTTCTTCTGAATCTCCCTCTTTCATTTACTACTATTTACATTCTCATACATCTCCCTCTTACCTTTTATTGATTAGTTTCTCATAAATCTCCCCCTTTGACATAAATTCCAAAGGTGTAGCATCTTCAACATGCTAAATATAAGCTTTGCATCTCACGTGTTCTCCCTCTGTCACCATGCTTGTGACTAATCTAGAATTTTTGCCCTTGTTAACAACCTCTACATCATTCTTCTGATATTTCAATGATCTACTCCTCTTGATGCAAGACAACTTCTTTGTTTCTTTAGACTACTTGAGTTAGAGGTTTTACCCCCAACTTGCCTCTAAGATATTCATAAGCATCCTTGGGCAATGGTTTTGTGAAGATGTTTGCAATTTGTTTCTTTGTGTGAATGTACTCCATCGTCACTTGTTTGTCTTCCACCAATTCTCTGACATAGTGATAATTGATTGCAACTTGCTTGGTTTTTGCATGCATTACTGGATTCTTGGATATGTTTATAGCACTTGTATTATCACGATATAGTGTCACAGTTTTGGTTACCTCTTCTTTCATTTGTTTCAATAAATTTTTGAGCCACACAATGTTTGTGCAATTGATTATTGTTTCCACATATTCTGCTTTTGTAGTGGACTGAGATGTGGATGTTTGTTTCTTGCTAGTCCAAGTAACTAGCCTTTTACCTAAGAATAATGCTCCTCCACTTGTACTTTTTATGTCATCAATGTTGCCTCCCCAATCTGTATATGTGTATGATTTGAGCTCAAACTGCTCATACTTTTTGTAGTGTAGGCCAAAATAATCTCTAGGATTAGCAAAGAATCTAGCCACTATTCCATCTACTAATGCTATGTTTGGTCCACTATGTACAACATATTGTAGTTTTCTAATCTTGGATCTATACATTGTTTGATTGACTTCAGCTGATTCATTATTTATTGATAGCTTATGTCTTGTTGCCATTGTTGTGCTGATAGGTTTAGAGTCTTCCAATCCAAACATCTTGAGTATCTCTTTGATCTACTTTGATTGTGTCACGAATATACCATGTTTTCATTGGTGTACTTGTAATCCAACAAAGAACTTGATTTCTCCAAACATAGACATCTCAAACTCATATTTAATTTTGTTAGCTAAACTTTTGAAAAGTGTTTCCTTTCCTCTAAAGATTATATCATCGACAAAGATTTCAGATACAAGGATATCCTTACCTTCTTCTGATTTGATGTACATGTTTCTATTATCATTAGTTCTTTCAAATCCTATTTGTACTAGATACTTGTGAAGTCTCTCATACCAAGCTCTAGGTACTTTCTTTAATCCATATAGAGCCTTATGAAATTTGCATAGCTTGTTTTTGTTATTTTCATCAACAAATCCTTCTGGTTTCTCTATGTAGAATTCCGCTTCAAGTATACCATTCAGAAATGTAGACTTGAAATCCATTTGATAGACTTTAAATCCTTTGAAGGTTGCATATGCCAGTAAGGTCCTTACTCCTTCCATTCTAGCAACTAGAGCAAAAGTTTCTTCATAGTCTAGTCCTTTTTCTTATGCATATCCT
Source organism: Cupressus sempervirens (assembly GCA_028749045.1). NCBI lineage: Eukaryota > Viridiplantae > Streptophyta > Pinopsida > Cupressales > Cupressaceae > Cupressus > Cupressus sempervirens. The sequence goes on from CM053791.1 coordinate 236,609,282, forward strand.
TTATAGACTAGTCTTGCCTTGTTCCTTGTGATTTCACCATTTTCATCTAGCTTGTTTCTAAACACACACTTGGTTCCAATTACATTCTTATCAGTTGGTCTTGGGACTAAGGTCCATGTGTTGTTCTTTTCAATTTGTTCTATCTCTTCTTTCATAGCAATGTACCAATCATCATCTTGTATGGCTTCTCTTACTATTCTTGGTTCCATACTGCTAAGCAAGCATGTTTCATTTCTAAGTCTATTCCTTGTCATTGGTCTTGATTCTTTGTCTCCAATAATTTAGTCTACAAGATGATGTCTTCTTACATACTTTGCCAATACTGGTTCTTTTCTTGTTTACATGTTGTCTCTTTCAGAATTTGAATCCTCGTGTATTTTCATCAAATATTTGTTCATTTTCTTCATGTTGGCTGTTCTCAGAATCTGAATGAACATTCTCTGTATTCTGTAGCTTGGCTTCTGAATGTGTCTATTGCTCGATATTCACTGTTTGTGACTCGACAAATATTGGATTTTTTTGTTGATTGTCATGAGTTGTAACTTCACCATTATTAGGTATATCTTCATAAAAGTATGCAAAGGTCTTGTATTCTTCTGTGTTCTTGGTGTTCTCAACACTTTGAATTTTTGCAAGCTCATCAAATTTCACATTTGTACTTTCTACTACTTTGTTATTGTTAACATTCAAGCACTTATAAGCTTTGCTTCTAGTAGAATAACGAAGAGATGTGCCTTCCTCACTCTTTGCATCAAACTTTCCATTTCTAGACTCTTTATATATATATATATATATATATATATATATATATATGTATATATATATATATATATATATATATATATATATATATATGTATATATATATATATATATATGTATATATATATATATATATATATATATATATGTATATATATATATATGTATGTATGTATGTATGTATATATATATATATATATGTTTATATATATTTATATATATACATACATATATATACACATATATATACATATATATATACACATATGTATATATATATATATATGTGTGTATATATATATGTGTGTGTGTGTGTGTATATATATATATATATATATATATATAGCATTTGCATCTAAATATTTTGAAATTTTTTACATTAGGAGAATGCCCATACCATAATTCAAAGGGTGTTGCATTTGTACCTTTATTGACTTGAACTCTATTGAGTGTGTAGACTGTAGTACTTACAGCTTCTCTCTAGTACTTGAGTGCAATAATTTTCTCCATCATTAAGGGCCTGGCGCAATCAATAACTGATTTGTTCCTTCTTTCTACTATACCATTCTGAGGTGGAGTCCTAGGTGCTGATGTCTATCTTTTGATTCCTCTTTCATTGCAAAATTTTTCAAATTGTCTTAATGTAAATTCACCTCCTCTACCAGATCTAAGACATTTTAGGCTCTTCCCAATCTCTTTCTCAACTCTGGCCAAGTACCATTTTAACATTTGGAATGCGTCTAATTTTTTTTTCAAGAACATGATTGTCATCATCCTTGAATAGTCATCTATAAATAACATTATGTATCTGTCACCTTTGTAGCTCTGCACTTTAATAGGACCACACAAGTTAGTATGAACCAGCTCTAATGCTTCATTAGAAGTATAAGCCTTGCTTTTGAAAGTTGACCTGGTCATCTTCCCTAGTTGGCATTGTTTGCACATGGTGTTATCAGGTTTTTCCAACTTTGGTAGACCTCTGAATTTCTTCATTTTGCTGATGCTTATCAGATTGTCAAAATTTACATAACATAGCCTCTTGTGGCATAACCAGACATCATCAGTTTGAACAATGAGACAAGAAGCATCTTCCATGTCTAGATAGAACAAATTACTCCTAGTTTGGTCACCTTTTCCTATTAGACTTCCTTGAGAATCATAGATATTGGTAACTCTATTTTCAAATTCAACCTTGCATCCTATGTTACCTAACTATGAGACACTTAAAAAGTTATAATTTAGGCTTTCAACATAGTATGCATTATCACATGATGTCTTTTCAATAAGCTTGATACTATCTTTCCCTTTGATCTGACATGGTGCATTGTTACCAAATCTAACACTATTTCTTTCATATTGAGTAAAGGTAATGAACTTACTTTTATCTCTAGTCATGTGATGAAAGCATCCACTGTCTATGATCCATTTGTTATTCGTGTTCATGCAGGTTACTAGGGAAGTTGTTTCATCTTCATCTGATTCATCTTTCATGGTGACATAGACTACTTCATCATCATTCTCATTAGAGTCTTCTTCATTAATGTAGCATCTTTTGCCTTTACCTCTGTAGTCCTTGTTGTCCTCTTTCTTGTTCTTGAGGTTGCCTCCATCCTTTAATTTTTCTTTTGTGTGCATTTGACTGCAATGTGACCAACTTCATTACAATTGAAACAGATGATTGGTAGCTTACCTTTGAATTTTCCTCTTCCTCTGTGAAATCTTCTTGCTAGTAATGCCTCTAATCAGTCTACATCATCTTCATTAGTGCTGCTATCACTAGATACATACTTTTCCTTTCCACTCTTTTTCTTTGTTTGCACCTCCTCATTTTCTTTTATTGTCATCTTGGCTTTGAATGCAGATTCAAAGTTTTCTAGCTTGTAGTTGTCAAAGTTGGATAGCTCAAAGGTAGTGAGTCTTCCAATTATTCCTTCAAATGACAATGTGTTGCCTAGTACACACCTTAGCTCTTGGATGGCTGATACTCTTATAGCATAGATAGGAAGCAAAGTTCTCAAGTATTTGTTACATACTATTTCTTCTAATAACTATCCTCTAATGCATCTTATGGCACTTACCACTTCTTTCATCCCTGTACTGTATTGAACATCATTCTCTCCTTCTTCCATTTTAATATCATCAAAGTTTCCTCTTAGGCTCTCTCTTTTGGCTCTTTTGACATTATCATCTCCTCCATAGATTCTTCATAATGTTTTGCACATCTGATGTGTAGTACCAAATCCTTTGACATCATCATACTCTACATAGCTTATTGCTGAAGCAATCTCTAACATCACTTGATTGTGCACTTGATTGTGCTCCTTCTTCTTGCTCGTGTCTTCTGCAATGAGGGGTCCTGTAGGGTCTACATGATCAACTATGATTGAGGTCTATGCATAGTAACCTATTGATCCAAGGTGCAACTTCATCAAAATTTTCCATGCAACAAAGTTGTCTTTGTTTAGCTTGTGATCTTCTCTCTTGGACATCTTGATCTTCCTGCTGCTAGTACCTTGAAAGAAATCAGCAGTGGGCTTTGATACCAATTGTTAGAATTCTTTTAGAATAACTAAGAGGAGTGGGGGGGGGGGGGGGGGGTGGGGGGGTTTTTGAATCAATTATTCAAGGTCCAATAATACCCAATACAACTTTTTAACATAATTGAAATTATCATGCATGCAATTAAACATTAAACAATCATGAAAAGTAAACATGCATCATAACACTTGAGATTTTGGTGACCCAAAAACTCTCCAAGAATAAGAGGGTAAAATTGGGGTGGGGATGACACCCAAAAAATAACTACACAGTTGATTTCAACCACTTCTGATGGTTTTCCTAGTTGAAGGCCTACCCTGTTAAAGGCTTTACACACTATCAGATGTGACCTTATTAAAGTATTTCTACACCCTATTAGGAGTGTGCCCTGTTAGAGGACTTAAGAACATTGAACTTAGAATGTCACCCTATTAAAGGATTTACATAGAGCTGTTAGACCCACCCAAGTCCATGGGATTTATAGTCACCTTCACAAAAGAATCTTTTATCCCTCTCTAAGGATCTCCTACCCTTCTCCTAAGGATCTCTTATCCTTCTCCTGGGGATATTCTATCATTTTCCTAAGGTTTATCTACCTAGCTGTTAAGCTAACCTAGCAATGTAGGATTTCAATGTCTAATACAATGGTAAGAAAGTATTAGAAAGGTTTTGACCTGATAAAAATTACAACTCTAACCTTGCAGATTTTAGATCACTCTTTAGTTCTATTCTTTGCTTGGCTTTTCTTCCTTGCATTGCTAACAGCTTGTCCACCCTTCAAGATTTATCTCCTTGAGTTCTTTCACTTGTTATGCCAATGCACTATATAGTCACTTGATCAACTCAGAGTCTTGATGCTCTGTGCTTACTCCTCACTGTGCCCTCTTCTTGACACTTCACACTAGCCTTCTCTTGGCTTCTTCACATGACCACACTTATGACCAACTCACTCTCTCTGGTCTCTCTTTTGATCTCTGACCTTTGACTCCTTATAAATAAGTTTTTTCCTTCATTTTCTACTCATCAATTTGAATTGATTGAAGAAAAAGATATTGTTTTCCCTCCAAATTCTTCCTTCTAGAAACTTCATTATAAGTCCATTAGTATTCACCTTGAATTGGTTTGCATGGTTTACATAAAATTCTGTTAAATCTACTCATCATCCTTATCATCCAACTAATTCGTAAAATTCAATGTAACAAACTTATCATTACTAATCTAGTAAATCTTTTTACTTAATAAATAATGCAGCAACTTGACATCATTGGTTTGCTGGTGCTCGGCTCATTCTGTGCCATGTAGCTTCTATTACATTTGTTGATGCTCAACACTTGAAGACTTTTTCTTAGTTACTTGGCTTCTATTGTTGTTTTACTAGCACTTGACATCTATAACATTTATGCTTTTCTTGGCACTTGAAGACTTTCCTAAGTTACTCGGCACCTGAACAATCTTGAGTTACTCGACACCTGAAGGATTGCTTGGCACACACTAAAATTGAACTTGCTCAGCTTCAACTAAGAATTTGCTCGACTTTACAAATGACTTAGTTAAACCTTACATCTTTGATGTGTCTTAGTGTATCCATCCTCTATTTTTCAGAGTATGTCATCAATACACTATTTCATCAATGGCTTTGCTGATCCTTATACTTGATTACAACATCATAACTTCAACCTTTCTCTAGGTGCTCTTGTTTTATCATATTGATTGCCTCCTCCTTGTCAATCAACCAATTGATAGTATTTGGATCACTTAAACAATTGTCATTCCTGCAAGTAGAAAGTTTGACATCAATGACAAAAAAATAATTGAAAGCATTCTTTATAAATTCCATTCTTCATTCAAATATCTTTTTAATCATTTCCAACAATAAAAAATAATAAACCACATAGAAGAGAACAGAAGGCGCCAAGATTTAACATGTTCGCCCAAACCTTGGGCTACATCCACCAAACATTTAGTCCAATATTATTAAAATCCATTAGTTGCAACTTGATTACAATCTATAAACCCGTACAACTCTATATCACTGCAAGAAGCAAATTTCACATCACACCTTTTGAAACAATCCCTATCCCTAAGTCATTTTATACACGTATTTTTATACTTTAAGTTTAAAATTAGTTACAACATGTCAGCCATAAATTGACAAATAATCGGGCATAAATAGGCAAATAATAGGTCCTAAATTGGTGAATAACAACCAAAAAAATAAATCAACAAACTTATGAAGTATGTACAATACTTTCCTAATCAGTCACGAAAAACTAACAATACATACATACATACATTTGCATATGCAATTTTATCACCTTAGAAAATTATATTTGATCTTTACTTAATCACCAAGAGATAATATAATCTATAAGTACAAATTTATGCATACTTAGTTTGGTATGAATAGTTTCAATTGAATTTGTTTGAGGAGAGTGAGTCTACTCATGATGATAATGTCTCCATGAATTGGGTCTTTAGAGGAGAGAGACTTACGAAAGATTAGATGGTGTTTATGGATATGGGATGATTCATTTGTGATGCAAATATATCCTCCTCCATATTAAATTTATATATCATCAAATTGCTAGGTACAAATCACTAGACTTGGTCTTTTAAAATGGTATAGGCTATTTAGAATTGTCAAACTTGAACCATTGAACTATACATTCAGATTGATGAACCAACACTTTGAATCACTAGTTTCATGTTCAAAACCTTTGGACTTTGAAATGTGAATTGTGATTTTGATTTGTAGTGCATGGAATATTATGAACCAAAATATAACTAAATGTTCTTGAAGACATCTAAAAGCATCTACAAAAAATGATATATACCATTCAATCCAAATTATAGAATCTTTGAATATGAGTACTCTGATCCATGCTAGGATATGAGCCTTCTAAACATTGAAACGACTAAAAATTAAAATATTGATATGAGCCTTTTGAACATTCAAACCACTAAACTACCTATGACACTAAACTTATCCAACATATGAACCTCCTTCAAACAATGGATCCATTTTGAAATAGGTTCAATGAGGTTCAAAACCCTAGAGGGACTAAGATATAGACCTCAAACAATGGGGTAGGAGGAAGATGGTTGTGTGAATGGATGATGATAGGGAGACAAGATGAACTAATCACTAGTCCATGCTTCTAGTCTGCCTCTAAGACCTAAGGTGTCTAACAAGATCACTTGATGGATCTACAGGATCCCTCTCATGTATAGATCCCCCAATCCTAAGCCCCACTCTTCTATCTTGAACAAAATTCTGTTCTTGTCATTTGCCAGGTTATCATCCTAGTTGGTGAACACTCTAGGTTTCTAACTGAGCTAGGTCTTCCTAGGTTAATTCTTGTACACTAGTTTTAGGGTTATGAAAATGGTGAAATACCTCTCAACACATCTCTTCCAAGGCATAAAGTCACCTTATGCATTTAAATTTCTTAATGATTTCACAGTTTCCCTTAAAAATAGGGCTACAAGAAAGAGCCCCAATTAGCAATCTTGTTCCTAGAAATTAGGGGTTCTTCAAATTTCTTCCACTAAGAAATTGAAACTTTCTTAATAGAATACCATTAAATTTATCAAAACTAACTGATTTTCAAGGTTTTTTCCTTGCTTTTGCAAATAGGAAGTACATAGAGTAAACTCACTATCCCTAAGAGGTCATACTATTTCTACTATGGGATAGTGAGTTACATCTCCTTAAATGCCAACTTCCTAGTGTAGGATAGTAAACTAGTTGGAGCAAAATGATTTAGAAAACACTGAAAGGAAACATAGAAAAGCCTAGCCTATTGAAGCAAAAATGTCCTAAACAAGTCTATATACAATGTCAACTGGTACAACAATGAAATCAAAGCTCACAAACATTCTTAGCTCTGTATCTTGTCTTTTTACATTCAAAAATCATCCCACAACATACAATCCATACACTGACTTCCAACTTCTGGCAACTTTAGTCTTTTAGAAGCTTATATATGGCTTCTTAGGTCCTTTCCCCTCACATTTATGGCTTCCATTAGCCTCCACCATGTTTGGAAGGGTTCTTGCAAGGTAATCAACAACTTTTCAAAATTGCATGTTTTCTTGCATAGCAACTTTTTGCAATTTTTGTGTTGACATATATTTGACATCTTTTCTTTCCAAATTGGCTATCCCTTATCTTTTTAATACTAGATACCCTTCCCTAGGCTAGAGACCTATGCTAGGACTTTAATGACAAGGACTCCCTTAAAATCTAGAGTCACTTATGACTTTAGGACAAGGAATATTTTGATTCCAAGGCCATTTAATGACTTACTATCCTCTAGCCAATGTTGTGAAAACACACACCTAGGTCCTTAGACATTTATTCTAAGTACAAACTCTCTCTTGGAGCATATCACAACAAGATTGAAATTTGTGAGGGCCCTATGTTTCAAGGTGCCCCTACAGCATACTCCCCACCAAAGAAGCTATGTCCCCTCTGGAGACAAAAGGTGGAGATCTATATCCTAAAGTTTGAACTGATTCTTAGGGATCCATGTAGCCTCTGAGACTAGCTTACCTTGCCACATAACAAGGTGTTCTTTATATGTTCCATGTCTAGTCTTGGTATGAACCTGATATTCCAATATCTTCTCTACTTGGAGCTTAGGCTTAGGGGGTAGAGCTATTGTTTGAGAATCCTTCTGAGATTCCTCCACATGCTGATCTAACTCACTAAGAGGTCCTTTATATCTAACTAAGTCTACTACATTGAAGATGGGGGAAATGGCTAGATCATCTAGCAGCCCAACTTTATAAGCTTTCTACCCATACTTGGCTAGTATAGGACATGATCCAAGTTTTCTCATCTGCAACTTTCTAAAGTTCCTTTTTCCATTCTTTCGTTATTTAGGTGAACCATGACCAAGTCTCCTAAACCAAACTGTACTTGTCTCTTCTTGAGTTTAGCTTTGACCTTGATCTTTTTGGTGTTGTCAATGAGGAATTTTTTTACTTGACCATGCACTTCCATCATAGATTGACTAAAATCTTCAGCATAACCACTATTAGGTACTTGACCATCTAGGTTTCTCAATTGACATACACCCCTAGGATGTATCCCATATACAATCTCAAAGGGACTCTTGCCTATGGTTCTATTTATGTTGTCATTATAAGAAAACTCTACTTGGTGAAGGACTAAATCCCATGTCAAACCATATTCCCTAGTTAAGCATCTCAACAAGTTTCCAAGGGTCCTATTGACCACCTCAATTTGACCATCAATTTGAGGATGGCAGGTTGAACTAAATTCTAGATTGGTACCTACTCTTTACCATAAGGACCTCCAAAAGTGTCCCATAAATTTTCTATCCCTGTCAGATCCAATGCTACTTTGAAAACCATGAATCCTCACAACTTCATCAAAAAACAAATAAGCAATATGACTTGCGGGTGAACCCACAATAATGGGTTCCACTTTAGTGGGACAAACAAAAATGGAAAAAAATTGTAAAATGCAAAATCGAGTTTCCATATGTTCACTACAAACACATTTTTAAACTATGTTCTTAGTGAACATATTAAAAAATGATTATGTACATTTGCAGTAAACATACGTAATAAATATGTTCACTGTGAACATATAAAACATCGACTTCAGGCATTTTAAAATGTTGTTTTTACACCTTTTTCTCATTTTTTACGGCATTCACTATTGAAGCAAGGGTTGGAGCGAATGTGTTCTTTTCATCATCATTTCCTTGTAATTTTCCTTTAGATTTTTGTCTTCAAGTATGTCTATATATTATAATTCTAATGTTTTTTTATGTTTTTTATGTTTTTAAAGCATTTTTTAATGTTTTCAAACCATTGTTTAATGTTATTTTAATATTTTTATTATTTATTTATGTTAAAATTAATTATATTAATTTATAAAACATTAGAAAATATTATATAAAAAACATTAGAAAACATTAGAAAAACATTATAAAAAACATTAAAAAATAAATTTAGAAAACATTCAGAAAAAATATTAGAAAAACATTAGAAAATTTATAATAATACAAAATTTAGAAAATAAATTTAGAAAAAATATTAGAAATTTTATAATAATATAAACTTTAGAAAACAAATTTAGAAAAACATTGGAAAAAACATTAGAAAAACATTAAAAAATTTGTAATAATATAAAATTTAGAAAAAAAATTTAGAAAAAACATTAGAAAAACATTAGAAAAATTATAATAATATAAATTTTAGAGAAACAAATTTAGAAAAATATTAGAAAAAATTAGAAAAATTATAATAATATAAAATTTAGAAAACAAATTTAGAAAAACAATAGAAAAAACATTAGAAAAACATTAAAAGAACATTAGAAAATTTATAATAATATAACGTTAGAACACAAATTTACAAAAACATTAGAAAAAAATTAGAAAAATAATTACATTTAAATATTAGAAAGTATATTAGAAAAAAATAGTTTAGAATTTAATATTAGAAAACTATGAGAAAATATGTTAGGATTTAAACATTAGAAAATATTAGAAAAATATTAGGAAAATAATTAGTCATGAGAATTAGAAAACATTAGAAAAACATTAGAAAAATTATAATAATATAAATTTTAGAGAAACAAATTTAGAAAAATATTAGAAAAAATTAGAAAAATTACAATAATATAAAATTTAGAAAACAAATTTAGAAAAACAATAGAAAAAACATTAGAAAAACATTAAAAGAACATTAGAAAATTTATAATAATATAACATTAGAACACAAATTTACAAAAACATTAGAAAAAAATTAGAAAAATAATTACATTTAAATATTAGAAAAAAATAGTTTAGAATTTAATATTAGAAAACTATGAGAAAATATGTTAGGATTTAAACATTAGAAAATATTAGAAAAATATTAGGAAAAATATTAGTCATGAGAATTAGAAAACATTAGAAAAATATTTTAAAATATTAAAAAAACAACAGTGTAGAAAATAAAATTTAGAAAAATATGTTGTCACTTAGGTTTGCACCCTTGTCCAAGGCCTATGCGTGAGGAAAACCTAGTCAAACATTGAAACAACCTCCAAGCTGTGGGACTTGAACTGCGAGGTTGAGTCTCTGGAGAAGGCCGGCTTCCTCTTACTATCAGGGTGCACCTAACTACTCTTGGAGAGGAAAAGGGAGAAAGAGAGCATGAAAGAAAATCTACCTAGTCCAATCTAAGGAGGTTATGTACCAAAATAGGGTGTTCGGACCAATTGTTTGCCCATACATGCGCTACTGAACCAGAATGAAACTAAGGATATACACATCCAAACTTGCTTTCATCAAATAACCACATACAGATAAGAAAACCAAGATGAATGACACAAGGAATAAGTTCACTTATATATCATTCACAGGCCAGAAGAGATATAGTCATGCGAATTACAAATTCCACAAAAAAATGGCACATGCAAGGAATTCTTGCACTTTAATACCAATGGCTAAAGGAGATAAATGGAGAATCAGACAGTTCAGAGCCACAGGGGAATTCACACTAGAATTGCAAAGCAAAACTAGAGGAAAGATCAGAGAGAAAAGTCCCCTTACAAAAACTACAAAATTTGCCTTTATAGTTCAGGCATAACTAAGATCTTTTGCTGCTGAAGTGACCCTGCAGCTACCTACCATTAAGTCCTGCGGAGGACAATCATGGGAATCTAAGTAAAATCTGATCTTTTCTGCAACAAGTGTCCTGAGAGGACTGAAAATGGTGCCATTGATGTTCTGACTGGGTAGATGGATCGACTGAGACAGTGGAGTGTTCTTCCCCATTCTGCATTCATTTCTGGTAGGTCGAGATTGATCATGAAGATCAAATCACACAACAAAATTGATCACCTTCGCTTTTAAGGTTCATTAATCAGCGGCATCAGAAAGTCAACCTATTTTCACAAACCAACTAGGCCACGCAAGCCAATCGCTTCTTTTCATTCTACCACTTGGGATGTCCTTCGTGGTTGACCTCCTTTTATTGAACTAACTGCACCACCCTCGAACTGTTATCATTAACTGCGGCAATTACAAACCTGACCATGGCACTAACTACCATTCATTAACCATCAACTTTGGCTGAGCTAGCGAGACACATGTCAACAAGGCACTGTGTCACCATGGTATCCACCATGCAGCTTTCGATGGCGAGATAGCACCAACCATTGATCTACCTAAAATCGGACGATCACGAAGACTCGTCATACTACTATGCTATCCTTACCCTGGGCCCATCATATCTGGTGTCACCTCAGCAAATGCACCACACTCAAATGACACATGGTGTACTTTGGTGAGACCTGACCCTGCTGATCCACGTGGCAGATGGGCATTATATCGCTATCGTAAAGCTCACACAACTTCACCATAGCGACATGGTGTCTTCCATCGATTCTCCTTGATCTGGCGGCAAGTGATAGATACTACTCCTCAGTGTATCAATCAATGGAAATTGGCCATGTATCATTGTCTGTATTTCCTGCGCCTCCAAACTTGGACCCACGAGGACACGTGTCCTCTAGGCACCAACTCGCTATCGTAATTCTCATGTAGCTCCTCCATAGCGCGATGGCGCCTGCCCTTGATCACTACAGATCAGACAGTGGAGATCTTAACTCCTTATTGTACTGGCCGCGTTGAAGATCTAGTCCCATGATCTATCTATATTCTGACCTAGCATACATGGCTCTTCCCCATTGGCCTAACGAAGCACCACCTTGGTCTGACAAGGCACCAACCTGGAGGGTCCATACTGCTTTGACCTTATGGAGGGGACACGTGGCGCCCAAGTGCTATGGCGCTATGGGAAAATTGAGGCCAACTTCTAATAGCACCATGGTGCCCAACGATGACATGTCTTCTAATCTACGTGTGTCTTCCAATGATTCGCCACCATGGCACCGAACTCCACCAACTGGGCAGATGAGGTACAAAATAGGACCCAACCACTTGCTTGAAGCTCTCATCGTGGTGACTTTTTTGTTGCCGTGAACCTTGCTCGTCGACCACTATGACACATGGTAGAAACACACTTTGACTGAAAAACTTGTGATTTTTTTGATGGCGACATGGCACCTTGCCGCCTTTTGAACTTTTCAGCCCGTGAAGCTGACCACTCGCCATAAGACATTTCTGTCGGGTGTTATGTCGCTATGAAGATTTTACGACCAATACATGATAGAGACATAGTGCCCATAGTGCCGTGGAACTTTTTCAACCCACCAAAACATGTTTGCCCAGCAAGCTAGACCCACCAAACATGTGTCATCAGGGCACCATGTCGCGAACATAAATCTCGTGCAGCTTCTGATGGCGAGACAGCGCTAACCGTCGATCTACCTTAGATCTAAAAATGGAGAACCTACAAGCCATAGAAACAATTTTATAGAGTTTAGGCATTAAAATAATATTAACTTTGGGAGTTAGCTATTGGACAGTCTGGACATTTGAAATGTGAATCTTGACGGGGCGAACGAATGATAACATTTCTGGTGACTCATAGGGGACACAAGCCTGCTATGTGTATGACTAGTAGCCTCATGTATCCATTGGGCTATGGAGTCAAAAATTGGGTTTGTGCATACTATGAAACCCTAACCCCTCTATGAGAGATCAAAACATTGAAAACCCTAGCTCCACAACTACAACTAAAAACCAAAAAAAAAAAAAAACAAAACTTCCTCCGCAACTTGAGACACCTAAAAATTTGCTACCTCGCAGGAAGACAGCTATGCCAGCGTGCTTCTTGAAAAGCAGGAAACAATAGAAAAGAAACTAAACTACTTATGTACATGGATTCACAATCTTTAAAAATAGGGCTTCAGATAGATCCCATTGACTAGAATGGGCAAAATTTCACCATTTGGCCTGGTCAACTAAAATGCATTAGCCTGCTTGCAACTAGCAATCAAATAGGGGCCACTCCATAGTGCATCAAATTTGGAATGTCTTCCTAGTTTTGCTCTATCTGCATCCCACTTTAGAACTAAATCTCCTTCTCTAAAGGTTCTGACCCTAGACCTCTTGTCAAAATTCCTCTTCATCTGCTGCTGATGTGTCTCTAGGGTCTGCATAGTTTATTTCTCTTTTCTTCTAGTTCAATCAACTTTGCCATTCTTACTGACATGGCATTATCTTCAATCAACTCCAGCTGGTGAGCCAACTCCAAGGATGGGAATTCCAATGAGATTGGGAGTCTGGCTTCCCTACCATATACCAACACAAAAGGTGAATTCCCAACAGACCTCTTGGGTGTTATCCTATCAGCCCACAGAGCAGTTCTTAATTTCTTATGCCAAACCCTCTAATTGTCTTCTATTGTCCTCTTCATGATTCTGATAAGATTCTTGTTGGAAGACTCAGCCAAACCATTACCCTGGGGATAGTAATTTGATGATGTGCTCAAGTAGATATTGTGATTCATTTCCCATGCACAAATCTAGGTTCCAACAAAAGACTTAGCATTGTCCGAAATGATAGTAGAAGGAGCACCTAACCTAGATATGATCCCATCAAGGAATTCAACAACTGATGGTTTTGTGGCATCCTTCAAGGCAACTACCTCTGTCCATCTAGTGAAATAATTAGTAGTAGCCAAAATCAAGTTATGACCTGCACTAGATGGAGGACTAATGGGGCCTATAAAATCCAACCCCCACTGGGTAAAGGGTTGATCCACCTAAATAGGATGAAGGGGGAGAGCTGCAAGCCTCTGTTTGCTTGAGAAGAAAACACACTTCTCACATTTTCTCACATATCCATAACAATCATGGAACAGAGATGGCCAATAATAACCAGCCCTCATGATCTTCATGGCAGTTGTTCTTGTAGAGAAATGGCCACCATCAAGGCCATCATGAAATTCCTTAATTATACTCTCAGCCTGATCCTCTTCAATGCATCTCAACAGGGTCCCATTAAAATCCCTCCTAAATAGGATACCATCAATCACAACATAGGGAATGGATTGCATTCTATATTATCTCCTTTTAGTTCTGTCCAATCCCTAAGGGTATCCATTCCCTAATAAGAAGTTCTTCATATCATTTATCCAGCTCCTTGGACCATTAACATTTCCTTCCTCCTGCTACTCTGTTATTACCATAGTAGCCTCTTCATCTAAATCCTAGCCTGATAACATTTCTTTGCACAATCCTCTCCCTCTTACCAGCTTGGTAATCTAAGTATCAACATCATACTCCATTACCTTTGTGATCCATGTAGCTCTCTTTTCACTGATATCTTTGCTTAACATGAAGTCTTTTACACTGGCATGGGGCACCGACAAATGGATCCTATTGTGGGATAAGAGGTTCTTGAATTTTTTAAAGGCTCTAATGGCCACAAGGGCCTGCTTCTCAACAAAGCTGTACTTATCTTCATATTCCTTGAGCCCTTCACTAAAAAAGGCTATGGGCTGCTCCTCATCCTTGTCATTTGTTTGAGTCAAGACAGCAGAGATACTTGACTCACCACCTGGAGTGTAGAGGATGAAATCTTTTTCAAAATTTGGGTTCATGAGAGTAGGGGCTGAGGCTATGGCTATCTTGATCTCTTCAAAAATCTCCTTCCCTTCCTTGGTCCATGAGAAGACAATACCTTTCTTCAGCATAGTTGTAAGAGGTTTCACCATGGCAGCAAGATTAGGAATAAACCTTCTTACAAAATTTATTCTACCAAGGAAACTTTTCAGCCCCTTCTTTTGTTTAGGAAGAGGAAGGGCAAGTATTGCCTTTGTTCTTTCTGGATCAATGGTCAGCCCATCCTTAGATACAATGTGTCCCAATAATTTCCCTTGGCTTGTAGCAAAGACACACTTGGCTAGGTTAAGGGAAACCCCAAACTCTCTACATCTTAAAAATACCTGTCTTAGGTGATCAAAATGATCTTCTACATTTTTTGAATATATCATCAAGGTATACTAAGACAAATTTGTCAATTAATTTTTTAAAAGCCATCTTCGTTGCCTTCTAAAATGTGGCACCTGCATTTTTTAGTCCAAATGACATCTTGCAATAAGCATAAGTGCCCCATTCAGTAGTAAATGTTGTCTTATGTCTGTCAGATTCTTTAACCAACACTTGGTTATAACTAAAAAATCCATCAAGAAAAGAGAATCTCCTTCACCCACTGACCTTGGATAGAATTTGCTCCATGGAAGGGAGAGGATGGTGATCTTTAAGGGAAGCCTGATTGAGATCCCTAAAGTCCACACACAATCTAATTTCTCCATTTTTCTTCCTTACAGGGACAAGGTTAGCTACCCATGATGAGTGTTTGATAGGAAATATTATATTAGCCTCTATCAACTTGGATAGTTCTTTTCTCATTAAAGGTTCAATCTTAGGATTCATTGGCCTCTATTTTTTCCTTACTGGTTTGGCCTTATCAATTAAATCTATGGTATGGTGAAACAAACTAAGGTCAAACCCTTTCAAGTCATCATATGTCCAAGAAAATACATCATTAAATTCTTGACATAACTAAATGAAGTTTTCTTGCTCAGTTTCAGAACATACCTTCCCCATATTTAGAGATTTTCCATCAGTAATTGTAACTGGGGCATGATCATCCTTTTCTGTAGCTAGATTCATTCCTTTGCCTCTTGTTTGATCATCAAGATTAAAGACACTCTCCAAGGTAATGAGACCCTTGGGAAACTTTTTAGAACTAAGATGAATGATTTGATCAATATACTAATCTTTCAGTCTTGACTAGTTTCTATCTGAGAATTTTGCCTCATTCTACAAGAAACTCACAATTTGCTCATCAGAATCAAACACCTGCCAATGAGTGTTGTTGTCAGGGATGGCAGGCCTCACCACCATCTGTATTTGTTGCTTCTTCTTTACCTCAACATTCCCTAGTACATCATAAGATGCACCCACTACTGCAAGTCTATCAACATGTCTATTTTCTTTCCTAGGAATGCTCTGAATATTAAATTCATTGAAGCCCTCAAGCAAATCCCAGACTTTGTGTTTGTAGGACTTGAGCAGGCCATTTTTGGTGATATTTTGGTTTCTCACTTGGTTAACTACCAAATCACTATCCCCATATACTCTCAAGGCTTGGATTCCTCTCTTTTGGGCAAGTAAGAGACCTTGAATCAAAGATTCATACTCGGCCACATTATTGGTGCAAATGAATTGGAGCCTAAAGGAGAAGTAGTATCTTATTTGTGTAGGAGAGATCAACATAACACTAGCCCCTGATCCACTTCTATTCCTTGAGCCATCAAAGTACATACTCCATGTTCCACTTATATCATCATTAGTCCTGATTAGATCAGGAACTTGAGCATCTTTCTCTATTATACAATATGTACTAAGACCTGTTTCAAGAGTCTTTGACATAGGCTCAAACTGATACATACTAGCCCATTCATCCAAGAAGAAATCAGGAATCTCTGCCATGGAAGTGGCAGGCTCATTTACTATGTCATTTTCATCCATCTCTAGAATAGGGCAATTCATGTTGATGGGATTGGGGTTGTAAGATTCGGTGTGATGAAGGGCTTGAGGTTCTACTCTAATTGAGGCATTGGCTCCATATCTGGTCTTAAATGACATATATGACCAATCAGTAGATATGAATCCACCAATTTGAGCAGTGAAGTCTCTTGAAAGAAAGATATCAAAATAGGGCTTGACTTCAGCAACAGATATGTCTTGAATCACAGTGCAACCAGGGCATGCATGTAGGGCCATCTCGACGTTCCTAAGGATACCTACAGTTTTGATAGTACTACCATCTAATTGTAACACATCCCTAACAATTGGCTCATATTTCATTCCTAAAGCATCAGCAACACACCTAGGCATTACTGAGCTACTAGCCCCTGAATCTATCATGCAATTGTGGACTAATTTGCCCCCTATAATCAGAGAAACATAGAATGGAGGAGGTCTAACCTTTTTATTTGTCTCCACACCCCCTGCTGGTTGTACTAGACTTGTGGCACTCTCCATGATAGATGGCTGATCCTTGGGTTCAATCTTCTCCAATTCTTGCTGCAACATCCTCTTCTGCATTGGTATGGTAGCAATAGCATCCCACATAGAAATATTCACATTTCTCTTCTTCATTTTCTCTACCACACTAAATGGTGCATTAGTAACTTTGGTAGAAACTTTGGGAGCTGCACTTATAAGAGGTTGAGATGGGGCAACATAAGGATCACTTGCATCTTTCTTTCTAGAATCTTGCTTTTGCTATTGTGAAGTACTTGTTTGTTCATTTGCTGCATGTGCATGAGGTGCAACACTTGAAGTTGAGGCCTACTTAGGATAAGGAGGGGCAGCATGTTCTATAGCTCTCCTTTTGCTTCTTGTGTTATGAGCAACGAAATCTTGGTTTACATTACAATGCTTCCCAATCTGATGATTCATGAAAGAGCAATCATCACGTCCTTGAGTATATGAGGCCTCCTTGGGATGATCCTCCTTGTATGGTTTCTTTGTTGTAGGTTCTTGGTCAGTTAAGGCCAAATAAGATTCTGCCTTCTGGCACATGCAATAGGCATAAGAATAGTTGCACGAAGGACATAAATCTTGCTCTTGGGCCAATTTATTTTGAGGGACTATAGCTCTATTCTGATTTGAGCTGGAGGCAGAAGCATGACTATTTTGCCTACCCTAATCAAAAGAGCTATTACACTGATTAGGAGGCCTACCACCATTTGGAGCCTGATATTGCAATTGGGGAGGCTTGCCACTTTGAGCTTCTTGCGTTTCTAAGGCCACCACCTTTTTACTCATTTTTTGTATTATAGAAAAACTATCCCCTAATCTCTTTCCTTGGTCTTTCAACTCCCTCCCCTTCTCTTGCAATTCTTTATCCAGGGTCTTCTCTCTTTTATCTATATTCAGCACTAGACCTTGGAGCATCTCTTTGAGTTCATTTATCCCATTTGAGGATGTGGAAGCTTGAGGGATTGGAGGAAGGGCTTGTGATGTAGAAGTTGTAGGAAGAGGGGCCATTGCTGGTTGGTGGTTGGGAACATCAGGAAAGAAAGGCATAGGGGAACTTGGAGCCAACTTTCTTCCTTGTATTAGGATGTTCTCAGCTTTTATGGCTATCTCATAGGCATTAGGTAAGGTATCTCCTCCCATAGTTTGGATTGCAGTGGCAATATCACTGTTAAAAGCTCTAAGGTAATGCAAGAAGGCATTACTGGGGATAGGTTTCACTGTAGTAGGTATTCTATCCCATGTCTTTTGAAATCTATAGTTAAAATCAGTCATACACTCATGGGGGGCTCTTTTAATTGTAGTCAGCTACTCTAAAAGTGACAGATGGTCACTTCTATCCTCAAAATGTTTGCATAACCCTGCTCCTAGTGCATCCCAATCGGTTATAGAACCGTGAGCTAAGCCTCTATACCACTATAACGCTTTTCCTTTGAAAGATGAGGCTAGAAGTCTGAAAACAACATCATCCTCTGTGATACCATGAATATTATAGATATTTGCTACTTCTTGGATATGCTCTAAAGTGGAGATGGAAGTTTCACTAGTAAAATCAGGTATACCTTTTAGTGCAGATACTGGTATATCATGTCTTTGGGCTAACAATAGAGGACTTCCACTGTTAAAGGTGGCAAAGGCATGGACTCTTGGCTGTGCCATGTAAATAAGTGTTCTATTGATGAGTGTTGATGGCAATCTAGGCTAAGTTTGAGCAACAAGAGGATTAGAAACAGATCTTACAGGTATATTAACTATTATTACACCCCTAACTGGTGATAATGAAGTTCTAGTCCTCCTTCTTCTAGGATTTGAAATAGAAAGCTCTTGATATTTAAATTTACCTCTAGAAGATGTCGTTGTTTCAGCTCTGGGCATGAATTGCTACAACTTTGGCCTCGAACTAGATTTGTTGATTTTGAGAGTTGCCAAGTACTTTGAAGAATCAACCTCTTGAAGGCTTGAATACTAAAGCTAGCACTACCTCTTCAGCATTAATCTCTGAAACTCTTTCTTATTGACACCAGTAGACTTTAAATTTGTTTGAAAAAGTGTCCCATCAGGCATGCCAAAAACTATTTTCACTTAGGTTTGCACCCTTGTCCAAGGCCTATGAGCGAGGACAACCTAGTGAAACATGGAAACAACCTCCAAGCTATGGGACTTGAACTGCGAGGTTGAGTCTCTAGAGAAGGCTGGCTTCCTCTTACTATCAGGGTGCACCTAGCTGCTCTTGGAGAGGAAAAGGGAGAAAGAGAGCAAGAAAGAAAATCTACCTAGTCTAATCTAACGAGGTGATGCACCAAAATAGGGTGTTCGTACCAATTCTCTGCCCATACATGCGCTACTGAACCAGAATGAAACTAAGGATATACACATTCAGACTTGCTTTCATCAAATAGCCACATACAGATCAAAAAACCAAGATGAATGACACAAGGAAGAAGTTCACTTATATATCATTCACAGGCCAGCAGAGATACAGTCATGTGAATTACAGATTTCCACAAAACAATGGCACAGGCAAGGAATTCTTGCACTTTAATACCAATGGCTGAAGGAGATAAATGGAGAATCAGACAGTTTAGAGGCATAGGGGAATTCACACTAGAATTGTAGAGAAAAACTAGAGGAAAGATCAGAGAGAAAAGTCCCCTTACAAAAACTAAAAAATATGCCTTTATAGTTCAGGCATAACTAAGATCTTTTGTTGTCGAAGTGACCCTGTAGCTACCTGCCATTAAATCCTGCGGAGGACAATCATGGGAATCTGTGGAAAATCTTATCTTTGTTGCAATAGGTGTCCTGAGAGGACTGAAAATGGCACCATCAATGTTCTGACTGGGTATATGGATCGACTGAGACAGTGGAGTGTTCTTCCCCATTCTTCATTCATTTCTAGTAGGTCGAGATTGATCATGAAGATCAGATCACACAATAAAATTGATCACCTTCACTTTTAAGGTTCATGAATCAGTGGGGGTAGAAAGTCAACCTATTTTCACAAACCAACTGGGCCACACGGGCCAATCACTTCTTTTCATTCTGCCACCTGGGAAGTCCTTCGTGGTTGACCTCCTTTTATTGAACTAACTATGCCACCCTCAAACTATTATCATTAACTGTGGCGATTACAAACTTTGTTAGATTGTGGTGACTGATTAGGAAAGTACTGCACATACTTCATAAATAGTAGCCGACATGGTAGCCAACATATTATGGCCGACATATGGCCGACATGTTATAACCCTAAAGCGGTTTAATACTTGTATAAAAAAGGGCTTAGGGTTGGGTATTTTTTAAGTGTGGTGATATGAAATTGGTTCTTGCGGCAGTATTGAGCTGTAAGGGATTACGGATTGTAATCAGGTTGTAATCACTGGATTGTAATAAGATTGGACTTGCTGTTTGGTGGACGTAGCCCAGGGATTGGCTGAACCACGTTAAATCTTGGTGCCTTGTGTTCATTTCTGTGTGTTCTATGATTTTTGTTATTGGTTATATTTGCATGTAGTTTTTATTTTTGTCCGTGGTTTATCCTAACAAGTGGTATCAGAGCCTAGTTGTTTCTCAGTTATCCTCTGCAGGAAAGTCTCACGATTAAGTGGGAGTCTCACGGTTGAGTGGGAGCAATGGCAGATGATGGTAAGCTGAGGGTTGATAGGTTTAATTGGCAGAACTTCCAATTATGGAAGATGCAAATGGAAGACTATTTATATCAGAAGGATTTATGGAAGCCGTTGGAAGGAAAAGCCAAGAATCAGGGAACTATGTCAGAGGCTGAATGGGATCTTTTGGACAGAAAGGCACTCGGAAGCATTCGGTTATGCTTGGCACCATCGGTGGCATTTAATATTACAAAAGAAAAGACGACAGAAGATTTGATGAAAACCCTAGCGACACTGTATGAAAAGCCCTCTGCTTCAAATAAGGTATTTCTCATGAAGTGTTTATTTAATATGAGAATGGCAGAAGGTGGATCTGTTGCAGATCATTTAAATGAGTTTAATACTATTACTAGTCAATTATCTTCTGTGGGTATCAATTTTGATGAAGAAATTAGGGCTCTCTTGATTTTGTGTTCTTTGCCTGAAAGCTGGAATGGCTTGGTAATGGCAGTGAGTAATTCAGTTCCTGGATCAAGTACCCTAAAATATGATGATGTGATCGGTGTTATTTTAAGTGAGGAAACTTGTAGAAAATCCTCAGGTGGATCTACATCAGGAAGTGCTTTAAATGCACAAAGCAGGGGCAGAACGACTGAAAGAGGAAGTAACTCTGGAAATCGTGGGAAATCAAGAGGAAAGTCAAAGGGGAGGAGGTCTCAATCGAGAGGACCAAATGATTGCTGGTACTGTGGGAAACCAGGGCACAAAAAGAAAGATTGCTGGACTCGAAAGAAAAATGAAGGAGATAAATCAGATGGAGACAAAGAGGCAAATGTGGTAAGTAATAAATCTGAAGAGGATGCTTTGCTTCTGTCTTTAGAGAGTGTTGATGATTCATGGGTTTTAGATTCTGGTGCTTCTTTTCATGCTACACCTCATAGAGGTTATTTCATTGATTATGTCCAAGGGGATTTTGGGCTTGTTTATTTGGGGGATAATGAACCCTGTCAGATTGTTGGAAAGGGAAAAATTAAGATTAAGTTGCAGAATGGGAATCATTGGCTACTACATGAGGTAAGACATGTTCCAAAGCTGAGTAGGAATTTAATTTCAGCAGGGCAACTCGGTGATGAGGGTTGTGTAATTACTTTTAATGATAAAAATTGGAAGGTTTCAAAAGGTTCCCTTGTAGTAGCAAAAGTTGTGAAAGTAGGCACCTTATATCTTTGTACAGGTCATATTGTTCCTTCTACTTTGATTGTTTCAGAGAAAAATGAATATTCAGGAACAATTACTGCAGTTGAGCAGGGAGAACAAATAGCTGCTGTAGATTCTGATACAGCGCTGTGGCACAATAGACTTGGGCACATGAGTGAGAAAGGTATGAAAGTACTTCATTCAATGAAATTTTTACTAGGTCTAAAATGTGTGAATATGGATTTCTGTGAAAGTTGTGTGTATGGAAAACAAAAGAGAGTGAGTTTTGTAAAGACAGGGAAGGAAAACAAAAAGGAGAAATTAGAGCTTGTGCATACAGATGTATGGGGACCGGCTCAGGTATCTTCCCTTGGTGGCTCTCATTATTATGTTACATTTATTGATGACACAACTAGAAAAGTATGGGTTTATTTCCTTAGACAGAAATCTGATGTATTTCAAACTTTTAAGAAATGGAAATGCTTGGTTGAAAATGAGACTAGTAAGAAATTAAAATGTCTCAGATCTGATAATGGTGGTGAGTATTGCAGTCATGAATTTGAAGATTATTGCTCCACTAATGGTATTCATAGACAAAAAACTGTTCCAAGGACTCCACAATAAAATGGAGTGGCTGAACGCATGAACAGGACTATAATGGAGCGCGTAAGGAGCATGAGGTTGTATGCTGGGTTGCCCTTACACATGTGGGCGAAGGCTGTCAATACTGCAGTATATTTGATTAATAGAGGTCCCTCTACTCCTTTGGACTGTGGTATTCCAGAAGAAGCATGGACTGGTAAGAAGGTGAGTTATTCTTTTCTCAAGACCTTCGGTTGTGAAGCTTTTGCTCATATAGACTCTGAAAATAGAACCAAGCTAGAAGCGAAATCAAAGAAATGTGTCTTTGTTGGATATGGCATTAATGAATTTGGCTATAGGCTTTGGGATTTTGAAAATCATAAAATTATAAGAAGCTGGGATGTCATATTCAATGAAAAAGTGTTGTACAAAGATCTGTTGCAGCAACATGAGAAGAAAGAAGATGATTATGTAGTGCTGGATGATACTCCAAAAGCTGATATTCAAGCCATTCCTCATGATGTGCAACAACTGCAACGACAAATACCACACACACCAGTGAATGTTAGACGGTCAACAAGGCCAACTAGACCTCCACAAAGGTTTTCTCCCTCTTTGTATTCTATTTTACTTACTGATGCTGGTGAACCTGAAAGTTATGATGAAGCTGTGCAGGTGGATACTAAGATTCAGTGGGAGTCTGCAATGAAAGATGAAATGGACTCTTTGCTGAAAAATAAAACATGGGATTTGTGGAAGTTGCCTGCAGGTAAAAAGGCTTTACAGAATAAATGGGTTTACAGGTTGAAAGAAGAGGAAGGAGGTAAGAAAAGATTTAAGGCTAGGTTAGTTGTAAAAGGATTTGCACAAAAAAAGGGAATTGATTTTGATGAGATATTTTCTCCTGTTGTTAAAATGACTTCTATTCGTACTATTTTAAGTCTTGTGGCTACTGAAGATTTGCATTTAGAGCAGATGGATGTTAAAACAGCCTTTCTTCATGGTGATTTGGATGAAGAAATATATATGGCTCAGCCACAGGGTTTTGAGGTCAAAGGTAAGGAGAACTTAGTGTGCAAATTGAAGAAAAGTTTATATGGCCTGAAGCAAGCACCTTGGCAATGGTATCTGAAATTTGACAATTTTATGCATGAGCATGGATATAACAGGTGTCATTCAGATTACTGTGTTTATTTTAAGAGGTTGGATGATGATAGCTACATTATTTTATGTCTATATGTTGATGATATGCTTATAGCTGGGTCTAACATGCATCATATTAAGGGGCTAAAATGCCAGTTAGCACATGCATTTGCTATGAAGGATTTGGGGGCAGAAAAACAAATCCTTGGTATGAAGATTTGTAGAGATAGGAAGAACAGAACATTGACGCTATCTCAAGCTGATTATGTTGAGAAGGTGTTGCAACGTTTCTCTATGGAGAATGCTAAAGCTGTCAGCACACCTTTACCTGGTCATTTGAAATTGACTAAGGAGATGTGTCCCAAGACACAGGAAGAGGAGGATAAGATGTCCAAAGTACCCTATGCTTCAGCTGTAGGAAGTTTGATGTATGCTATGGTATGCACTAGGCCAGATATTGCACATGCAGTGGGAGTCGTTAGCAGGTATATGAGTCATCCAGGTTTTGAGCATTGGAATGCTGTCAAGTGGATTCTCAGATATTTGAGAGCAACATCCAATAAGTGTTTACATTTTGGGGGCTCTACTACTGATTTACAGGGCTATGTTGACTCAGATTTGGCTGGGGATATTGATACCAGGCGGAGTACTACAGGTTATGTCTTTACTATTGGTGGGGCAGCCGTGAGCTGGGTTTCTAGGCTACAGAAGATTAATGCTCTCTCCACTACAGAGGTAGAGTATGTTGCTGCTACAGAGGCAGCCAAAGACATGATATGGCTTTAGTTCTTCTTGGAAGAATTGGGACATCCTCAGAAGGATAATTATTTGTTCACAGATAGTCAGAGTGTCATTCATCTTGCTAAGAATTCAGCTCTGCATTCTAAGACCAAACACATACAGTTGCGGTACCATTTCATTCGGTCAGTTTTGGAGGATGGACAGTTAAAGCTAGAGAAGATACATACCAATGAAAATCCAACAGATATGTTGACAAAGGTTGTCACAAGGGAGAAGCTGAACTCCTCTTCAGCTTCAGTTGGTCTTTTAGACTAAATGTGAATAAAAGAACAACAGAGTCCAGGGTGGTTTGATCCAGTGGGAGCCCCATGCGGTAGTTGTATTGCTACAGGATCAGTCTCCAAGTGAGAGATTGTTGTTTAGTGTGGAGCCTGATCAGTCCCCAAGTGGGAGATTGTTAGATTGTGGTGACTGATCAGGAAAATACTGCACATACTTCATAAATAGTAGCCGACATGGTAGCCGACATATTATGGCCGACATATGGCCGACATGTTATAACCCTAAAGCAGTTTAATACTTGTATAAAAAAGGGCTTAGGGTTGGGTATTTTTTAAGTGTGGTGATACAAAATTGGTTCTTGCGGCGGTATTGAGCTGTAAGGGATTACGGATTGTAATCAGGTTGTAATCACTGGATTGTAATAAGATCAGACTTGCTGTTTGGTGGACATAGCCCAGGGATTGGGTGAACCACGTTAAATCTTGGTGCCTTGTGTTCATTTCTGTGTGTTCTATTATTTTTGTTATTGGTTATATTTGCATGTAGTTTTTATTTCTGTCCGTGGTTTATCCTAAAAAACTTGACCACGACACTAACTGCTAGCCTTTAACTGTCAACTCTGGCCAAGCCAGTGAGACACGTGTCAACAAGGTGCTGTGTCGCCATGGTATCCACCGTGCAGCTTCCGATGGCAAGATAGCGCCATCCATTGATCTACCTAAAATTGGATGATCATGAAGACTCATCGTACTATTGTGCTATCCTTACCCTAAGCCCATCATATCTGGCGTCACCTCAGCAAACACACCACACTCGATTGACACCTGGTGTACTTTGGTGAGACCTGGCCCTACTGATCTACGTGGCAGATCGGTGTTATGTCGCTATGGTAAAGATCGCACAACTTCACCATAGCAACATGGCATCTTCCGTCGATTCTCCTTGATCTAACAGCAAGCGATAGATACCGCTCCTCAGTGTATCAATCAATAGAAACCAGCCACGTATCACTGTCTATATTTCCTACACCTCCAAACCTAGACCGACGAGGACACATGTCCTCCAGGTGCCAACTCTCTATTGTAATTATCGTGCAGCTCGTCCATAGCATGATGGTGCCTACCCTTGATCATTGTAGATCAGACGGTGGAGATCTTAACCCCTTACTGTACTGGTTACGTTGAAGATCTCATCCCATGCTCTATCTGTATTCTAACCTGGCATACATGGTTGTTCCCCATTGGCCTAATGAAGCACTACCTTGGTCTGACAAGGCACCAACCTGGAGGGTCCATACTGCTTTGACCTTACGGAGGGGACACATGGTGCCCAGTTGCTATGTCGCTATGGGAAAATTGAGGCCAACTTCCCATAGTTCCATGGCACCCAACGATGACATGTCTTTTGATCTACACATGTCTTCCAATGATTTGCCACCATGGCACCAGACTCCACCAACTGGGCAGATGAGGTACAAAATGGGACCCAACCACTTGCCTGAAGCTCTCGCCGTGGTGACTTTTATGTTGTCACAAACCTTGCCTGCCAACCACTGGGACTCATAGTAGAAACACCCTTTGGTTGCCCAAGCACTATGTCGCTATCAGAAAACTTGTGAGTTTTCTGATGGCGACATGGCACCTTGCCACCTTTTGAACTTTCCAGTCCGTGAAGCTGACCGCTTGCCCTAAGACATTTTCGTTGGGCGCTATGTCGCTATGAAGATTTTTTGACCAATACATGATAGCAACATAGCACCCACGATGCCGTGGAAATTTTTTGACCCACCAAAACATGTTTTCCCATCAAGCTGGACCCACCAGACATGTGTCATCAGGGCGCCATGTCGCAAACATAAATCTCATGCAGCTTTCGATGGCGAGACAACGCCAACTGTCGATCTGCCTTAGATTTGACGATGGAGAACCTACGGGCTGTAGAAACCATGTTATAAAGTTTAGGCATTAAAATAATAATAACTTTGGGAGTTAGTCGTTGGATGGGCTGGACATTTGAAATTTGAATCTTGGTAGGGTGAACAAATGATAACAAAATATTTTCAATATTCATATAAATTTATTAATGTTAATTTACATGTTATTGATTTTTGAATACATCTTAATCTTTTATGTTTATGTATATTTTTTATTCATGTTTATGTATATGTTATTCATCTTAATACCTTATTCATGTTCTCAATATTCATGTTTATGGATATGTTATTAATCCTAATGCTTTAATCTAAATTGTGTAATCAACTATATTTAATGGCATACATCTTAAGGGGAGATCCTAAATTATACATAAGAATGTAGATTAAAATATACATATTTTATTTCATAATATATGTATATATGTTCATGTTAAATGTAGACATGTATTGTTTCAATATTCATGTTTATGTATATGTCAAATTCATCTTAATGTCCTAATCTAAATGTAATTAAATGACATGTCTTAAGGGTTCAAATCCTAAATTATACATAAGAAAGTAGATTAAAATGTATTTTTAATTTTGAACATAGATGTATGTATATTTGTTCATTGTTAAAAGTAGACATGTACATGTTTTCAATATTCACATTTTTATATGTACATATGTTAAGTATTGATCTTAATTTGTCTTATAACTAAGTGTAATTAACTATATTTAATGACATGTATTAAGGGGAGATCCTAAATTATACATAAGAATGTAGATTAATGTATATTTTATTTCATAAATGTACGTGTAAATATCTTCATGTTAAATGTAGACTCATATATTTTTTTAATATTCATGTTTATGTATATGTTATTATTATTAATGCCTTAATCTAAGTATATAATTAACTATATAATTCAATGACATATCTTAAGGGGAGATCCTAAATTATACATATATAAGAATGTAGATTAATTTGCATAGGTAAGAATATAACATACACACATACATAAGAACATATAAAGAACGTATGACCTAAAGAATACATGTTACAACATCTAATTAATAAAAGTTAATTATAAGAACATAACTTGATTATATACAAACATAAACAATGTACATTGTATAAGAACATGTAAACATTATATATATATATATATATCTGTGTGTGTGTGTGTGTGTGTGTGTGTGTGTGTGTGTATAAATACATAACAACATTAACTTGATCATAAGAAAACATAAACAATGTCTAGACATAACCCTAAAACTAACTATAACCAAACTAAAAGATAACTCTAACCATGTAACCCTTTAACCCTAACTCAAATTCTAACCCTAATTTCTAACCCTAGCTTGAAAATTTTAACCCTAATTTCTAATGTCAACCCTAGAATTTCAAACTCTTACATATTTGTACACTTTCTTAAGACCAATTAAATTTACATGTCCACACTAGCTTAGCTTGAAAACAAAGAGAGGTACCTAGATCTACTTCTATTAAATATGTTAAAAAAGAGAAGGAAGATATTATACAAGAAGTTCATGTAAGGTTCACAACATTGTCTATCCATTTTAGTTCTTTTGTATCTACCTAGAACTTAATCATCACCATCATACCCATCACTCTAAATGATTTAATTGTTTAAAGTTACCAGTGTTATGTTGCCCCTAGAAAAAATAATAGTCAAATTGGAGTATGCACATGAGTTGTATTTGATATACATGATCATTCACCAAAAACCATAATTCACAATTCCTTACTATAAGTTTCGTCAAACCTCAACTAGATTCAATAAACATGCTTTGATACCTTGAATGAGAGAGTTCATATCTAGTTGCGTAGATTTGAAGCACACGAAGCAATCATGAAGGTTAGGTTCTAATCTCGTGGCTTATTATTCAATTTTCTAAGGTTCAACTACATCATCCTTTCCCACATGGTAATGGATAAATTTCAAAGTCTCTTTATCTTGGGGCATTTATAAATTAGTCTACTATCAAATGTTCTCCTATTGCTCAAGGGTTAGAGTGAATCCATTTATCTCTCCAAACCAATGAAGAACAAGGGAAAATATGTGATATTAAATTTTTAGTTTTGAGGATAACATTCAATTTATTTCTCTTCTTTGTCATTGGTCATTATGGAATTTTTAGTCTAGTCCAATTTAGCTAAGGTTGCAAATGAGGGATCCGATCTTAGGTATCATATTAACATGAATAATCCTAATCCACCAGCTCAATATCTTGTTAGGGGTACAATTCTCATGGGTATACTAGCCAACAAGCATTTGAGTACTAAGTCATAGATATGAACTCTAACAATGTCAACTTGAAGTTTTAAATATGCAAGCTCACATTGAATTTCTTAGGGCATAAGGACCAAAATCATAAAAGCCCAGAGGTTGTTTGAACCTTAGTAGAAACATTAATAAAAAAATATTTAGCCATCATATTAGACCTTGGACAACATATCTTGTGATAAAAGATTGAGATTCTTGTAAATGGTTTAAAAACTAGTTTGGACAAAAGCTTGAAAATAAGGGATTAAAAAAGGTGTCAAAAGTTGACTTTTTTTCCTCAAGATAACCTAAACTTGAACATCTATTAAAATTTGGAGATATGGTTAACATTAGTATGATAAAAAATTGAGTGCACATGCATTTTTTTATTTCATAAATCAAAATTATAATAGAACATCTTTAATCAAATGATACTATTTTAAGTTATTTGAAAGCAACACACATTAAAATACATTATTATATATTATGACATTATGTTATTTCTATTTAAGGAAAATATAGAAAATCTAGCCAATTTAACACATTTTTAATTAATAATAAGTAAATATATTATCACTTTCTTATTATATGTTTGAAAGTTTATTTTGAATAAAATATTGTTAAATGAAATATATAAAATCTAAGTTAACTTATTATTTACTTATTATATTTACATATTATTAATTGAAAATGTGTTAAATTAGCTAGATTTTCTATATTTTCCTTATACAAATAATGTGCAATGTCATAATATATAATAACATGTATTTTAAGTGTATAGTAGACTTAGCTAATTTTTAATTAATAATAAGTAAATATATATAGCTAATTTAACACATTTTCATGTTTGAAAGTTTATTTTGAATAAATTATTGTTAAATGAAATATAGAAAATCTTTTCAAAACATGTCATAATCTTGATAAACTTAGAAGACATTCTTGCACAAGAAATGGATTCATGTGAATCACTACTCTTGAAACATGGGTCAATGAGATTGACTCATAAACTATATGATTAATTCCTTATAGAAATAACACAATGTCATAATATATAATTTACTATATTTTAATAGAAAACATGAATTGGTCTCATATAGTTCAATGCTTCGAATTGCACTTCTTCGAAAATTATAAAAGCATATTACTTAAATATCTAATAAGATGAACCCTTTATATTTCTTATACTTTTAGTAATCAAACTACAAAATAGGAATATATATATATATGAATTTAACTACTCGAAGTATTTGATCTAGGGTATAAAATAAGATCTAATATCCTTAGATCATGTTCTTATTTTATATATATATATATATATATATATATATATATATATATATATATATATAAATTGATGATTTATAGACCAATGTGTTCGAATTTATAATTAATTACGTGCACATTTAGACTAAATTTAGAAGGATTCACATGTGACCAAGCTTTGTGACACCACAATGATGTCTCAACAAAATGAATTTACTTCGATTATCACATGAAATTGAGCAATATTTTGAATTGTTCAAACTTTTAAACTTTGCATATTAGCAAGTTTTGATTATCCCTAAATAACTCTAACTCTAACTCTAACACTCATGTATATGTATATGCATTCAATCATATATTTAAGTTTTATCAGATCATATGTGTACATACATTAAAAATTATCTAGAGATGTGTGATGTATGTTCAATTACGTGTATAATTTTTAATTAAAAATAAAAAGTTGTGTACAATAGACTTAGCCCTTGATACATTTCTATAGATATGGCTTCACCTTATGTAGTTCCTACTGTGGCTCCTACTATGGAACCTAATGCAATTCCTATTGTGGCTCCTACTGCGGCACCTACTGTGGTACCTGATGTAGTTCTTGTTCTAGCTCCTCATGTAGCTCATTGTATTGCTCATGGTGGGGCTTGTGCTATAGCTTGCGGTGTACCTTGAGGTAGGGCTCATTGGGTGGCTCATGTTCTAGCTCTTGGTCTGGCTTCTTGTGTGGCTCTAGGTGGTGTAAGTCCTAGTGTGGCTCCTGCTATGGCTTCTCTTCTAGGTCAAGCTACACCTATAGCTCTTGGTAGAGGTCCTACTGCACTGCCTCCATGCATCAATATCGATGCTTTATTTTCATTTTCAGAGTAGGATGTTACTAGACTACAATAGTCTATATTTTCCTCTGATGATGGTCTTTATAGAGACATATGTGCTACTATATGTAGGAGTTTACAAGATCTAACAACTAGATTTAGAGCTCACCATTCATTTACTCCTAACATGTTAGCTTCCATATCTAGGGAGATTAGGGCTAAGATTTCAAGAGATGCATCTTTTGATGACATCAAGAGGGTGGCCCCCAAAGATGTCATCAAAAGAGATCTCTTTCTAGGATATGTGGGAGCATGGAGTAGGGTGAGAGGCTACCAAGTCACATTATGTAGGATCCTATTATTGCTAGCATGATTTGTCCTCAGTTTTTAGCTCCACATGGTCATTATCCTAATAATGACTAGATAACTCTTTATTTTTCACAATAGTTGTACACTGAGTTCTGCATGGGCATCAATGTCAACTACTTGGACATTCTAGATTATTGCAAATAGGGGCATGGTCAGATCATAGATCATGACCAGTATAACATTGCACATCATTTTCCACCTCCAAATGTCAGATAGTTTTCTGGACAAAGACTACCTCCCATGACTCCAACACATGCACCTATTGCATATAGAGTTGTCATTGCTTCCCGAGGGGAGCAATTGACACTATTGGACACATTTTATTTGTGGCCGCTAGTATCACATCTAATTCTATTGTTCATTATAATCATAGTTGACATCCTCATCCACCTAGTTGACCATCTTCAAAGGCATCTAGTAGCACTTTAGGCACCTCCTCTAATGATCCATATAGAGCTGCTAGGCTACCACTACTAGGTGATGTTCACACTCTTTCAGGACATCAGACACATATGGATTTGGCATTGTAATTTTTGGAGGATATGTTGTAGATTATCAGCCATATTTTTGATACATAGGGGATACCAGTTCACTTAGTGATGGATGTTGTTAGATAACATTAGATCCCCCTAGTTCCACAGATACAGGCCGCCACACGAATGACAAATGATACACCTATGCATAGCTCACAACATTTGACACTCTACAAATGACTTGGGCATATGAGTTGGAGATGTCATGATCACAGTTGAAGGTCTTGATGATTTTGGTGAGTAGTTGTGAGGCTTGTCTAAGATTGATACTAGTTTTAGCATGGGTATTTCATCATATGTGGAGATGTTATTCTAACCTGACAGCCATGATTCTACACCATTACCCAACTGGTTACATAGTCCACTTCACTCATCATTGCTAACAGTTGGACATGGTGTTGAGGGTGGTTTAGTAGGTGTCAGAGTTTCAAAGGTGCATTGATAGATGATATGATGGAGTCTGTTGATCATCCTCCACCTCTGGAGACACAAGTATATATATCTATATACAATATTTATTTTTAAATTTAGATATACATGAAATTAAAAAATATGAATTTATTTAAAAATTCAATTCAAATAGATATTTAATTAATTTTTAACTATAATAAACCATGTAGGCACAGGTCACTAAGCACATGGTTACATCTAGTGTTGGTTTAGGGCATCATATACATGAGAGAAATGATTCTATTGAGGCACCCAGTAGTACTTAGGTACAAGTTTTAAATAGTTTGTTTAAAGTTAAATTTATGTTTCATACTACACACACACACACACACACACACACACACACACACACACACACACACACACACACACACACACACACACACACACACACACACACACACACACACACACATATATGCACTCATTTTATTTGAATGTACACACATGTATATATATGTTTAGAACTAGAATTCTAATGTACACACACACACAGATATATATATAGGGGATATATATATATATATATATATATATATATATATATATATATATATATATATATATATATATATATATATATATATATATATATATATATATATATATATATATATATATATATATATAAAAGCTTTTAAACTTTAGATTTTATTGTTATCATTATAAAATAATCAAATTAACTTCTCTAATACCTACTTGAATAGTTAAATAGTCAAAGAAGTTCCAAATTGACCTCTATGAACCTAATTAAAATTGTTCAAAAATAATAATAATTTATAGGGTGGTTGAATTGAATTAATATATTCGCTTAAAACTACTAAATTAACCCAAATGATTTAGATTAAATAAATTTAAAATATTATATTAATTTGTAATCATTATATGAAATAAACAATTAGTAGGACTAAAGATACGTAAATTTGGTAAATTAATTAATAGGAATAAACATACATATTTTTTAAATTATCAATTACTAACCCACTAAAGATAAATATTACTTTTATGTGGATAAAATTATGTTTTAGATTACGGTAAAAATAGGTTTTGAAGGGACCTCGAAACCCTTTTACATCCTCAAAAATGGAAAAAAACATGCTAACCAAAAGGAAAGAGTTTGTAAACCTACTAAAAAGTAGCATCAAAATCAGGTTTTACAGGGAGCTGAAACCACTAATAAAGTCCAGATAATAAACCCAAGTTTTACAAGGACCTGGAAGTGACAATATGTATAAAAAACTAAAATCTAGAAACTAGGACCAAACATAGGAACAAGAAGAACTAGTTAGCAAATAGGACCTGTACAGGAACCCAACCAGAAAAGAAGACCCAGGAAACTATTGCAATTTCATAATCATCTTCATAGCCTCCTTACCAATCTTAGCCATATCTTGGATGGAGTTAGTAGCTGAAGAAGCAGCATTAATCAAAGATCTTTTCCTCGAACTCTGTCTTGTCCTCTTGCTTGGGCCCTTCGAAGATATGGTTCCTTCATTAACTCTTTTACCTAGAGTTTTTGCAGCTACACAGATGCTTGAGGTAACTTGCTCCATTTTTGTTCCACTTTCCCTAATGAACAGTCTAATATTTTTCTCATATTCCTTTAGTTTTTTTGGGATATCTCCCATTTACACCTCCATGTGTTGAATAATAGCCCGGTCAGCCTCCTAGTTATGATGCAATGTATCCACTTTCTTCTTCAACCCCATTATTTCATTATATAACCAGGAGTCAACCTGAAGGAAAGAGTCAGCTTTTTGTTTAGCAAAGTGGAGGAAGGAAGGACTGGTTTCCCTCTCCAAGGAGTCACCTGCATCATCAACAATGGTGTGTCGAATAGGGCCATCTTTATCAATATGAATCCCCCCATCCAACAGTTCCATCTCACCAGGCTCCTCTTGAGTATGGTGGCTCTGTCCCACCTTATCATTTCCCTTAGTCTTCTTTAGAGGAGTGGAAGCTTTCCTCATGTTTTCCTCCTCACTCAAAATGGCTAAATCATTATTTTGTTTGTCTTTTTCACCTCCCCCAGACTCGACATGAATGTCCTCATTTTCAGACTTGCTCTGTTTTGAATTCACCTCCGTAGTATCTTCCTCTCTCCCCTCCTCATTATTGTCTTTCGAGTCTGGGTAACCATCTAGGTTAGAGCTAAACTCCCCAACATCTATCCCCTCCTCTTCCTCAGGGGCCTCCCTTTTAGAGCCATCAGTGCTCTCCACCTCAGTGTCCTCTTCCTCAATACATCTTTGAGAACTGGAGGGTTTCAATTTAACCTTTGCTATCTTTTTAACACTCACATAAATTTTTCCTATAATGGGATTAGGACTCTTATGCTTGGTAGTGGACAGGGAGGAAGCAATGGACTTATTTTTACAAAAACCCTCAATGAGTAAAATCAAACCTTCATGTAATATGGGTCGAGACTATTTCTTTTTATCGGCATTCAAACTTTGGAGCAAAGAAAACTACAAATAGAAAGGGAAGGAGATTTTCTCCTTGTACCTGAAATGGTTAAGGAAAACAAAGTGGAATTTTTGCACCCTTTTACTTCTACCATCAAGGATGAAATATTCATGAATACAACCAAGCACATCATGCCAAATACCTTTTATTTGTTGCACATCAAATAAGTCACCACTCTTTTCCAACTATAGTTCTTCTTCTTCCATCTTTGAGAATTTTTTGTAGGCCGCATTCAAAATACTTGTCTGCTTCAAAAACTTGATACCTATCATGGGAAGATGGGTGACTTTAGCAATGAATTCCTCAGTCAGCTTAACAAACACACCATGTAGGGTAACTTTGACTTCTGCCCAGCTTTTAAAGAAGGCAATGGTGACATGGGGTTTGAATCCATGCAACCACTCTAGGTAGCTGGCCACCTTCTCTTTATGGAGAATCTTCCAAATGTCCTGCCTAGCCTTCCAATCATCACATTTTTTGGGTTCCTGCTTCCTCGGTTCACCTCCCATATTGCAGAGTGGACAAAAAACTAGAGACACCTAGATATCAAAAGTAGAGGAAAAGAAGTGAGACCAATTTTTTGTGACACAATATTGAGAATGCCTTTTTGAGGATACGTGCAGAGAGAATATAGCCTTCGGGTGATCCTACAATAATGGGTTCCACTTTTTGACCAATTTTGACACTGAAATCAATATTTTTGCAACAAACGTCACGTTCAAGTGACTATATCTCCAAAACTATAAATAATTTTGAGGTGACATAAACTAGTGATTTTGAGTACTTTGTTCCTACTTTGTAACCATATTTTTTAATCTAAATTTTTTTTTTATTTATGCCAATCTTTTTCATCTCCTCCAAAATGTGGTACATAATAAAATTTAATATTTTAAAAAGTGACAGTCTGTTTGAAACACATAACTTTTTTTTTCGAAATGATAATGAAGTAATTCTTTCGACGTTAGATTTGTAACATCAATATCTAGAGGATGCATTTGGTTTGATTTATTTTGGTTGAATATTGTCTAGTTTATGAAGTTTTGAAGTGATATGAACTGTAATTTAGACATACGTTCCGTTTGACACAAATAATTTGAAGTCAATTTATCGTAAACCATTTTTTTTTTTTGAATAGAAAGGTATCTCAATAAGCCAGTTCCTCCATATTTTTCAAAAAAAATTTGACCTAATTTATTCTTTATCCCGAGGTGTCAAAGTCGGTTGATGTTCAATTGA
The DNA here is from genome assembly GCA_028749045.1 of Cupressus sempervirens. Taxonomy (NCBI): domain Eukaryota; kingdom Viridiplantae; phylum Streptophyta; class Pinopsida; order Cupressales; family Cupressaceae; genus Cupressus; species Cupressus sempervirens. The sequence continues at coordinate 236,645,462 of CM053791.1, forward strand.
TAATGAACCTATAATGAGTTAAACTCATATTTGAAAGTCTTAATGATTAAATTATGTATTAAAATTATAGTCATTGGAAAGCTTGCTCCGAGCAGCACATTTAATTTTTTTTTATTTTATAGTAGGAGGTCATTCTCCTACAATTATGGCAGTCAAAAGAGCAAAAAAAATTTTTAAAAATGAAAAAAAGGTTAAAATTTTTGTGATTTTGCATGTTCATGCGAACATGGCATTCACGCGAACATGTTTTCCATGTTCACATGAACGTATGTTCGCGCGAACATGATTAAAAAAAAAGTTTGCGCAAACATACGGTAAACTCAATTTCTCATTTTGCAATTTTTTTCATTTTTGTTCGTCCCACTAAAGTGGAACCCATTATTGTGGGTTCACCCAGTTATCTACCTATGGTTTTGGAATATACAGTTTACATGTTTCAAAACTAAAGAATATATTAAAATTTTTCTTAATTGCATAACTTATTCACACCCACTTTCCCCTCTCATTTATCTTGGTTGACTAAATCACTTTTAGACAATTTTATTTGATTAAAGAGTGTTTTTAGTGGGTACATAAGATAAGCTGAAAATGAAGAAGTTTGGGCCATGCAAGATACTAAAAAAATATGATTCTAGAAATGCCTATGAAGTAGATTTTTTTGCTTAACTAAATATTTTATTAGTACTTATTAAAATAAGTACTATGAATGAGGTTATGGAGAAGAAGTTGTAGAAGGGCATTGGAGTATTCGAGCAACTACTTCAGTGATGAAGGATATTGAGAAGAGATTGGATAATCGTGTCTGAAGAATCACAATGGACATAACATATGAAGAATATCTAGTACAATAGAAAAGAGAGACTAGTAGAAGATTCATCATGGATATAAATGGAGGAGGTTGACTATTTTGATTTTCCTCTAACTACTTGAGATGTGACATGGTCACTTCTCAAATTACCTCAGTTGTCTGATGTAGGAGCATCTTACATGTAAGAGCAGTCTTGCATCACCCAAACATATTTCCTATATGTTTCTTGAATAAGGGTTGTCCTAGTGTAGAGTTATTGTTTATGGATACTTACTACTTAGTAAGTCATTCATATGAGTTGTGAATGTCCTAATTTTTGAGGTGGAGGTCCATCTTGGATATATTAGCTTTCTAATTAATGCTCGGTGCCATATAATGATTATTTATGAAGTTATTGTGCATTTTTAGTGTTTGATTTTTGTAGAAAAACTTTAGGGACAATTTTGAAGGCTGTAGAGGCTCTAGATGGGATCCAAAATGAGGTTGACTAGATCTTGGACAAGTTAGCCCCTATAGACCAAAATATGAGGATTTTGGAATGGGGTTATAATAGCTACCTAGATCAATAGTTTGCAAGTTATTATCTTCCAAAGTTGGGCCAATGAAAATTTTCAAATGAATGTCATAACTGATTTGAGCAAATTGTATATGTAATTTTATGGTTGGTCGACCTCAAGGGTTAGGGTTTGATGTCTAGAAACTTCTTGGGTGGTATAAAATTGCCTATCTAAGGAATGTCCATATATTATCTAGGATAGCTTGGGGTGATACTTCATATCTCTATTTTGTAGATTATTATATGGAAGGAAACCATGTGGGTTTTCATATTGTTTTTCAAGATTCTATTATTCCACATTTGTGGTGATAATAAAAAGCCCATGTTATTTTCTTCCAAATTGTTGTTATTTCTTTTCTTTTGTTATGAGTTTATGGTATTAAGGGAGTATCCTTGATTAAAAAATTGAAATAATATTGAAAGGCTACATTAAAATTTTATATAATATGGTCTACCAGGCAAGAGCCATCCATATCATTACAAAGAAACGGCGAGAAATAGTGATACCTAACAAGTCCAATACAACCATTGACAAAAACTCTACAAGTTACATATCATTTTAATCTCTTCAACTTGTGCTAAAATTTAATAACCATCTCTACTAAATTCTAGCTTAAATATGAATTAGTTAGTGATTGGTTTACTATAATACATTATTTACAATGTTGACAATGTTGAGAACTTTTATAATATTGACAACTTTTCAATAATTTTTCATATACCATGAAAAAATAAACTAAGAACTTTAGAAACTAGTTAGAAATGAATAAATCAACATCTAACTATACTTGACCCACTTCTACACATCTTGGGTGAGTTTTGACCAAGTTTGACCATATGGGTCCTTAGTAAATGATAGGAACAAAAGTGCCTCTATTGGCCTTAATAAAATATTACACACTAGGAAATGGTATAAAGAAGAAATTATGAAATTTTTTTAAATTGCAAATCACTTAATTTTTTAAAAGATTCACTCATGTATTTAAGTTCCCTACATGAAGTAGGACATATGGTATTAGTGAACCTAGATTTATGTAAGAACTTATGCAATGTAAATATTGAATGTTAACCTAAGTGGTCATATCATGTAATATTAAATATTGCATGAAGCCAAGTAATGAAATAATGCATGTCATATTAGTTTAATTTAAAATAATATTATGTCTTTTATAAGTATGGTGTGTTTCCCTTATGAGGGATTACATCTTGTATTTGATCTATAGGTCACCACACTAGGAACTATGGGTCTCATAGCCATCTATGCTTAATTGCTAGTGTAACATATTATTTCATTTCATTATTTTACCTTTCCAAAACTTACTTCATTAGTATCATTTAAAATCCCCTTTTCATTATTGCCTTATTTATCGATTCTAGGAGGATCCATATGACTCAACGTAGAGGTACTTGGCTGAAGGAAAAATTTACCCTTTGAGTTCTCAACATGATAGATCATAGGGTGATCACAATGAGGAATGGTGTCAAAAATTTACTTTGGTTGTATAGAACATTCTTCACTAATCTGCCATTAACTTCTTTTGCATCCCTCTCTCAACTTATATATTCTTGATACTCTTTTCGTTTAGTATGCTTCTTCCTTTTCCCTCAACTACACAGACTACATTGTTTTCTCCCTCATAATTAGAGTACAATCCTTTGATATGTTTTCAACTTTGCACATGTTTTCTTTCTTTCTTTGCATGGTCACTTGTCGACATAAGTTGCAATATAAAAAATAAACCTACGTAATTTTACTAGGTAGTAGCCTAGTTATAAATTCCCCGTGTTACATGTCCTTTTTTCTCATCATTCCAAAGTGAACTATTTCACTTTTTCCCTTCTCCTTCTCTATATAAAACCATATTTATCCTCTTCCTCATATCACAATCTCTCTATTTTGCACACATGTCTAATTTTAAACACAAAAATGGGCATCTCTCTATCAAATACAAGATTGCTTAAGAAAATATTCGTAAATAATTTCCTAAAATTATATTTAGAACAAAATATTACAAAAAATTGTATGAATGACATCTTATTTTTCCTTATAAATTGACCTTAGACAATTTGAAATTCCCAAGGGCTAGATAAATCATTTTATTACATGATGAATTCCATTAATAAAGTTCTAGATTACTTGGGAAGTGAGAAAATAAGCTTTCTACTTGAGGCCTTTCAATCATTGTTAAGGTGGAAATAAATGTCTCCTCTTTCTAAAAATTTATGAGCTTCTTGTTCAATAACTAGATTATACAATAAATGCTAGGTAAATCTTCAATCAAATTGAATTATTCTCATGATTTTGTGTTGCAATCACATACATCAAGTGATCCATGGATCTTATGATAAGGTATAAATGGATAACACAAAATAAGCACAATTGGTCATCTATTGGATTGCTCCCTAAACAAGCACCTAGATTCTGATTTTAAAATCATGGTTGGTAAGTCTATGAAAGTATGGGGCTAAGTAGTACTATTAGATAAATTTTAATATTCATGTCTTGGTAAACATTCATTATAAGAGCTATATACCACTTCATATAAACAAAAGCATGATTTCTTGAATAAGTATCTTTTACATGACCATATGTAGAACTCTTAGGTATATTAATATAACAATGTTATTAAGAATACAAATAATGATAATCATGTTTACAAAAGTTTATACATACATACGTACATATAGACATGCACACATACACATACACATGTACATATGCATATATAAAATTGATTCAATACAAATATGATGTAGTAGAATAAATTTTAAAGTACAATCTTAGTTACTTCTAGTTGATCTAAAATATTTTGTTCAACTTGTACCATAAACAAATCAATATTTTTGCATTTATCATTATGTACATTTACATGTTAACTAATAGATAACACTCAAATATCCAATTCAAAATTATATAAACATAAAGATAATTGAGAAGTATGATAAATACACAGATGTAAATAATAAAAATATTTATTATGATTATTAGTAATAATAATAACAAAAATATTATAAATATACATTATTATGCATTACTATATAAGAAAGTCCCTTGTACTTGTTATTGCATTCTTGACATTAATTTTTTTTTCCCTTCATTCAAATGTCAATCATGAAAATACATATACTAATTCATACTCATTCATATAGTTGGCCATAATGCTACATGTCATTCTCCATTCTCCTTTATATTTTGAAAAAGGTTTAAAGCCTCCATTAGCACATTTTTGTGTGTCTTTAGCTTTATTTATATTATTTGTATAACATGACATTTATCATGTTTTAACTACTCCTTTACCATTTACATATTATTATTATTGTCTTGAATGTCTTAGTTGTGGCCCTCTTTATTATCTTGCACTCTTGTATATGGGGCTTGCTATGTTTCCATTTGTCCTTTACACTATTGATCGGTCAACTACGTCTAGACTGTAAAACTGATTTATCCAAACCAATGCAACAATAATATGAAATCATGACGAAACAATGGAATTCCAGAAAAACCAATTGTTCTCTTGTGTGGCGCGACTACTATGTATGGATAGTAGACAAGATTTATTTAGACATTATATAACAAACCAATAGGTGGCTGCTTTGCTAAGTACAGATGCATTCTCATCGATATATAATTGGAACCTAGCAAATGAATGAAAATAATGAAAGGACAGAATCGCAGAAAACAACTGGTTTTATCTATGCAGAGCAACTAATGTTTAGGGATAAGAATAGACGAGGAAAGAAAAACGGGTTTCAGTAGATGTCGTTACGCTGAATATTTGAAGCAGCACCGACTTTTTTGAGTAGTTGTGATGGTGGTGGTGGTGGTGGGCATGGAGAGGAGCCACAGTTGGGGCTAGAAACAGCTAACTGCTTCACTTTGTGAGCACATTATTATTATTATTATGGTCTGACAAGGAAACTTTTCTGTATAGCAATGTTGGTGGTCGTGGAGCACATGGAGAATCGCCACAGGTTGAGCTAGAAACAGTTAACTCCTCCATTTTTAGAGCTGCATTATCATTTGATAAAGTCACTTTTTTCTGTAGTGCTGCTGGTGGGGGAGGGCATGCAGAGCTGCCACAGGTGGAAGCAGCCGACTACCTCAAATTTGTAAGGGCGTTACTCTTGTTTGAAGTATTTGGCAGGTTATATCGAGCCGATACATGAGCCAGAAAACCAATTGCAAGGGAGAGAAGAACAAGCATTAATATTGTGCTTATTTTCATGCGCGCCAAACTTCCCATGTTCGGAGTTGTGTGTTTTTACTTACTCAAAATGCCGAGAGGATTATTAACGATTAGATTGTAACCAAAGATTGAGATGATATGCAATGCATCATGGCGACCCATTTAAGGGCGGGCCGATAACATACCAATAATTTCTTCCATAGTGATGTATTCAAAAGTCGTATGCCGTTTTGGAGACGATGCAATTGGTTAACTAATTTTGTTTTAGAAACGTGTAGGGATTTATTTACAGTCAATGACCATTCGTTTTCTTCATTTTCGTATATAGGCCGTTCAAGGTAGAAGCTTTGACCAAGTAGCCTATCCATTTGATTAAAAAACAATTCCTAGTTTATTTAAAATCAATCAGCAGTTTGTAATTAAATCTATTAGTTACATTAAGAGGTTTAACCCATTAATATTAGCAATTGAAGATCACTAGATCGGTTTCATCGCAAAATAAAAAGATAAAAATTTGAAGGATCAATCTAGTGAATAGGGGATTGTGGTTGACTACGCTAAAGGAACTGAAGATGACAACAGAATGGTTGGTGTTGGCGATGTGAGTCCGCAGGTATCTTCTCCAAATCAATGTGTGGAGGAAGTACAATAGATTCACTAAAAACTCTTAATGAGGAGTCAATACAGAGCCCTAAGGTGGAGAAGTTAATATATAGAAGAGAGGAATAGGGCCAAAGTTAGGATGTTGTGTAGGAGGAGGGAGAGTTTATCTCTCCCCCCATTCCATCTACAATAAAAAATTCCTTTGAAAGTGCGTACAGAACTCCTTCATTCAATCAAACTCAGTCTTGTCCAGTTTTGGGGGAAAGGAGCATCAATCTTTCACAAAAAGTAGAAGATGTAGATATGGTTAAATTGACCTACCGAGAGGGTATTGTGTCTTTGAATGATAAAAAGGTTCTAGCCAAGGAAAATGTAGAGAAGATGTGGGAAGGTATGGGGGATGGAAGGATGAAAAAGTTTGACACGGATATCAAATTCGCTGCCTCCTTAGGCAAATCCACCAGGGGATCTTATAAAGTTGATGTTGGACAACATAAAAATGTTGATGAAAGGAGACCCGCATGACAAGTGAGAGAAGTGAACAGTATCCTAAATATGGTGGATGGAAAATGATCTACAATCTAGGACATCACTCCAAGAAAATAAAAAATTTAACTTGGAATATAAGAGGTTTAAATAACCCCCATAAATAGGATGTTCTAAGGAATATAGTTAAGGATCATAAACTAGATATGGTTGTTTTGCAACAAATCAAGATGCTGTGCAAAAAATAAAATTGTTCAAGAATGATGGATTGATAAGTAGCAATGCAGATGGTGTGTTAGGTGGTTTTGTTATCTTTTCCAATAATCACACCATCTCAGGTAAGCCTTTTCATTTTGTGTTAGAAATCTGTTCAATGCTCCCCTTGGGATTCATGAAAATGGCTTAACCTCCTCCTGTGTACTATAAGTTGAGTGGTTTTTTTAAGCATTAATAGATTAGTCTTTTGATGCAATCACAACCCCATTCTAACAAGTAGTATAAGGGCTTTGTCACAGGTTCAAATTCTCAGACTGTCGGGTAACGCTGAGAGGGAGATCATTAGAAATTTGTTTAGCTCTCCCCTTAGAATTTGTGACAATGTCTTAACCTCCTCCTGTGAATTATAAGTTGAGTGGTTTTATCGAGCATTGACAAATTGGTCTTTTGGTGCAACAACAATCCCATTGTAATATTTTGATGGTAATGTTATTCATCTTTTGTGTTCTAATACTAGACATACTTTTCATTGGGTGATATCCAATATTTATGCCCTAATAACAAAGTACCTACATGAAAATTCTAGGAGGACACCTCAATCCAAATATCTTCTTTCAAGATTGAAAATTGGCTAGCCATAGGTGATTTGAACACTATTCTAAATAATAGAGAAAACTTTGGATGTGTTTCAAACACTCAAGAAGATAGTCTAGATCTTGTGGAATTTATTTCTAGAGAAACTCTTATGGATCTTATAGTGCCTCTCCTATTTGATTTCTATATGTCATCCTGATCGATGCAACCTTGATGATCTTTCTTTGTGACAAATCATGATTCAAACCATGAGTGGTCTGCACCCTTGGGGTGATTAGATTTATGTTATTGTATACATTGGATTGATTATGCTTATGGCTGATTTATGAGATTATGATATGTTAGATGGTTTCATTGAGGTTTGTACCAGTGGTTACGAGGATTGATGTGGTATCATGATATTGTTCCATGATTACCCTGAGATGTGTGTAGAGACTGCACTGTATATTATTATATAGTAACACTTGACTGGGTTCTTGTAGCAGTGGTTAGCCATGTATTTGACCATGATCACTTATGTGTTTTAAGTGCCTTTTTATGTTGTTTAACAACTATTAGTAATTCTATTATTAAATGCTTAAATAATTAGAAATGGATTGTCCATTGGTTATGTGCTACTAATATTGACATTGTTAAGTTTGGTAATTTACGAAAAAATGGGCTATTTAAATGATTATTTAAATGAAATTAATTAGATGCTTTAAGTACGTGATTTCATGTCATTGTCACTTCAACTATTATTATTGTTCATCTATGCTTGATTTTGTTCATTTATTGTACAAGACTTATATCCCTAGTAGTGACACATGAAGATAGTGATTAGACCTTTCATGTTGAGCTAATATTGTCCTTGTATGGGCAATGTATCTTTATTTCCATTTTAATCCTCTAGTAAATCATAAATCCAGATTCATAATGCATTATATGATTACACCCATGAGCATGTCTGTGCATTTAGGATTTTGCAATGATCACATAAAATATTAAATTAAATGATGTTTAATGGGTTGAAAGGTTTAATTATTTGATTTAATCTCTATCTTTTTGTTGACTAATTGGCCATAGTTTGATTCCAATTCAATTGGAATCACCTAATTTAATTTAGGTTAAGAGAGGCAATTAGATTATTTAATTTAAATAATGTAATTAATATATCCCTTTGTGAAAGTGCATATATTGGCTAAAAGTGAGTTTATTCTCAATTCTCACTTTGCTATTTGGGGGCTTTGGACAAAATTCCACCAAAGCCTTTTCTATAAAATTAGTGATTTTCTCATTGTACAAGTTTGGCTTTGTGGACGGTTGCGAGGATAGTGTTGTTGGATTCGTATAGGGATTTCTCTACTATGTCAATGGTTTCATCTGATTTGTCATCCTAATATATTATGGTGGTATTTCTTATTTTTTCCTCTTGGCTACAAGGTAGGGCTTTTAAGTTTTAATGGCTTTACTTCATTTAAACTTCTATTTCATGTTGCTAAATGTTATCAAGTGGAGAACTAGTGTTCCCCTATGTTTCTTTGCATTCATATCAACCAATTGGATGAGGGTGAGCATTTATATTTTGTAAGAAATTAGAAATAAAATTTTAGGTGTTGTGATGCTGGTATATTTTTGTGACATGCCTAGGTCCATGATTTTATTTAAAAAGTGTGATCTTGGGTGGATTTGATTAGTGGGTTTTTGTCGTTTATAATTCAAATATGTTTTAGTTTTGGGTGTTTTGGCATTGTCTCATTTTGCATGCCATCAAGGTTTTTACCCATTTCTTTATTTCTCTTATTTAGAGATTTTATCTTGTAGACATTGCCTTAACGATGAGAATTGTAGACTCGGAATGGTTATAGGGCATTGTGGGATATTTTATTTCTCATAAAAACTCGTGTTTCCATAGTGAATTTTGTGGACTTTTATATTTTGCTTGCTTTTCTAGATTGGGAATCCAAGCCTATTTGGTGAATTTTATTGAAACCTTGGTCTTGTGACACTATTCTTGAATTGAGGTTTTAGTTTCATTGTTATTGGAGAAATTTGAGTTTTGGGATTTTATTCTTGCCTCATTTTGCTTATCGCCCATATTTTGTTGGTATTTTGTTATTGTCTCCTTGGGTGGTTGAAATGAATTCTATTCAATTTTTCCTTGCATATTATATTTCCCTTTCATTGACATTGGGATTTGTGTAGATTCTGTAATCCCCAATTTAGGTTGATTGAGTGAACTCATGATGCTTGGTGATTTATTGTTTATTTCGATTCATGTAGAATCTATAATCCTATATATAGGTTAGTTGAGTGATCTTGTTTTACTTGGTATTTTGATTATCTCTCATCTAGCACTTGTTGTTTATGGTCTTTGTGTAGTTTGTGTGTCCACACACGAACACATGAATTTTCACTAGTCAGGTTCTTGTGAGACCTAAACTCCTAGTTGTTTTCAGTTGAGTTATGTTCATTACGGTTGGGTTAAGAAAACTACATTTCCTATGGGGACTCATCATGTGATGACCATGGGTATTTAGGGTAGACTAGTGGAGGGGCTTCTCTCATATACCCTATCATATCCTGACAAGGATAGCGTGAAGAAGTTTCCTATAAGTGATAACTAAATGAATTCATGGGTAATTAAACTAAAATAAGAAAATATTATGTACCTATATGGCTGATCCGTAGGTATGTGATCATTTGTTTTATCCGAGGGCCAAGTGTGATGGCCTCTTCAGGGAGAGTTTTTGCATGATGTTGATCTTGGTCTTTGCGATGCCAAGCGATCTAATCTCCACCAGAACCCATACATAGTAGACCCATAGAGTATTTGACCAAGACTTGTTGTATTGAATTGTCTCATGATCTTGGTTTTGGTTCTCTGTACTGCTTAGTGTAAGTGTTAGCCATGAATGAAGGATTGTGTTTTATGCTTTTGGTTGGATCATTATCTCCATCAGTACATCAGGAGTGGGCCTATAGGTACCATGTGGTTGGGAGGCATAGCTACCTATATAATTTCTAGGGATTGATGTATAGAGATGGTCTATATTCACTTGAGGCCATTGTTGGATATTCATTTGGTATGTTGGTATATCTAGAGTATGTTCTCTAGTGATTTATGTTTTACTTTGGATGTATTTGATATCATATTTAGATGATGATTAGTATGTTACTTTATGCATTCCTTTATCATGATATTGAATCATATTGTTTGATGACATTTCTTACCACTGTTTTGGATTAGTGATGCTATTGGTAGATTAACATGTTGGATGCACTTGTTCTGATGATGTTAGTCGATGATTATTGGTAAGAATGATCTCATGAAACAACTCCAACTAGCAATCTAAGATTCATGCTCAAGGGATGGCTAGGATCTTTGAGGTCTCATGATGCCATTATGTTTGGGAGGAAATGAGCATGATTGTTTTAAGTTTGTTTACTTCATTTCTTGTGCTTTCGTGCTTGTGATATTTGATTTATGCTCATGTATGTTCATTGTGATGTTTCTTTTTGTATGATTACATAAGATTCTTTGGATTAGATGTTAAAATTATTTAATCTCCTTTATGATTCTAAGTGTTTGCACATTGACTAAAGTAGTTATGGTACTCCCCAGTGCATAGGTTCTTACTCTATTTTTCCTTCTATATTGATTGTTGGGATTTTTCTTTATAAACTTGGGCACTATTGGTTTCGCATTGGGAAATACAAGACAAATATAGCATGATTATAGGGAGAAATATAGTGTGATACTAGAAAGTATTGCACGACAGCAGCCAAGGATATCATGTGATACTAAAAAAGTATTACATGGTAATAGGCAAGGATAACTTTAAGGAACCCATCCACCCCCCACCCGCCCCCGCCCCCCCCCACCCCCCCAACCCAAAATTTTTTTTAAAATAAAATTGTGGCAAATCACATGTCATTTGGGTGAAAAAAAAAAATTAATAGTGTTGGCAAATTATGCCTCAATTGATGGATATTTGGTGGCAAATTTTTTAATAGTTTAGACAATTTTTATAAAATAATGGAGATTATAATTTTTTTTTTAAATAAAATTATTAATATTGATGGCGAATTATGTTTTGAAATATGAATATTGGTTGGCAAATATTTTAATAACTGATACCTTTTTTATAAAAAAATGGCAAATTTTTTTTCCAAATAATTGAATTAGTTTATTTGTTATGGTGAATGGTTTTCAGAAAGTTATAGTTGGTATGGCTATTTTCAAAAGATAGGAAATAAGTAGCCTAACCTAACATACCAACTTACATAAATTATTGGCAATTGGCAAGTGATGGTTTAAAGACATGGTTGTTTGACCGTACATTATGGAAGCATAATCTTTGCCACTACTAGTGTAATTATGTTTAATGTATTATTTGAGAACTCAGACCATCTGATGATCCAAGATCAATGGTTGAGGTTTAATTTTGGCCAACATTTCTTCAAGGAAGAAGAATTGTCGAGGTAGTCATCGGAATGTTGACACGTATCAAGGTAAGTTATCTACAAAGTACAGTGTACCTAGAAAGAATTCAATGCCATGTCAGTGATAGCAACATTCTCTCGCTAGTATGCTACCACTAACCACAGACCACTTCCTAAATTGTATAGCCAATTTCTAACAATTTTTTATCAATAGTTACCAATACCATTGCAGTTTAGTTTATCTATAACTATATATAATAAGCCGAAATATATCTTATTGTATTTGCCGTAGGCAATATACTATTGCATTCACTCTCTCCTATTATTCAATTAGTTTAATTAGTTTCCACCAATTATATATTAGTATTTTTGGAATATTTAAATATTTGTAAAGTTTTATTATTAATCTATCAATTTTATATGTTGTAGAAATTATTTTTCTCAAATTTTATTGGTTGATTTTGTTTACTCTTATAGGGCCCCTTTTTACGGAGACTTCCTCCATCTTGCTTTTCTTTCGGAAAGATTTTCGGAGTAAATATTAGTTTATAGATTTATCTTTTCTATTTTGCATACAAGTTGATTGATGAGTGCAAAATAAAATAGAATAAAGTATCTTTTTTTTAAAAATGTACAATTAAGTGAGCAACGACAACTTTACTATTATTAAAAAAATTAAATTTAAATTTTTAATTGAACCAATTTTTAATATAGATTTTGAAAAACTCATAAAATTAATGAAGTACAAATACTCCCATCAAAACATTGATGAAGTACTTTTAAATTGTTATCAACAAATAAACTATTATTTTTACATATTTAAATATTTTATATTGATGGAATATATCAGTTTAAAAAAGATATTATAATATAAAATTTATTGATCTTTTAAATTAAAAATATGTTCTATTTATAACCTCCCAACACTGAATTACATAGTGTGAGGCTTGAAATTTGACAATCACCCCTAATTGTGAGATAAATTTTGTATTAAGTTTAATTAGTTAACTGTCTTTAATATATTTTTAATAGTATACACATTTTGATAACGGGTTTATAGTGTATAATTGCATGAAAGGAAAAGTAAAAATATATTTTTAATAATAAAGGAAACATTTTAGCAAGTATTGCATATTTATTTGGTTCTCTAACTAATTTAAAATTAGAAATATTCAATTCGGTAAAAAACAAAAACAAAAATTTATAGTAAAGATATAAAATACTATCATTAAAATTTAGTCAAATGACTTTTACTTCCTAAAAATAATTAAAAAGATTATTTGTTAATCTAACTAGGATTCAAATGTGTTATATGATTAAAAAAAATCGTTTACAATTTTTTAGAAATTTTATAATTTCCAAGTGTAACTTGAGAGCATTATATTTTTTACTTTAAATTGACAATTTATAAATTGAACTTATATTTCTAATTACTAATTAAATTAAAACTATAACGAGAAATACATGCCACTATGTGGCACTTGTTATTATTACCAATACAAATGAACAAAACTTGGATGATTGAAATGATAAACATTAATTACATGTAGACTATAGATAAAAATTAAAAATTAAAAATGAACAAAACTCAGTTTATTTAAATGAAAAATATTAATTACATATAGAATATTAATTACATGGTTCAGACTACCGTCCGATGATAATATATCAACGGTTGAAGGTTTATTTCAAGATCAAATGTCTGGAATGAAGCCTCGACCTTGTTCAAGTGTCTGGAATGGTGACATGTTTCTGTCTAGTGTGTATCACTTAAGTTGCAGGAGATAGTATATTGATGTCTTGTCACTATTAATTACAATTGACAATTGGCCTTTTCCATCGGCTAAGAAGCTTCTCTTGCATTACAGGACATGCCATAGTCCACTAGCAGTAGTACTATTAGTATTAATTACAATTGGGCTTTTCCATCGATTAAGCGGCTTTACACGCATTGCAGGACAATGGACGGTGTTAGTGTTTAATTACAATTGGCATTTTTGGCACGTACTTGTAATTATGTTCAAGATTTGAGAATATATGCTAATTTAATGTAATTGAATTGGTAGTCAGACAAAAAAAAGTAAATAATCCCTGGCACCCTGCCCACCAAGCTTATTTATAGGTGATTGGACTACTTCTTTCATCATTGCTCATCTCATTTTTGGTAGTCGATAGGTTTGGTTTGTTTGGTGTTAGTTTGCTAGAACTTAGAGTTTGAACTTTGCAGTAAAGATGGACAACCCTATTTGCCTGAGATGCACTTTGGAAGAGGCATAGAAGGCCTTTCTAGGTCACGTTCCTAAGGAAAACCTCTTGTTAATTTGCAATGAGGTTATTCCATGCTTTGGTGTGAAGTTTGTTATTACTACTGTCAAAATGGTTCTGGGGCTTGAATTTTTGGAGACTGAGAATTGGTATCATGTCAACAGTGACATTGTGTCACAATTTCTAGCCTCCCTGCTTGACCTCAGAGAAGCAAGGACCAAAATTGTGTTGCTCTTGAGGAAGATTTTTAAAGTAGTATATTTGGGCAATGACATCGAAATTGTCGCTCATGCAGTTTTACAAACGCGGATCCCTTGGGCAGGTGAAGTCCACAAGCTTCTGGAACCTAGCCAGAATGTGGTCCTGCAACCATTTTTATTGGGCTTGACTGTTGGGCAATTGCATAGCCATAGGAAAAGCATAAGAATTGGGTTGAATTTTCTTTAAAAATAGTTTTTCGTGGATGAAGTGGAAGATGGCAACCACTAGCTAGAAGAATTCGCAACCATGGTCAATTCTGTTGGTTTCTACGACAAATAGTACAGTAGTAATAGAGTCTAGGGTTTTCCCCTGATTTTGTAAATTTGTAAATTTCAAAAAATATCAGTGAAATTTTTGGAGTTTCAGTTCCATATAAAATTGTATTTGATTGTTTTAACTTCTTATGCTTACTTATGCAACATTGCAATATTTTGGGTTTTTGAATTTTCTATTGAATTGTTTATAAAGCCTATGTGAATATAGAATATTATTTATAATGATAATCACTAATACATTTTCCCTAGAAACAAGGTTGTAGAGCAAGGCAGTTCCTACCTCAAACTTTACCTAATAGAAAAATATCTTATTACTTATTATTAAAAAATTATGTGAAACTTGATTGGTTAAAGCTGTTTATTTCAAATAGTGGTTAAAAAAGTTCATTGCCTATAGTTCCTACGGCAGGCACTAATAACTAATGTCCAAATAGTAAAGTTAAACTACCAAGATTAATTATGTAAATAATTGCATTTCTGCCTTCATTACAATTGTTAGGTAAAATTTTATTATTTTATGTATTTTTTTGCCTGCGCAAAAGATCCATTTTCCACTTCCTTTGATTTTAAATAAAGTTTTGCCAAAAAAATTAATAATAACAACTACAAGAGCTCTATTGGAGCATGAGTCCCTCCCTATTGTGAAAAGAAAGTAGAAATATTATAGCTAAAGATAAATAATATTAGTTAGAGATATAATTTGTGAATATATAATATTAATATTTTAATAAAAAATTTAGATATATATTTGTGTCTTATGAAATATATTTAATTTTAGCTATATAGAAAATTTAATTTAATTTTTATAAATTAACAAATATATTAAATTGTAATTTTGATTTGAGGATTTGAGGCAAACTCATTGACCCATGTTAATTATATGATTAGCACTTATATATTAAATCTTAAGATTATTAATAATATTAATATTAATTTAAAATATGAATGTATAGATAATGTCTTAAAAATATATTAATATTAGTTTTGATTGTACTAGCTAGTTGCTTTCCCAAATATTTAATTAAAATTAAATAGTAATATTATCTTAAATTACTATCTATATGCAATTATGCAACTTTCTAGTCTCACAGGGGCACCACACCATTCACAAATCACCATTGTCATTGGATGTTTATAGATCAATGGCCGAAGTTGAGTTTCGGGCTAAAAGGAAAAAGAAACCCTGTCATTTCAAACATGTCCCAAAATCATGACACATGTCACTGGACTCCTTGATCGACCAACAAATAACAATGTCATTTTTATTGTGTGATGACGTGACACTGACACATCTGGCTTGTGATGTGAGTCATCCTGATACCTGACTAGCTTGGTTAATGGGAGTAGGATCCACAACCCATAGAGCCACCACACCATTCACCAATGCCATTGGATGTTTATAGATCAACAACCAAAGTTGAGTTTTGAGCTAAAAGGAAAAAGAAAAACTGTCATTTCAAATACATCCTAGAATCATGACACGTGTTACTAAACTCCTCAGTCAACAACCAAATAAAAATGTCATTTCAATTTGGTGATGATGTGACATTGACACATCTGACTTGTCATGTGAGTCATCCTAATACCTAACTAGCTTAGTTAATGGGAGTCGGACCCATGACCCACAGGGCCACCATACCATTCACCAGTGTCATTGGATGTTTATAGATCAACGACTGAAGTTGAGTTTTTGGCTGAAAGGAAAAAGAAACCCTATCATTTCAAATGCCTCCGAGAATCGTGACACATGTCACTGCTCAGTTAACACATTGACATAATCACATTCCACTTGCAATTAATAGTCACGTTATGAATGCCATTAATACATTATGACGAGTTAGTTAACACTTAACACGTGTCTAGTAACTAGTGGTCCACAATTCCACTCACATTTAAACTGAAAATATACTATGACAAGTGTGATGACTATAAACTATAGAGTACAGATTGTACAAGTTTGGTGTGTTAATTTTCTTTAATTTTGTAGTTATACGTTGTCTACAGATTTAGAAATTAGAAAGGGGTTACAATTTACAAAGTTACAGATTCTTAATTTCTAGGTTGAGGATTGTGGTCTGAGGAAAGCAAAAAACTACAATCTCTCAACTCTCTGCAAAAATTGAAACTAAGGGCAACATGAACGTGACCGGGTGAGTGTAACTACTAAAATCTTGAAAATTTATGTCCTACATTTTAATTTTTTCAAGCCTCTTGATTTACAACTTTACTGTTTATTTTATTTATAAAAATTTAGTCTATAATATTTTAATTTTGAATCACCCCTATAGGCTTGTAGCTGTGTTTAAATATTTATTGTGATGGGAAAAAAAAATACCAAGAATAACATGGGAAAAATAACAGAATTCCACAATATGCTTAAAACAACAGGTTTCAGTGATTTATTCCATGATATACATGATCCTATTATTCATGGAAATAAGGGTATAATGGAGATAAGATTTTCACTTGAAAAAAAGTGGAATGATCTAAATAAGGCTTCAAAAAAATTTCTATTTAACCTAGTGTAAATGAAACTCCAAATAAAATTGCATTGTGGGTCGTTGGGTCAGCACACATGGTGTTAACTCAAGTATACCCTTGCCCAGAAATTGTTATCCTCTACGCCAAAAATTATGATGAAAATAGAAAAGCAATTGTGAATAAAATTACTTAGGAGGAAATTTTGTCCATAACTAAGAGCGAATTTGCTAGTTTGTTGAACCTAGGGTTTCAACAACAACAGTCAAACATACATATTAACTTGAGAAAGCTAGTAGATGATTATGAAAAATTAGATGCAAAACAGAGAGATTCTTATATCAGAGGAATAACAAGTGGTTGTAGGCTGAGTCCAAATCACATGCCTCCTTATGATTTTGATTTTTTTGTGCCATAGGCACAGGACAGTATTTCCTTGCTAGGATTTTGTTTGGTATTGAATAGTAAGAAACAAGTGGATGCTAGCATTCTTGAAATGCTTTATCATATTCATTTTTAAAAAGAACCAGTAAGATATCATTTTATTGAGCAAATTGTTCATTACATGCAAGATCAATTACTAATTATTCAAAGAGGTTTAGAGAAGACATTTAGATTCACAACCTACTTGTGCTATCTTCTCCTAGCAAAGCATCATGCATTATTTGAGGCAAACAAGCTTTGTAGTCAAACTCAAGGCAAAAATCCAATATATGAGTGGAGACCTCAAATAAGCATAATTGATAACAAAAGGAATTAAAATTTTTTTGTAGACTTCTTTTTGGCACTAATATACCATAAAATTGTAGGCACTCCAATGCCTAGGTTGCCTGTTACTTGTAGAAATTGCATTCAACTCAGAAGTGAACTACAATTGGCTAATTGATAGTTAATGGAAGAGTACGTTGTGTTAAGGTTTTATGGTTCATGGATAGAACCCTAAAAACTTCCAATACATGTAAGAGAGAGGTTATTTGCATTGGAATATGTACGAAAAATGGAGAGCACAGATGTACACTTTCATGGTCAGCAAAAGAAAATGGTATTTCCCTCATTGCCATTCTCCTTTCGAGGGTTCACATTTGAGAGAAGAGGATTCAAAGTGGTAGAAGCCTCTTTGTCAATTTTTCGATTTGATGTTGACAGTCATTGGCAGTATGATCCACTGAACATAATGGGAGCAAGGCTTAAGGGCATTGGGACTTCTACAAGAAAATATGAACATGAAAGCATGCCTTTGATTGAAAAATTTAAAAACATGGACTCCTAGGAGGAGGTCAAAAAATAGATGGAGAAATATGCTGCTGAAAATAATATGTCAATACAGGAATTGTCATCACAAATAATGGTCTTGCACAAATAGAAAGGAAAAGTGCAAGGCATGACATCATCCAATTTCTACAAGAAAGCTGATAAACCATCTACAAAACCTATTCCAAAAGAGCTAATGAATGAATATATAGATGCTAGATGGAGTTGAAGCAAAATTTCTCAATTTTGGGAAATGAGGAAGAATCTTGGTGAGCCAAAGACATCTGCAGATCATGATGAGGTTAAAGAGGATACAATGTTTGACAAATTTTGAAATAAGGAGCATCCACCTGAAGCACATCATAGTGATACTGATGATGATTATGTCATGTCTCTTTTCAAATAATTAAAAATAATAATTTTTGCCAAGGCAGGCAGGCCCAAGAAGGTGAAGTTTCTGAAAAAAGGGGGGGTTAATCTTTGGAAACTGTTGGACTAATAAATGAAAATTATTATTAAAATATGTTTTATTAACTCCTCTTGGATGTGAGTTAGGGTTATGCCCTCTTTTAAGGGGTTTGGAGGCATTTTGGGCTTATTTCATAACTTGATTTTTGCTCATTTCTTTGTTATTCTTCAGACGCTACCAAACCTGTGGAGAAGGAGACCCAAGAATGGGAGTTTGCAGGTTTCTAGGAAGGCTAAGGATGAGAGTTTGAAGCCATTCCATGTGCATGCTCATGTAAATTTTTCCTTTGTGTTGAACAGTGTAGATTTGTGGTTTTTCGGGTGTGTTTTTTGTAAGAGTTTGGTGTTTCCGGTTGAGTATTTCATATCAGTTTGGTTTTCTGCTGTATTTCAGACTTTTAGATGTTAAAATAGAGCTGAATATATGTATTTGGTCATGATTATACTTATGTGATAGATTATTAGTTTTTTTGTGGTGTTTCTGGGCTATTCTATGTTGTTTTTGGGAGCTCGATGAGCATTGTTTTAATCCTCCGTTTGGGAGTTGTTGTGTAAATGTTATATAGATCTGAAAATTTCATTTTGTAGCCTGTTATGCTGCTGAAATTTCTCTAAAAATGTCCACTTTCAAATTTACTAATAATATGTGAAGCTGTGAAGTTTTTTGGCACTATTTTCGGCATACCCAATTTGGGGTTTATTGAGAAATTGGTGGATCTTTGAAATATTAGTTGTTTGATCTTAAAGATCTAGTTAGAGGCTTGAAATATCATATAAAATTAGAGAAAGGGACATTTTAGTCATATCAAAGCTATGATCTTGCCAGCCTGAGGGTTTGTAGAAGTTTGCATGTCAGTTTTGACAACTACCCAAATCTTGCATGTCAAAATTTATGGTTACATGCTACTTCTAATAATTTGCATGTTAGTTCTTGGTGAATTTGGTGGTTGCATGTTGCTTCTAATCAGCTGCATGTCAAAATCTATGGTTGCATGCTACTTCTAATCATTTGCATGTAAGTTCTTGGTGAATTTGGTGGTTGCATGTTGCTTCTAATCAGTTGGATGTCAAAATCTATGGTTGCATGCTACTTCTAATCATTTGCATGTTAGTTCTTGGTGTTTGAAGAAGTTATAACCTATTGGGGTTACACTCTACTTTATCCAGAATGGACAGGTATAGTATAGAGTCTCAGAGGACACGATCTTGGACAATTGATATCCAAAGTCAGAATAGTAGAAAGGATGGTTATTTAGACATTTGAGATAAACTTAGGAAAATAAGCCATGACATGTCTAAATAGTTGGTTGAGAACCACCATATGATGAATGACATGTTGTCTGACCTAGCTAAGGTGGATAAGTTGACCAGATTTCTATTTGGCAGATTTTATCACAGGGCAGATGACACAATTACCAAGAACTTGCATGAGGAGTTTAAGAAACTAGCTTATAGCTAGGCAAAGGTCTCAAATTCTACTCTACCATAGGAGGTAGTGAGAAAGGATATTACACAGATTGATAGTAATGGTCAACTTGATACTCAAACTGAGACAATTGTATACAGGTCGTTAAAGGGTGATATCACAGGTATTCAGGATGGTATAGTTACAATAGGTAGTGACTACAACGTAGTGGGTTCAGATGATGATTATGAGGATGTTGTTGTGCATGATGGTGAGATACCTGGTAGAGATGAGAAGAAATTGAGCATTCATGACTTTGCTGAGAGAGAGTACCAGGCACAGTTAGATGCTTTGTCACATGAGGTTGAGGCTAGTAGTACTTCACACGATTTGTCTAGCCAGCTAAAAGTGAACAAAGATAGTATTATGACTTCATTATCTCATCATGACAAGTATGTGGAGTTAGTTGGTATTGGTCATATTACTCAAGTGAAGATTTTGCTTGAGTTACCAGATGATTCTATTTTACAGATATGGACTTGAGATTGTTATATTGGCATTTGGGATTCAGTTGACTGGAGATCTCTAATACCTTTTGGTAGCAGTGTTTGTTTGGGTGCCATCATGGATTTGATTAGAAGATTGCATGGTGTTATCTTTTCTTGTGCTAGCAGCTTGTCCGATGTTGGTATTAGTTTTTATACACCGGTGTTGGGATTTGTTCATATATCCAATTGACCATACTTGCTGGAATGTGTTGATGATCTTTCATATTTGGCAGTGTGTATAGATGATTCCCAAGATCATATTGGCATTGATGACATCCAGGAGGATGCAGTGGGCAGTTTTGAAGACTTAGTTTCCATGGGTACAAAGGAGTTGGACAGTAGTGCTATAGTTTTTGATACTCCGTATGTTGATATGAGCTTTAGAGTTGATTCACAAGATATGGATGGCAATACTCTAGAGACTAGTAACTTTGAGGATACTCCTTTAGATAGTGCATCAGAGGAGGCTTGTAGGAGATAGTCGAGCCAGTGCCATCATGTGTCTAATCAATTGAGAGTTAGTGAGTGAGACATTGCTATCGCTTGCCAACATTTCGATGCTGCTCGCCAATTGTTAGTAGTTTATTAATGGGGTTCTCCTACTAGTGATGAGCAGGGAGGTAGTTATCTTTCCTTGCCAAAGTTCCACTCTTTATGGGAGGCTATCTAGATTCTGAGATAAGATTATATGCAGTTGGTAGCTGACAGAGATTATCTTATGGAGTGGGGCAGTACAGCATATGATGCATTGTTGGCCAAGGAAGATGAGGTGAGTGAGCTTACTGAGCAGCTTGAGGTGACTTCTAAGATTCTTGAAAGTACACAGTTTGCTTTCAAGGAGTCACAGTTTCACTTGGCTAAGGTGACCATGGAGTTAGAGCAACTATAGTCTTTACTAGATTTTGTACAGTCACAAGCTGTGGTGTCTAGTGATCTGAGGATGTCCATGGTCGAGATTGTCAAAGACAGTGGAGATGGGGATGCATCCATCCTTGATACTAACATTGGCATATCGGGTTCATCCTCACTAAAGTCAGGTTCAGTTGAGTTGGGTGCTACAATGGATTGTTGTGGTATGCCTGACATGGTGGTGACCTCTAGTATTAATGGCATGAAAATTAGAGATTTTGTATCAAAGACCATGTGTGATGTTGGTGAGCCGATAGTTGGCATGATTCCTGCTAGTAATACTACTCCTTTGGTGATGTCTTTAGAGGTAGTAGTTAGTTCCAACCTGGTTAGTGATCGATTGCCATTAGTTTCATCTAGTTGTAGTCTGAGCCACTGACTAAGATTGGCACATTCTATCGGCACTACACTCTGAGGTATGCTCATCAATTTACCTTTGATGACCATATTGATGAGATGATGATAAAGAGATGTACTTTGGTTCATAGTGCTCGTCATCAATTATGGGATAGTTTGACGCCTCGAGATGAGAGTTTTGATGGGCATGACATGGTGATAGGTTATGCAGTTGACAGCTTGATGATACATGACTTAGAACAGGAGTTTGGGAGTGATTCTTCAGCAGTTGTTGTTATTGATTCTACTCCTTTGGCTATGACATCTCCTGACTTAGCTGGTGGTCAGTCACAGTGGGTTGTATCACTTGTTCATGGAAAATTTGGTTTGGGTTCCATTTCTTGCTATTTATCTTGTAATGTCTTTTCACCATCACTAGTGCATGGGAGTTATGGTTATGAGATAGTGGCCAGTGATTTGTAGAGTTGTGTTGACTGGAGGAGTTTTACAATGTGTGGATTCTCCATACTTGGTACAATTTTATTCAGGAGCACTCACCATTTTTGCAGAGTTGGATTGTACATTCCATATAGGCCAGTGAGATGTGTTGATGGTATTTACTATGTTGACAGTTTTATTTGTCCACTTTACTTGCATTTTGTTGTTCTAAGAGTTTGTGTCTTGTGGGTTTTTGACTATGGTAGTGGTGATTTTGGAGTTTGGTTGAGCTATAATTGTCAGTTTGGTTATGGATTCCTCTTGGTTATATTGTAGAGGATATTGCAGGAGCCTTTGTTAATTGATAGTAGTATAGTTCATGACTACATTTGGGATGTAGGTGGATTGATTGGTTTATTGTTCAGCCATTTCTTGAGGACAAGCAATATTTAGTAGGGGAGGACTTTTCATGTCCCTTTTCAAATAATTAAAAATAATAATTTTTGCCAAGGCAGGCAGGCCCAAGAAGGTGAAGTTTCAGAAAAAAGGGGGGTGTTTAATATTTGGAAACCATTGGACTAATAAATAAAAATTATTATTAAAATATGTTTTATTAACCCCTCTTGGATGTGAGTTAGGGTTATGCCCTCTTTTAAGGGGTTTGGAGGCATTTTATGCTTATTCCAGAACTTGATTTTTGCTCATTTCTTTGTTATTCTTTAGAGGCTTCCAAACTTGTGGAGAAGGAGACCCAAGAATGAGAGTTTGCTAGTTTATAGGAAGGAAAAGGATGGGATTTTGAACCAATTCCATGTGCATGCTCATGCAAAGTTTTCCTTTGTGCTGAACAGTGCAGATTTGTGGTTTTTTGGGTGTGTTTTTTGTAAGAGTTTGATGTTTCCGATTGAGTATTTCATATCAGTTTGGGTTACTTCGATATTTCAGACTTTTAGATGTTAAAATAGAGCTAAATATATGTATTTTTTTATGATTATACTTCTGTGAAAGATTATTAGTGTTTTTGTGGTGTTTTCGGACTATTCTATGTTGTTTTTCGGAGCCCGATGAGCATTGTTTTAATCCTCCATTTAGGAGCTGTTGTGTAAATGTTATAAAAATATGAAAATGTAATTTTTTAGGCTGTTATTCTGCTGAAATTTCTATAAAAATTTCCACTTTCAAATTTACTAATAATATGTGAAGCTGTGAAGTTTTTTGGCACTATTTCTGGCATACTCGATTTGGGGTTTATTGAGAAATTGGTGGATCTTTGAAATATTGGTTGTTTGATCTTAAAGATCTAATTAGAGGCTTGAAATATCATATAAAATTAGAGAAATGGAAATTTCAGATTACGATGACTAGGATTCTTTGAATCCCTCATCCAGTACACAAATTTAGAGAGGAGTTGGTGCATCCACCAAACTTGTATATAGAAAAGGGGTAGAAATTGTAGAAAAAATGGGCTACCAAGGTTCTGGTGGTCTGGGTCCCAATGGAGAAGGGGTTTGGTTACCACCTTAACCACCAGTTGTACCACCAAAACATGATAAAAAACTAGGCCTTGGGCATGGAGATCAATCATCAACTTAGTCAATTCCATCCACATTGGATTCATCTTAGTTAATTAAATTTGTTCCTACTTCATTTATAGTTCCACTTCCAAGCACTCAGATTCAATCTAAATCAACTATCACTCCCACAACTATAGATATCATGGGTACAACTACAAGTAGTGATCCAAAAAGGACATTGTATATAGATGCAAAAAAAATTGGTCTTGAAGATCAAGAAAGTGTAAAGAAGCAGAAGGTTATGACAAGTATTAGTAGTGCTACTAGTACAACAATGCCAATGGTGACTGTGAGTCCAACAATTGCCCATCCTTCAAGACAAAACCCTCATAATAGTCAATAAACCCCACTAATGGGTCTAGGTGTTGGTTATCCTCATGGTATTGGTGGAAGCTCGTACATTAGAGCAAGTGCTACTGCTATTTCACCATTCAAACATTCAATTGTCTCACAAAATCTTAATTTTCATTACAATGAATTTGTAACTAACTATGAAAAATCAAAAACAAGAATAGAAAAAATAGTAAGACAATGAAGATGGAAGCAATTACTATAGCTTGTGATGCAAAACCTGCAACAAATAGGTTATTTCCCCCATATGACCCAAATAAAGATATGATGGAATTCATGGTTGTTATGCCCCTAGCTACAGATAACAATCCACCAAAGAGTCAGTTGGATCCATTTGAATTTCAAGTTAGCACCCTCCAAATGGATTTATCCAAAATTTAAAATGTGGACAAGATAAATGTGTCCAAAATGACCAACCAAGTGGTCTACAATTGAGTGATGAAGTTGGAGAGAGAGAAAGGAAAGCTTCAGTGCACAATAGATAAGTTAAAGGCAGACCTGGAAAATGTAAAGGCAAGTGAGAAAGTAGCAGTAAATAGGTGCAAAGAATTAGAGAGAAGGATAAAAAATTCATCCTCTAGCTCTAAAGAAGCAATTAAATAGCAAGAACAAATGGATGCAGAACTAAAAACTCTGAGGGAAAATTTGGAAAAAATAGAAAAAAAAAACTTCAGGATGAAAAAGACTCTTCAAAAAATTTATACAAAAACTTGGAGAATGCTGCAAATGTAAACAATAAGTTAAATAAATAATTGGAAAATGAGAGGGTAAAAAAAAAAGAGTGGGAAGAGAAAGCAAAAGGGTGGGAAAATAAATTAGAGCAAATAAGAAAATATAGTGAACACCAGTACTCAGAAATGAAAGAAGACCTAAAGAAGGCAAGTCATACTATTAAAAAATATGAAAACAACTTGAATGACCATGTAAATAATACAGTAAATAAATAAAAAAATTGATCCAAAATTAAAAATGTGGACAAGATAAATGTGTCCAAAATGACCAACCAAGTGGTCTACAGTTCAGTGATCAAGTTGGAGAGAGAGAAAGGAAAGCTTCAAGGCACAATAGATAAGTTAAAGGTAGACCTGGAAAATGTAAAGGCAAGTGAGGAAGTAGCAATAAATAGGTGCAAATAATTAGAGAAAAGGATAAAAATTCATCCTCTGGATCTAAAGAAGAAATTAAATAGCAAGAACAAATGGACATAGAACTGAAAACTTTGAGGGAAAATTTGAAAAAAATAGAAAAAAAACTTCAAGATGAAAAATACTCTTCAACAAAGTTATACAGAAACTTGGAGAATGTTGCAAATGTAAACAATAAGTTAAATAAAGAATTGGGAAATGAGAGGGTAAAAACAAAAGAGTGGGAAGAGAAAGCAAAAGGGTGGGAAAATAAATCAGAGCAAATAAGAAAATATACTGAACACCAGTACTTAGAAATGAAAGAAGACCTAAAGAAGGCAAGTGATACTATTAAAAAATATGAAAACGGCTTGAATGACCATGTAAATAATACAGTAAATAAAATAAAAAAATTATCCAAAATAAAAAATGTGGACAATATAAATGTTTCCAAAATGACCAACCAAGTGGTCTACAGTTCAGTGATCAAGTTGGAGAGAGAGAAAGGAAAGCTTCAAGGCACAATTGATAAGTTAAAGGCAGACCTAGCAAATGTAAAGGCAAGTGTGAAAGTAGTAGTAAATAGGTGCAAAGAATTAGAGAAAAGGATAAAAAATTCATCCTCTAGCTCTAAAGAAGTAATTAAATAGCAAGAACAAATGGACGCAAAACTGAAAACTCTGAGGGAAAATTTGGAAAAAATAGAAAAAAAAGTCAGGATGAAAAAGACTCTTCAACAAAGTTATACAAAAACTTGGAGAATGCTACAAATGTAAACAATAAGTTAAATAAAGAATTGGAAAATGAGAGGGTAAAAGTGGGAAGAGAAAGAAAAAGGGTAGGAAAATAAATCAGAGCAAATAAGAAAATATTGTGAACACCAGTACTAAAAAATGAAAGAAGACCTAAAGAAGGCAAGTGATACTATTAAAAAATATGAAAACAGCTTGAATGACCATGTAAATAATATAGTAAAGAAAATAAAAAATTACTTCTAGGCGCAAATAAAGACTTCTAGTGATAGGTTGTGTGATTGGTTTGAACTCTATGAAGCTCTTATAGATGTTTTTGGGAAGCTAAAAGAGCAACTTGAGGAGAACAAAAGTTTTAGTCAGAGACAGAAAACTGCAAAGCAAATTATGGAAGACATCAATAGCATTGCTAACATGCATTTGGCAAGCAAGGGAATTCAAGACCGCATTGTTTCAATAATAAAGGCAACCTTTTTATTTTATAAATGTCAAAAACTAATAGAAGTAGAAGAAGTTCTTGCTTTATTTGGGCCAAAGCTCACCAAGACGAATAATAAAACATCAAAATTGATATCTCTTGGTTTACCGAGTCCTGGACCTAATTTCTCAACAACGAGTTTTGTTGCAAGAGAAGTTTACAAAAAAAAGTTGTTGGACCAAATAACCTTTGATTTAGGCAACCTTCCTCAGGATAGAACTCATGAAGACATTACAAAGTGCATCAAAATATTCACAAATTTGCATGCACTACTGGAACAAACATTGCTTGAAACTCACTCTTCCAAGTATGGAATGCTGACGAGAATGTAGGTCATTAACCATAACATCAAAAAATTTGTCCTTCCAACTGAAGAAGAATGGAGCATACTACAGAAACTTATAGTCTGTATGTGAAAGTACTTTCAGTTTCAATCATCTCTATATCTTTACTATATATGAATATCTTTCATATTATCCTACATACTACAGTCTAGACTCTAGAATTGAGTTTAAAGTAACAAGTTTGAACTTTGTTTTTTGAATAGGATCAATGTTGTAGTCTTGCAGATGCTATTGCCTATGCTAAAATTGCTAATTTACTAAATCGATCTGTCAAATGCAGAAATGTACAACTAAAGTTGTAGAGATGTTGTATACTTGTAGATGTCTTATTGATTTATATTTTGAGACTTCACATTAGGAAAATTGACCTAAAGCTATTGTTGCTCCCTTGTTTCTATAAAACAGAATTCAGGGTCATTGGCTTACAAGAATTGTACCATAATAGCTAAATATTTCAAATGAAAACCATTAATAATTATTAATTGTGGAATTGAATCTACGATTCTATCTAATTTTCATGTTTTCTAGTTCAATATATGTTGAATAAATGAATAAAATAGAAAACAAAATTTCATTCAGCAATTTTAAATTCAAATATAAATGATCATTGATGACATGATATAAACTACACGCTATAGTAATAATACTTTTTGTTCTCAAATTTTAGTGATGAAACATAATACATTCTAATTTCTTGCTTTTCTAAAATTAACATTGAATGATAGGATATCATATAGTAGTTAATAAGTTCAAAAAATACCTATTGGTTGCCACTGCTAATTTAGTAGAAATTTCCTAAATTTTCCAATTCATCTCTATGCCGCCATCATCATCCAATTCTGGTAGTCCAATTGCTTCATTGTTCTTTTCATTTTTTTTTGTGTCTTCTTCAACTTCAAGTTCACTCTGACCTCCACTTCTATGACTCCCAATCCCATGGCTAGTGCTACTACCAGTACCAACTGTACTTGTCCCACTTGGAGTCATTGTAGGAGATTAGTTAATGGTGTTGCCTAGTCCCACCCCTCTTCTTTTGCATCTTTTCTTCCAAATTTCCATTGCTTTTTGAAAAGGAAAAGTATTAACATTATACCTAGATGTGTATACCCTCAAGCATAATTCCAAATTCTTGTCTAGTTTGTTTCTTAGCTTTGATTTTAGGAAGCCCAAAGCATTGAAAACTCTCTCATCCTCCACTAAAACCAATATGATGGTTTGACATATATCAACAAGCTTGACGTACTCTTAAATTTCTTCACGTAACAATGTGCCCTATTTTAGTTCTATCCAAAGCTTTGTTGCCAAGCCCTCTTCATGTGGGTTACACATTAATTGATATTGATGCTTCATGGTCCTTGTAAAGGTGCCCAATTTCTATCTAAGAAGACCCTCATCTAATATTTCATTGATAGTCACTCCATTGAATTCTATTGATTTGCAAAATTCCTTTATCAAAATCAACAGCCTTCTATGATAATCTTCCTTATTGTTGAAGGACCAATATTGAGGAAACAAAATTTCCATGGCCTCAAGTAGTTGATCATATGGTAATCATGATATTATTTTAGAGGAAACTCTATAGGCTATGTCCCTTGTAGTAGATGCTATAGACTGAACAATCTTGGTAAACTCTTCCCTTGTAACTCTTGTAGCTCGCTTCTTTGGGGCACTTTAGTGCATTGGTATCTGAAATCCCCTTACAAAAACACATAAATCTCCATTTTCAAAAATCTTTAATAATTATCAAGATTGTCCAAATCTATTAGTTTTTGCCAGTAATTAAATCTATCATCGGATAAATTTAGGTTAGTATGATAGAGACTATCGAGGGCTCGGCATGACACTTTACGCAACTGAGCATATTTTTCAATATACATGGCTCTTTGCTGGGATTTTTTCATAATTAACCTCATTTCTTCTAGTATGAGAAGAAGAGATGCCAAAGTCAAAAGTGTCTATATATTGCTTAACCTCTGAAGTAGGTTGCCACATCTCTGATTTTCTGCATTGTCTTGATTTTCATACATCAGTCCAATCAAAGATTGATATTTGTAAAATACTCAATGCGCTAGTCCATCCAAAGAGATCCATTTGGTATCAACATCTTTTAGAAGCTTGTTTCCATTGGTAATTCCATCAACAAAGTGTTACTATTAATTTCACCATCATCATCACCGAAGTCGATTGATTCATCCGGGTACTGGTTATTTACTGGATATTCTTCTTCAAGGTCATCTTCATTAGAGATATCACGTTTTGCAACTCCGTCACCAGATTTATTAGGTTCCCCAATTTTTTGAATGGATTCCTGTGTAGGTTGAGATTGTACAAGCTCCTCTGATGATGTACCTTCCTTACTTTGACCAACACTGTTGCATCTACCTCTGCCAAAGTATGAAGATATATTTCTGCATTTCGTTGGCCTCTCTTAGACATCTCCACCTTCATTAGTTCTACTCCTCTTCCTATTTAAATTTGACTTTGACATCTCCATTAAATTAAGACTGCAATAAAATAATATGGACTTGTAGTTGTAGTCATTCTGGTTCTCTACTAATCGAAATACTATGAAGAAGGCTCCTTCTTTCGGCATGTTTCAATAATGAAACTCATATATCTTAAATAGACAACTACAAATAAATCGTTTTCATTTTTGCGAATGGACCGACTATTACATATGATAAGAACTAATATTTGGTGAAGCCTGTATAATTTCAAGTAATTGAGTGGGTGAATAGGGTGGGAATTTGGGACCCTATTGTGTGTGATGAATGGCGAATTGGGTCCTAGGACAAATAAAAATTTCACATAGGAAAATGGGAATTTGGCAAATGATGATTGTCGAAAGAGACAATCAATTAATTGTGTGGCGAATAAGAGTAAACATTAAAGAGAAATATGGGCAAAAAATGCGAGTACCAAATTGAAATTACATAATAATAGTGGCATATCTTTTGAGCACTATATGAGTATTTTATAAAATCTAGGCGAACTGATCAACTAGAATACAATGTTTTTCTTTGCCAATTTCTATAGCCTGATTAGGACATATTTGCCAATTGGCGACCAATCGCCACTAAAAAAATCCCTAGTAATAGAAAAGTGTATCATGTGAGCCTGGAAAGTATCACATTGTTGTAGTAAAATTATTGTACAATACTTGTAAAGTATCACCTCATAGTAGTGTACAATATCGTGTGATACTGGAAATTATCGAATTGTTTCTATGCAAAAACATGCTTGGGCAAACAAAAAGTATTTTCAAACATGTCGAACATGTTTCAAAGGGTGTTTTGGATACCCTATTGGGTTGCACCCCTTCCTAGGTCTTGATAGTTTAGAGATTAAGTTTTCTTGTTTTTTAACTTTCATGGTTGTTGAATGCATTGGTAGTAGTGACAGTTGGAGATTGTTGGTTGCTTGGATTGTTTGATTAAGTCTTTTTTTGTGATCTTTTGATTGGATACATGTCAATTTTTTTTTGAATCAATGCTTGATACCTTAAAAAAATGTATTGGCTTTTATTTTTACTTGTTGTAAGGATCTCCAAGTGGGGCATTACATCTGGTATCAGGGCCCATGTTCAAACATTGGGATCTCTATGTATATGTTTCCCACATGGTTGATGCTACAATTATGTGAATGTGAGTCTCTTTGAAAACTCATGGTTTCTTATTGCTTGGGTACCTACTTGGGATGAACTTTCTTATCCAATAGATGTTACTAAAGTAGTGTGAGGAGAAGGAAGTGAGCCTTTTCTTGTTATATAGAAGGAATCAATGTCCTTTAGCATGGCTAGTTACCTGTGTGACTCTCTTAGATGGGGCCATTGATTGGTATCCATGTGTTGGCTTTGAGTGTCTCTTTTGTTTCTCCTTGTGGATTAGGGTGCATTTTTTTCCATGTATTCTCTGTCGAAAGTAAAGAAATGAATGTAATTGTAATTTATTGATAATTCATTATAGTAATAAATAAGTTCCCTTTTTTTGGAATAAATGGGTGTATATTGTGAAATTATTGTGAAAGGAGTAAATTATTCTTTTGATCATTTGTGTTAATGACTTATGTGTCCAAATTTCTTATTTCTTAACCTTGTGAAAAATTGTAGTAAAATTATTGTATGTCATTATGTTTCATTGCATGGAAAAAATTAAGCAAATTTTAGTGATCCATATGCATGAGTTCATTGATGGTATACTACTTGATGTGCACGAGTGTGTTCTCTAATGATGCTAGGAAGATTATTCCTTAGCACCATGTGGTGATTTATTGCTCTTGTGTGACTATTATTAGTCATCACATGTAATGAGATTTGATTGATATCTTATTTTATTTGGTTGGAGGCACTTGTCTCATCTTGTTGGATTAGCATTGGTTTTTGGCATTTTCCTTTCTTGGACTATTCATCAAATTTCTCTATTGCTCTCTTAGTGGCTATTATCACACTTGAAGTGGCTATTGTCACACTTGAATTATTGTTGAAATGAGCTCTTTGGTGATTTACTATTGGAGTTGACAATTCCCCCATTTTGCAATTTTAATTTTTTTTTAAGGTGACTATTCTACATGTTTTCTACAATAGACCAATCTTGTGTTGTGACTCTATCACATTCATCTTGAACCTTTGGTAGTACGTACAAGGGATAATATCATAGGGAACATAATAGCATGTTTTCTATAGATGTAAATTTATTAATATAATTGAATTCTTTAAATGAGGATTAAATTTATTGCTATTCTTGAAAGAAATTTGAAAAGATATGCACTTGTTTTATGGTAAGTGACTCTTGAACCCTTGCCTCGAAAACCATTCAATTTTATTGTGAATTAATTCTTGTTTTATAGCTAACTAATGAAATTATAAAAGAGAATAAATGATGGTTTCAATGTGTGAATTACCTTTCATTTCATGTCTTATGTCAATTTTGGCATTTATACTCTTTGGTTGTCCTCGACATTCTATTTGTTACTTGTCTTGGTAACTGAGAATCTCTTATTTTTCCTATGTGTTTTATCTTGAGTGGTGACATAAAATCTTAGATTTTAGGAGTTTATAAAATCCATCATGTTTTAGGCCTTGTCAAGATCTTTCTAACTCATTTGGAATGGAGTCAATCAGAGTCTGGACGTGAAAGTTAAGGTCCCAAGAGTGAAGGAAAATTTTTTGCTCACTTGAATTTTGTGTGAGTAAAAAAATTTTCATGCATTTCCTCACTTGGGAAATTGTATAATCTTGTCTAGTTATGTGAGAAACCTTATGCGAGAGTGTGCTAATCCAAAATGTTTCTTGACAAACAAAAATCACCTCTTTTGCACTTTGGAAGATGGAGATTGATGTTCCAAGTATCTTTTATTGAGTAAAGGCCAATTCAATCATGACATATCATATTTATGGCCATTTGTGAATTTTAAATATTCATGTTATTTCCTAAAGGAGGATTTAATATCCCTCATAATTTTCTTGGTACTTATTTGGGATTATCTCTTAGGTTTGTGTGTTCCCTATAATACCAATCCACTTTTGTGAGGTGATGTGTCTACTGCCAGTATTTCCTTGCTTGGGGGAGATGTTGCATTGGTCATTTGTGAGTGACTTGGTCCTTTTGGTGAATCTAAATTCTCCTTTTTGATGTTGAATATTGCACATCTCCTTATCCTTTCCTCTCTAGAGAAAGTAGGCTAGCATGGTTATGCCACTAGCTCAGTTAGTGTTGGATGAGTATTTTGATGGTTGGTGGAATTGGGAGTTTTCCCTAATACATCTTGAGCTGATTTAGTGAAGAGGTTTAGACACACTCCCTTTCAGTCCTAATATTGTGTAGTTTGTTCTCCTTAAGCTTGTATCCTCAAAAGGTTATCTCAATCAAGTTTCTCATTTATGGTTGACTTCAGGATGAAGATTGAGGTTAGCAGTAGGTTGGGTGTACTATTCCAAGTATGTTGCTAGAGGAACATGGTATCATTAGACACATGCTACCATCTTGTGAGTTGGTTTGATGCTAATACATGATTTTTTCCACTAATTAAATTATTTTCAACCTTGTGTAAAGGTGATAACTTGCCTGGTTGGGTTAAGTAACCCTAGTTCCTAGTGATGGTTGAGGTCTTCTACCATAGAGACTATGTGCTCCTACACTTGGTGGTTAGTTGTGGAGATTATCCTTTTAAAGTGTGAAATTTTGTATTAAGTTAACCATCATCCTTGTGTTCAAAGGGTGAGTTTATATGGATCAAGGATGCTCATGGATTGCATGATAGTGTTCTTGGGAATTTTGGGATGGCTATTCCCCATTATTCTAACTATTCTTGGAAGTGCATAGTTGTTTGACCTTGATTTGTGGTCACCTAGTAGGTGCATTTTGTATTTGGGCACCTGTTGATGATGTAGAGTTTATTTTTCCTTACCTTGCAGTATTGACTTTCTGCCTAGATGGGTTTTCCTAGCACTTAGGATGTTCCTTGTTGAAGGACCTTATGTTAGTGTGACATTTTTTCTCTTATGGTTAACCTATTTTGTAGTTGACAAGAAGGTTTCTAGATGTTGGAGTGATTTGGATTTGACTTGTGGAGAATTCGGTGAGTCATTCATTTTTTTTGGTTTTGATTTCATACTTGGTGTGTTTGGTCTCTATTCTTCGATGCTAGGCTTCCAAGAGTAAGCCTAGTCTTTGGAGGGGGTGGTGGTGTGATGTAGTGCCTCTCCCATTTGATTTCTATAAGTCATCCTGATGGATGCAACCTTGATGATTTTTCCATGTGTGATCATGATTAGGACCATTAGTGGTCTACACCCTTTGAGTGATTATATTTATGTTATTGTATCAATTGTATTTATTATGTTGATGGTTGATTTATGAGAATTATGATGTGTTAGATGGTTTCACTAATGTTTGTACCAATGATTACCAGGATTGATGTGGTATCATGATGTTGCTCCATGATTACCCTAAGATGTGTGCAGAGATTGCACTATGTATTATTATCCTCCCACACTTAACTAGGTTCCTATAGTAGTGGTTAGTCATGTATTTGACCATGTTCACTTATGTCTTTTAAGTTCCTTTTTATGTTTTTTAACGACTATTATTAATTCAATTATTAAATTCCTAAATAATTAGAAATGAATTGTCCATGTTGGATTCATTGGTTATGTGCTATGGATATTTTGTGTTGTTCATTTTGGTAATTAATGCAAAAAGGGCTATTTAAATGAAATTAATTAGGTGCTTTAATTATGTGATTTTGTGCAACTGTCACTTCAGCTATTATTATTGTGCATCTACAATTGATTTTGTTTACTTATTGTGTGAGACTTACATCCATAGCAGTGGCACATGGGTTAGTAATTAGACCTTTCATGTTGAGCCAATATTGTCCATGTATGGGTGATATATCTTTATTGTAATTTTAATCCTCTAATAAACTATAAATCCAAATTTAGAATGTATTATGTGATTAGACCCATACGTGAGCATATCTGTGCATTTGGGATTTCTCAATGGTCATGGAAAATATTAAATTAAATGATGTTTAATGGGTTGAAGGGTTCAATTATTTGATTTAATCTTTATTTTGTTGCTGGATAATTTTTTGTAGTTGGATTCCAATTCAATTGGAATCACTTGATTTAATTTGAGTTAAGGGAGCCAATTAGGTTATTTAATTTAAATAATCTAACTAATATGTCACTTTGCAAAAATGAATTGATTGGATAAAAGTTAGTTTATTCTCACTTCTCATTTTTTTATTAAGGGATTTTGGAGAAAATTCCTCCAAACCCTCTTGTGAGAAATCAATGTTTTTCTCATTGTAGGAGTTTGGTTCAACGGATCATTCCAAGGTTAGTCACATTGGATTCATATAACGATTTCTCTACAATGTTGACGGCTTGATCAGATTTGGCATTCCCATTATTTTCTGGTGGTATTTATCGTTTTTTCCCTCCTGGCTGCGATGTAGGACTCTTGGGTTTTAATGGTTTTACTCTATTTCAACTTCTATTTCATGTTGTTAAATTTTAGGGAGTGGAGAACTATTGTTCCCCTCATTTTTTATGCATTCATATCTTTTGGTTGGATGGGGGAACATTTCTATTTAGTAGAATATTAGAAATGCAAGTTTAGGTGTTGTTATGCTATTCAATTTTCATAAAATGTCCAAGTCCATGATTTTATTTGAAAAGTGTGATGTGGGGTTGATTTGTCCAGTGGGTTTTTTCTTGTTTCAAATTCCAAGATGTTTTAGTTTTGGGTGTTTTTGTATTGTTTCCTTTTGTGTGGCATTAGGGTTTTCACCTATTTCTTTATTTCACTTATTTAGAGACTTCATCTTGTAGCCATTACCTTAAGGATGAGGATTGTGGACTCAGAATAGTTATAGGACATTCTACGGTATTTTATTTCCTGATCCAAACTCATGTTACCATAGTGGATTTTGTGGAGTTTTGTCATTTGCCAAATTTTTAAGATTGGGAATCCTAGCCTATTTGGTGCATTTTATTGGAACCTTGGTCTTGCGACCCTATTCATGAATTAAGGGTTTAGTTTTGTTGTTATTTGAGAAATTAAAGGTTTGGGCTTTAATTCTTGTCTCATTTTGTGTGTCACCCATATATTGTTGGGATTTTGGCATTGTCTCCTTGGATGGTGAGAATGGATTGTATTTTATGTTTCCTTGCATGTAATGTTTCTTCGTAATGGACATTGGGATTCATGTAGAATCCATTCTTCTCGATTTAATCTGATTGAGTGAGTTCATGATGCTTGGTGACTTATTGTTCATTGGGATCCATGTAGAATCTATACTCCCAGATATAGGTTGCTTGAGTGATCTTCTTTTGCTTTGTATTTTGATTCATCCATCCCTTATTCTTTATGATCTTCATGTTATTGGTGTACCCACACATGAGCATGTGAGCATGCAATAGTCAGGTTCTTGTGGGTCCCAAACTCCCTATTGATTTAATTGAGTTATGTTCATTGGGTTTGGGATGGGAAACTTTATAGCCTACGAGCACTCTTTGTGTGATAAGCATGGGTATGTAGGGTAGACTAGTGGAGGAGCTTCTCATGTATACCTTGGTGTATCCTGACAAGGTAAACATGAAGAAGTTTATAATAAGTGATAAATAAATGAATTCATGAGTACTTAGAATAAGATAAGAAAATATTACGTACCTATATAGCTCATCTAAAGGTATGTGGTCATTCGGTTTATCCGAGGGCCAAGTCTGATGGCCTTCCAACGAGTGTTTCTACATGATTTTTAACTTGGGCTCCATGATACCAAGTGGTCTACTCTCCACCAAAGTCCCTACATAGTAGACCCATTGCATGTTTGACCATGACCTATTATATTTCATTGTCTCATGATCTTTTTTTCAATCCTCTATATTGCTTGGTGTGAGTGTTAGCTATGGACTGATGATTGTGTTGTGTGTTTGTATCGGATAATTTTCTCCATCAGCATGGTAAGAGTGGGCCTATGGGTACGACATGGTTGGAAGGCATAGCTACCTATACCAGTGCTAGGGACTGGTGTACTTAGATGGTCTATTTCTAGTTAAGGTTATTGCAAGATAATCACTTGTTACTTTGGTGTATCCTAAGTATGTTCTCTAATTATTTATGTTTTACTTTGGATGCATATGATATCATGTTTATATGGTGATTAATATGTTAATTTATGCATTCCTTTATCATGATATTGTATAATGTTTCTAGATGATGTTGCTTACCACTGCTTTGGATTAGTGATGCTATTAGTAGATTAGCATGTTGGATGTACTTGTTCTTATGATGTTAGTTGATCTAGTGAGACAACTCCAACTATCTTCTTGACAATTTGAGATTCATGCAATGGGGATGGCTAGGGCCTTTGAGGTCTTGTCATGCCATTATGGTTGAGAGTATATTAGCATTATTATATTTATTTTGGTGGCTTCATTGCTTGTGCTTTCATTCTTGTGATATTTGATTTATGCTCATGTATGTTCATTTTGATGTTGCTTTCCACATGATTATATTAGATGCTTTAGATAAGATGTTAGAATTATTTGATCATCAAGGTTTTTTTCAGGTAAAAATGGGTGACATTGGTTGAACGTTGGGAGATATTAGAAAAGTATCATATAGTTGTAGGGAGAAATATTATGCGATACTGGAAAGTATCACACAACAATAGCCAAGGGTATTGTGTGATACTGAGAAAGTATTGCACGGTAATAGGAAAGTATATTGGGGGATACTAGAAAGTATCACACAATAGTTTAAGAAGCATCATGCAATACTAGTAAAGTATCACCTCTTAGTAGTGTACAGTATTGTATTAAACTAGAAAATTATTGAATGGTTTATTTGAAAAAAGCTGCTCCAAAAAACAACAAGGATTTTTGTACTTGTCAAATGTATTTCAAAGGGTGTTTTGGATATCCTATTGAGTTGCACCCCTTCCTAGATCTTGATAGTTCAAAGATTAAGTGTTCCTATTTGTTTGACTTTTATTGTTGGTTTTTTAATGCGTTGTTACTAGTGACACTTGGAGATCATTGGTTTCTTGGATTTTGGGATTAAGTGTTCCATTGCACTATTTTGTTTGGATGCATGTTGATTTTGTTTGACTCCATGCCTGATACCTTAAAAAAAATATTGGGTTTTATTTGTCCTTGTTGCAATGATTTCTTAGTCAGGCATTACAAATCTTCACTTAAGAGGAACTAAATATACTTGGTCCAATTATAGGGTGAGGGAAGATCTTTTTCAAATTAAGGTTGATAAATTATATCTCATGATTGGCTTTATAGTTATTACTACTCCCTTTCCTCCTTTCCCAAAATTGGTTTCAATCACTTTCTGATTCTCTTTATTGCTGATTGAAGGTATGATAGGAAGAAATTTTCATCTAGATTTGAGAAGATGTGGATGATCCATCTTTGTTTTGAATCCTCTTTCAAAGATTGGTGTGATATTAAGGTGGAAGGAACAACTATGTTTATACTAGCCAAAAATCTTAACAATGTTAAAAAGAGAGTGAGAACTTGGAACACAAACCAGTTTGGTGATATTTTTAAAATAAAAAACAAGTCAAAATGAAACTCAAGGACTCTAAAGAGAATATATAGAATGATGGTCTCTATGATCATCTCCACTATTTGGAGAATCAGCTTTTGGTGATTTATCATGGTATCATTGCTAAGGAGAAGACCTTTTGGGGCAAAGATCTAGATAAGTCTAGCTATCAAAAGGAGACAACAATAAAAAATACTACCATATGAAAACTCTCAAGCATTGGGTTGTTAATTGTATCTCCTACCTCAACAACCCTAGAGATAAAATATCTAATGAGCATGGAGTATTTTTGGAGATGCAAAGACACTTTTTGTCTCTTCTCTCTACTTACAATATGTTAGAAATTGGTAATTAGCAGAGGCTTATCTCTAATATTCCCATGATGGTTTATGAAAGATTGAGTAAAGACCTAACCTTAATCCCTTTTTTTAAGTGAAGTGAGGAGGTGGTCATAGCCTTCGAAGGAGACAAAGTGCCTAGCCTAAATTGATTCCCGGTGTTTATTTTTTAGGAAATGTGGCATATAATTGGAAAAAGATGTCTCAAATGTAGTAAATTAATTTTTTGATGCTCCATCTCTACTTAAGGATATCAAACCCATTTTTATTTCTCTCATCCCTAAGAAGATTGGTGTTCATCAAGTGAATTAGTTCAGACCTATTTATATGTCTTTGTAACTCCTTTGATAAGATCATGTCCAAAGTGATCACTTGTAGTGATGACTTGTAGGTTGAGTTGTAATTCCTTAGGAAAAGAAAGATAGGATATATTGGATCCTTGGTTGCCCAATATCTAGTTTACTTGGTGTTTATTTGGGTGTCACTCTTTGTAATAAACCTTTGAATATCTTTCGGAAAATCTTGTTGGGTAATTTTTTCTCATAAGCTAGCATGATGGAAAAATAATTTTCTAAGTTGGGTTGGGAAGGTTACTCTTCTACAGTGTAACCTCCAGAACCTTCCCACCTATGTACCATATTTATTCAAGATCGCAAATATATATCCTAAGAAAATTGAAATAATTAAAAATAATTTGTTGTGGATAGGGATGAAAGAGAGGAAAAGAATGCCTCTTATTTCCTCGTAAAATATTTTCAAACCTAAAAGGAAAGAGGTTTTAAGTCTGAGATTGATTAAAAATTGGAGGAGGGCTATTATAGAAAAACAAATATGAAGAATTCATTGAGAGTAGGAGCAGAATATTATCCTTACAAAAAACTATACTGATGTTTTCCCATCATTGTAGGTTTCTTAAATGCTCTTGATATTGAAGGAGGCTCTCATAGCTAGATATCCATTTAGGATTTCAAGAATATCACCAAAAATGGTACTAGATAAAAGTTGGTTAATAGGAGGAAAATTAAAATTTGGGAAGACTTCTAGTTAATCAATGTTCCTATCGCTAGAAAAATAAAGGATCAAAGAATCATTGATAAAATAAAAATAAAATATAGGGAGAAGGATGTTGATTATTATATTAATGGTAATTAGGTCAATTTAGAGAACATTTGCATCAATCTCCATTTTATCTAGATGTATCTAAATTCTTGGAGAAGTAAAGAGAAATAGGATATAATTGTTCAAACTAATAACCCAAATGGGTCTACTCTATGACTTTTGGTTTGTCCTTGATTATCCCCACTGAAGAAATTATTTTTGTGTTCATGTTACATAATAGGTACTGTAATCACCAAAAAATGGCAATCTCTACTATTAGTCCCCTTCCTAGTATTTTCAATAATTTATTATTGTCTTAGTCTTGATCAAATCATCCAAAATCCATTTATTTAAACTATAATCTATGGTTTAACAAATTTATCCTAAGTACTTGTTTAATTAAAGGGAGTTTTCTCCCCTTATGTTAAATAAAAATGCCACTTCCCCTTTATCCTAAAGTGTGTGCACATGAAGCATTTTCCCCATTTAAAAAATAAAGGAAATAACTTTTTGTCATATATGAGGAACAAAAAAGTCAACTCTTGATTGTGATTGGTTGAAACACTTGTGCACATGGATCATTGAAATATCATCATCCACTCTTGATTAAATCTCTCCTTTCTCATGATTTCTATCATTCATCTATTTTTAAAAGGGAGATATCTTTCTTCATTCTCATATCTCATATTTTCATAATAATTTTATGTTGTAGGATTTTTAGTTACTCTTTGGAGCTTTGGAGAGCTTGTGAGATTATTGTATCCATACCTGAATTTCATGGTAGCATTATGTCATACTTTCGTTACCTTAGTTACTTTTACTCTTTAGACTAGTTCATCTAACTTAACTAGGAGGACTTGTAATACTCTCATACTTGTTATTTTAGCTTGTATTTGGTAATCGTGTAGCATTCTTTTCCTTTTTCATTCTATTACATGTTGGTTCTTGGACATTAGCACTATTTCTCTTGTCTTTAAATCTCCCATTCTATAGTGCACCTTGCAAGGGCTGCATAACTAGGCTAATTTGAGAGCCACAACACTTACATTTGCACCTCTTAAATTTCATAGATAGGGAGCTCTAAGTCATGATTCAAGTTTCCTAACATATGGGATAGATAGAGTGTCCTAGAGAAGTGTACCACTTTTTAGTTTACATTTTTGTTGCCCACCATGGGGCTGGAAAACCTTGTCTAGCTCTTGTTCTTACTTTTTTGTCATATTGTTTCTTGTTGTTTCAACTATTTATTTTTTGTAGATAGAATTATCATGTGATATATCTCTAGTATTGTAAGATCCTTTACCCTATATAAGTGTGATACTTTTCCAGTATTGTATTATACTTTACCCTATAGTAATGAGATATTCTACTAGTTATTCTATTGCAAAACTTTCGTAGTTTTTGTCACACATGTATTATGTGAAGTATTGCACACAATAACATAGAGTATCACACCTATAGATTTTATAGTCTGGTTATACGAGAAGTGTCTTATAATACTAGTGTAGTCAGAAGTACCATCCACCTTTTTTTAGCTCACTATTTTAGTTCTCAATTGCTATTTTTGTTACTTGAAGTTTTCCATTTTTAAGGTTTCTAGTTTTCTAATAGTCTAACTAGTGGTATTGTTGGGTATATTTTATATTTGCTAACTCTTTGATTTCATAACCTTCTTGTTTTTTAGGGATTTCTCACTTGCTTGCTAAAGAATGATTGTCAAAGATAAAATTTAAAAAGGTACTACTAACATTTTGTTGCGGGGCTTCCCAAAAAAAGAAAACAAAAAATCAAAAAGGTTTTTCTATGTGTCTTCTTTCATTTCCAAGTATGACATGGTACTAGTTGTTTCTTTTCATTAGGCACATAAAACTTGTAAGTAGGGGCTCATTCCTGATAAGAGAGTATTCTCTTCATCTTTTAGGTGAATAAGAAATCTTGATTATTTATTGAGTCAAGAAAGTAAGAAAGATACTCCACTTTTTATTGGTTTTAATGATTCTTTTTGGTGTGTTTGGGGGAAGCATCAAATAATAGGAGACTATCCTCATTAACTTCTTAGGTCAATCAGAAATATTGACTTGTTTGGTATGGATCCATTTTGTTCTAATCTCTTAGAAAGAATTTTACATTTAGAGGGCCTACTATTGGTGGAAAGATATCAATAAAAATGACTTGAAGTGAGAATGAGAAAAACCTAGCTAAACCAACCCACTATAGTCACAAACCCATTGACAAAGGTAAAATCCTTTATAGGTATAAAATTTGTCTTCATTTGGTGGGAGTACTTGTGGGATTGTGATCATGAGGACATCACTAGGTGGGATTTCTTAAGGTACTCTTGTGGCCATGGGGTCTATTCCTTACTTTTTTAATAAGGTGTTCCGATATTAGGTGCTTGACGGGTGTTGTGAACGAGACCCTTACTAGACACTTTAGGATTTAGAGACCACCCTTATTAACTACTCAATATCTTAGTGCAAGAATCAATCTTCGTAGACTACCCAGATCACCCCAAGATGTTATGCTCACCATATGTGTTGCTTTGATCATATTAAAGAGACTTTTATGAAAATGTCAATATCTATTATTGGGAAACACTTTATGTGAGATGAGGGGACACCAAATGTGGGCTAAGGTATTCAGTAATGAACTGTGAACTTTAAAAAGATATTTCTTGGTGTGTTCTCATTTTGTTGTAGACTCGTGGAAATTATTTGAACATACACATAATGATAGAATTCTTAGGATTTTCTATTTTGAGAATTGCACAAGTGTTTCTATTGGAAAGGTTTATTTTTCCCTTTCTCAATTGCTTTAAGATGTGGACTTGAACCACTATTTACTTTCAAAATATCACATTTTGTTGGAAATCTAATTGAAACGATCATTATGGAAAGAAGATTGATTGAAAGAGGGAGATTGTTATTAAAAGAATGTTTTCAATCATTGTTTTGTCATTGATGTCAAACCTACTATTTGTAGGAATGACAATTGCTTATAAGATCCAACTACTATCACTTATTTGATTGATGAAGAGGATTTAATCAACAAGATGTAACAAAAGCACCTAAGGGAAAGGTTGAGATATGATTTTGTAATGAAGTGTAGGGATTAGCTAAGACAATGGTTAAATGATGTATTGATAACATACTCAAAGATATAGATGTTGGCCATAGTAAGAAACACTAGAGGTATAAGATGGAACAAGGTTGA
Organism: Cupressus sempervirens; assembly: GCA_028749045.1. NCBI lineage: Eukaryota > Viridiplantae > Streptophyta > Pinopsida > Cupressales > Cupressaceae > Cupressus > Cupressus sempervirens. The sequence continues at coordinate 236,688,309 of CM053791.1, forward strand.
CTACAAAGATTAAACTAAGCTCATCAATAAGTGCCAAGAAAGCTATTTTAAGCTAAGAAAATTCTCAGTTGGAGTCGAGCAAATGTAAAATCTAGTGTGTACCGAGTGAACTTCAGGTGACAAGTGAAGTTCAAGTGCTGAGTGATATAGAAGGAGCAGAGTAAATAGAAAATTTAGTCGATATCGAGTGAATTCACAGTAGGTTTCAAGCATTAGTAAAATGTAGTTGATGTCAAGTAACATAGTATGTTCTGAGAATTAGAATTTCAATAGTGTCAAGATACTGCATTATTAGAAATGTCAAAGATTCACCAAATCTAAGCCAATAGAGTTGTTACCTTGAATTTGTGAAACACCTAGAAGATAAGGATGATGAGTTGGTGGCACAAAATTCCATGTAAACCATTTTTGAGTGAATTCAAGAGGATTCTTTATGATGTCTCTAGAAGAAACATAATATTGGTTAGATTCAATGAATCCTACCTAATCCATATGAATTGAAATTCGAGGAGGAAAGAATCGAGTGGGAAAAGAAATTACAAGACTATTTAAGAAGTCAAAAACCAAGAAGTGGATTTTTTGGTGTGCCAAATTGCAATATGGTTGAAGCATGTCAAGGAGAAGACATCTAGGAGAAGGAAGAATAGAGTACAGAGACTCTGCTTTGACAAGTGGTCAGAAATAGAGGATTACACTAGTACATTGAGCATGCAGACTTAAGGAGACTAAGCTTGAAAGGAGGGAAAGTTGTCAGGAGCTGCAAAGACTAAAAGCCAGACAATGGTATGAGCTAAGAAGTGATATGAAATTTGCAAGCTAACTTGTATGTTGTAATCAGGTCAAACCTCTTATTGTTACTCTCTAGCAATTGTATTAGTTAGGGTAAAAGAAAATCTTATGGACTTAGGTTGATCTAACAACCATTTGTAAATCTTTTAACGCACTAGCATTCCAAGTGAATGTTCTAAAGCCTCTAACTAGGCCCACTTCTAACAAGGTGGTTAAATCCTTTAACAAGGTCATATTTAATAGTGTGGTGTGGCCTTCAATAAGGTAGGCCTTTCATAGGGCATAACTTTAGAAGAGTGAGAATTGAGTAGCATGTTACTAGTGGATTTTCTCTTTTGGTAAACAAATTGTTCTTTCCAATGTAACTCTTAAATGCCCAAACCTATGAGAAATAATTTGATACCAATAGTTGGATAATCTATTATGAGGTTGATAGATTTCCTCTAAATTGAAAGGTATAGCTCCCTTATCAATGATATTCAATGAAGTTGTTTGTTCCTAAACTAATTGGATACGTTCTTAACCCAAGAATGGAAGAGGAAAACCAATCTAGTCCTAGACAAAACTAACTTAGATATATTTTAGTTCTACACCTAGCCAATACCAAGAACCCACAATTCCTATGACTTCTCGACATTGGTAATGCAATGAATGTAGATTATGTGAATGCAATGAAGAAATGAAGATTTAATATTCAGATTTCTGTAATAGGAATACGTGCAAATTCTCTGATCTACAACACATTCATTATCTGACACAAGATGCAAGATAATATCCAAAACCAAATACAACAATTCTCTAATTGAATATATTCAGAAAATAATACCCAAATTTTTTTATTTGAAGTAAAAATTCTTCTTTGTTTTGAACACAACAAATACAATGCTCTGATTTTTATTTGCCTACAACTCTGGCCAAATCTATTACATAAATCAATGCATAAAATAAACTACTATCTCCCCTCTACTCTAGAAATATCCACTCTTGCAGAAAAGAATAACCCTTTGCAAATGAAAAGGGTTTACAATAAATACATTCTCTAGCTATCGTTTGGTTTCTTCTAGTGACTTTTCAGTTCTGTAACCAATCTTGTCTCTTTGACTTCTCATATTTTTCCTTTTGAAAATTGATATGCTTATTAACTTTTAAAGTTAATAATGATATATATTAACATATTTACATTATATTTTAACAATTGACATTTAAATATGTTAAATCAATATCAAAATCTTTCCTTTGTTGAGTGGATAGCAAAATAAATACTATAGCCAAGTAAAAATGGGTCATGTTTTGGGGGGCATATCTTTTGATTCCACCATTGGATTGAGCTCATTTTTGGATATGTTTTTACAAAACCTAATTATCTTCATTTTGAGTAAAGCGATCAAAAAAAAAATCATTGAGTCAAAAGATATGAGCTACTGAATTTTTCTCTATATGACTGTTACAAAATCAGATTTGATAAAATAAAGTTTCCAGCCATTCTTCTTTCACATGCTATGTAACCCAGATATCTTCAATTTTCCACTATGTTATCTTCCATGCTTACCATGTTTATTACTTGCTAGATTTTGGAAGTGATTCTCTAGAATGCTTGTGGTGGAAAATCCCAAATGAAGGTTGAAAAGCATACCAAGTTCTCAGTTTTCCACTTCTCTATTATGGGTGAAATTCACACATTCTAGTAATAGTTGCACTTTGAAAATAATTAACAAGCAATACTTCTTCTTTTCTATCAGGTCACTAGCCATGGAACACTCTAATTCATCCTTTGTGGAAATTTGACTTTTGTCTTCTCCCTTTGTGGAAAACTCCAAACTGACTGTAAAAGGCGTAGCAGAAAATGAATTTTCCACTTCATATTTAATGTCATGTTGATGTCCAAATCTTCAAGCAATAAATCATTATGAGATTACTATTCTTTTTTTAATCAATTAAGAGCTCTTTTCCATCTCTCTATTGTAGATTTGATGCTAAGTGGAAATTTCATTTTTGAGTGCGAAAAGTGTACCCAATCATCAACTTTCCACCTTCATGTAGTGGGCACAATTTTGATGAAGATTGATTCATAAATTACTTTTCTAAAATGATCTTAATACTAGACCCCATATATCTTCATTTTGGATTGAGATTTTCCTTTTCTCTGCTCATGTGGAAAAATAAAATTTCACTGCAAAAGGCATAGCAGAAAATGAGTTTTCCACTATGCTTTTCCTTTTGGTGGAAAATGAAACATTTTCTTCTCTAATGGAAAATCTGAAAATCACTGCGAAAGGCACAGCGGAAAATGAGTTTTCCACTATGCTTCTCCCTTTGATGGAAACTAAAACATTTTTTTCTCCAATGGAAAATCTGAAAATGATTGTGAAAGGTGTAGTGGAAAATGAGTTTTCCACTATGCTTCTCCCTTTCGTGGAAACTAAAACATTTTCTTCTCCAATGAAAAATTTGAAAATGATTGAGAAAGGAGTAGCGGAAAATGAGTTGTCCATTATGCTTTTCCCTTTGGTGGAAACTAAAACATTTTCTTCTCTAATTAGAAATCTGAAAATGACTGCAAAAGGAGCAATGGAAAATGAGTTTTCCACTACACTTTTCGCTTCGGTGGAAAATCCCAAGTTGACTAATCCATTGTGGAAAATTCAAGAAGTGCTTCTCCATGGTAGAAAAATGAACTTTGACTTTGATTTACTTTCACATTGGACACAGTAAACATTCAATCTTTCATAGAGATTTTTTTAAGCATTCTCGGAACAATTTTAGGAAATTCTATACATGAGGCAACTTTAAAAGTTTTTAAAATGGTGAACTGAAAGTGCACCTATAGTTGGCTCTAAATGGGGATTATGTGCTATAAAGTACATAATGAATCCAAAATCTCTAGCAAAAGAAAAGTACCTATCCATTGGGCTACAGAATCTATGCAAAAATAGGATTATCAAAGAATTGCTCATCGGGAGGGCAGAGGGGAGCAAGACAAAACCAAAACTGAGAAAGTAGGAAACACTAAACTAAGCACACAAAAACTATGGAAACAAAAGCTTATTTACAAACATAGGTGAGGAGACCTCACCAAAAGAAAAGCAGGCGGGAAGAAACTCAGACATGGCCATTAACTAGCAAAGAAAAATATGAGCCCCTCCAGTGAAGTGCATTATACTTTTCTAGGTTGAAACAAAACCAAGATCTCCTAGAAAAATCTCTATTTTTGAAAACAAAATTACCATAGTGTAAGTAATTAGTGACCCAAAAATACTTTCCAAACAACCATGCCTCATCATAGACTTCTAATTTTTTTGTACCCTTGTGCACATTATTTCTCATACATCCAACCATCCTTTATTGAAAAGAAAAATGATCACAAACTTCTGAAAATGGAACTGCAACATTTTCACAGTAGATAAATTTAGATTGTTGTAACTTTTGATTTGATCACTCTTAAAAGGAATCCCAGTAGATAAATTTAGATTGTAAAAATCTAAATGTCCACATAATTCTAAAACATATGTTGCATCATACTCACATTCACTACAATCATCTTTGATAGCAATTTTAGATTTCAAACCAAGATTGAAACATAATGATTCTTAATCGCACATAGGATCAAACTGAACTGGAATAACTTCATCACTTTTTGTGGCTATCAATTCTGAAAAACTTTAATCCAAATTTAAAATCTCAATACTTGAATTAGTTGTAGAAGAAGACTTACATTTTCCTAGCATCAAGATTTGATTAGCTTCCATTTCATGATGAAGAAAAATATAATCCAGCTCTGAATCATCTTCATGGTGCTACAACACTTCATTAGCCATCAACGGTATTTTTTTGGAATCTATCCTTGCAACCACTTCTTCAAACATATCTTTAGACTTAAAATGATATTCATCAAAACATGTTTCAGCCTTTTCATCAAGAATACTCAAATTGGCATCTTCTACAAAAGAAAATGATTCTAACATTGCAGATTGAACCTCATCTTTTCTATTATGTTCTTCAAACTTATAAGTCTCATATTCCACTTTTGTACAAATCAAGGGATGACTTTCACAAGAAATATTATACAAAAGATGATCTTCATTATTCTCTTCAAATATGAAACTTTCAACAATAGGAGAAAAGGAAAGCATCGGTAAATCCTCATTTTCTATTTCACTTACCATTTCTTTGCCACCCCTAAAAGTGTCTCTATTCATTGAAATTTGTGCCTCTAGAAGCTGGAGTATTTCTTGTTCTCTAAGAACCAAGCAATTCACTAGTATTGGTTCTTCTTTTGCTGATTTTTCTCTAGGTAAACTTGTGAAAACATACTTCCCTTTTCTTCAGTCTTCAACATTAAAATATGCTTGGATCACACACTATAATAGTAAAGTGGATTAATGATCTTCTAAGGGATTTAATCCTTTTCTTTTAGCTTTAGTAATACTTTGTTTAAATGCAGTCCAAAGGAATTGCAAGTTAGGATCACTTTCAGCATTTATTTCTTCAAATGTGGGTTTCCTTTTGATTTTTTTTATTGGTTGAACTTCTTTCTCACTCAAGACTGAAAAATTATAGGAAAAAAAATTAGGTGGGAGTTTTGGAACCACTTTATCATCCACTTTTAATTCATTTCTTAGTTGCAATACCCTTTCCTCACAATGCTACAATAACTTCTTCTTTACCTCTAGCTCTTTCATCTTGTGATATCTGGAACAAACACTTCTCCATAAAAGAACTAGTGCATGATCTTCTTCAATGCTCAAATTCATTTTTCTCCTATGAGTAATGCTTTCTCTAAAAGCATCAAACAATTCATGCAGTACTGGATCATGTGTTTGATGAAGTTCAAACAAAGAAGGATCTGGCCTTCTTCCTTTCACAACTTTAATGGGCATGGTCTTTTAATAATAGAGTCGTCAATCTCCTACAAGTAAAGATAATAATAAAAATAGAGGAAGTGAAACTCTAGTACTAATCTTCTTTTCCGCTTTTCCAATAGAGTTGCAAAAAATTTGTTGCTAAACAAATTGTTCTTTCCAATGTAACTCTTAAATGCCCGAACCTGTGAGAAATAATTTGATACCAATAGTTGGATAATCTATCATAAGGTTGATAGATTTCCTCTAACTTAAAAGGTACAGCTCCCTTATCAATGATATTCAATGAATTTGTTTGTTCCTAAACTAATTGGGTATGTTCTTAACCCAAGAACAAAAGAGGAAAACCAAGCAAGTCGTAGACAGAACTAACTCAGGTAGATTTTAGTTCTACACCTAGCCAATACCAAGAACCCACAATTCCTATGACTTCTCAAAATTGGTAATGCAATGAATGTAGATTATGTGAATGCAATGAAGAAATGAAGATTTAATATTCAAATTTCTACAATAGGAATACGTGCAAATGCTCTAATCTAAAACACATTCATTATCTGACACAAGATGCAAGATAGTGTCGAAAACCAAATAAAAAAATGCTCTAATTGAATATATTCGGGAAATAATACCCAAATTCTCTGATTTGAAGTAAAAACTCTTCTTTTTTTTTAACACAACAAATACAATGCTCTAATTTTTATTTGCCTGCAACTCAAGCCAAATCTATTACATAAATCAATGCATGAAATGGAATGCATAAAATAAACTATTGTCTCCCCTCTACTCCATAAATACCCACTCCTGTAGAAAAGAAGAACCCTTTGCAAATGAAAAGGTTTTACAATAAATATATTCTCTAGCAACCATTTGGTTTCTTCTAGTGACTTTTTCGTTCTTTAACCGATCTCGTCTCTTTGACTACTCATATTTTTCCTTTTGAAAAGTGATATTATTATTAAATTTTAAAGTTAATAATGATATATATTAACATATTTACATTATATTTTAACAATTGACATTTAAATATGTTAAATCAATATCAAAATCTTTCCTTTGTTGAGTGGACAACAAAATAAATAGTGCTGCTAGGTAAAAATGGGTCATGTTTTAGGGGGCATATCTTTTGATTCCACTATTGGATCAAGCTCATCTTTGGATATGTTTTTCCAAACCTAATTATCTTCATTTTGACTAGAGTGATCAGAAAAATAATCATTGAGTCAAAAGATACGAGCTGCTGAATTTTGCTCTATATGACTGTTACAAAATCAGAATTGATAAAACAAAGTTTCCATCCATTCTTCTTTCACATGCTATGTAACCTATATGTATTCAATTTTACACTATGATATCTTCCATGGTTACCATGTTTATTCCTTGCTAAATTTTGGAAGTGATTCTCTAGAATTCTTGTGGTAGAAAATCCCAAATGAAGGTTGAAAAGTGTACCAAGTTCTTAGTTTTCCACTTCTCTATTGTAGGTGAAATTCACACATTCTAGTAATAGCTGCACTTTGAAAATAATTAGCAATCAATACTTCTTCTTTTCTATTAGGGCACTAGCCATGGAACACTCTAATTCATCCTTTGTGGGAATTTGGCTTTTGCCTTCTCCCTTTGTGGAAAACTCCAAACTGACTACAAAAGGCGTATCAGAAATTGAATTTTTCACTTCATATTCAATGTCATGTTAATGTCCAAATCTTCAAGCAATATATTATTATGAGATTAATATTCTTTATTTAATCAATTAAGAGCTCTTTTCCATCTCTCTATTGTGGATTTGATGCTTGGTAGAAATTTCATTTTTGACTACGAAAAGTGCACCCAATCTTCAATTTTCCACCTTCATGTAGTGGGCACAATTTTGATGAAGATTGATTCATAAATTACTTTTCTGAAATAATCTTGATCTTGAGATTTTCCTTTTCTCTCCTCATGTGGAAAACTAAACTTTGACTACAAAAGGTGTAGCAGAAAATGAGTTTTCCACTATGCTTTTCCTTTTGGTGGAAAATGAAACATTTGCTTCTCCAATGGAAATTCTGAAAATGATTGTGAAAGGTGCAACAAAAAATGAGGTTTCCACTATGCTTCTCCATTTGTTGGAAACTGAAACATTTACTTCTCCAATTGAAAAATCTGAAAATGATTGCAAAAGGCACAACAGAAAATGAGTTTTCTACTATGCTTCTCCCTTTGGTGGAAACTGAAACATTTGCTTCTCCAATGGAAAATCTTAAAATGACTATGAAAGGAGCAGCGAAAAATGAGTTTTCCACTACACTTTTCCATTTGGTGGAAACTGAATCATTTACTTCTCCAATGGAAAATCTAAAAATCACTCCAAAAGGAGCAGTGAAAAATGAGTTTTCTAGTATGCTTTTCCCTTTGGTGGAAAATCCCAAGTTTAAAAGTTTTTGGGAAATTCTTTACGTGAGGTGACTCTAAAAGTTTTACAAATGGTGAACTAAAAGTGCACCTGCATTCTCAAATTGGGTTTCCACATAAATCATTGTGTTATGTGTTGATCTTTTCATGTGTTATGTATGCATGGTGATTTACAGTAACTTGTTGAATAGGAAAGTTAAAGCATGGATGAATGAATAAGTTTTATGGGAACACTTTACTTGATGAAAAGTTTGAATATGACATTTGGACCTTGAATAATTGATTCACCCCTCCCCCCTCTTAGTTATTATAAAATATTTCTAACAATTGGTATCAGAGCCATCTGCTGATTTAGTTCTAGGGTACTAGAAGCAAGAAGATCAAGATGTCCAAGAGAGAAGTTCCCAAGCTCAATAAAGATAACTTTGTTGCATCGTAGAGTCTAATGAAATTTCACCTCGGATCAATAGGTGATTATGCAAAAACATCAATTGGAATAGAGCATGTAGACCCAGCTAGACCCCTCTCTATAGATGACTTGAACAAAAGGAAGGAGCACAATTAGGCAATGCTGGAGATTGCCTTTGCACTTAGCTATGCTAATTTTGATGACATTAGAGGTTGTGATACTCCATTTAACATGTGGAAAGCCCTATCATATATTTATACAGGAGATCAAATTGTTCAGAGAGCAAAGAAAGAAAGCTTTGGAGGAAAGTTTTATGACATGAAAATGGAGGAAGGTGAGACTGTTGCTCATTATGGATCCAGAATGAAAGAAGTGGTAAGTGTAATAAGAAATCTAGGTGGTCAATTAGAAGAAGAGACTATCAATAGAAAATTCTATCTACGCTATTAAATTTTCAGCCATCCAAGAGCTAAGGTGTTTACAAGGGAGCACACTAACCTTTGAAGGAATAGTGGGAAGACTTGTTGCATCTTAATTGTCTAACTTTGATAACTACAAAACTGAGAATCTTGAATCTTCTTTCAATGCCAAGCTGACATTGAAGGACACTGAGGAGGTGAAATCAAAGATGAGATATCCCTGACAGGTTATTTGCCTCTTAAACACCAAAATACTAAAACTTCAATCATTAGGAATTTTGTCAAAGAGTTAGCAATCGAGCTCTGACCACCCGTTAAACTTTGACAAACACCTATTACTTGGCAACCAAACTCAACCCAAAAGAAAGTACTGCTTTGCGCAAGTTTGTTGTTTTATAGTTTTGATCAATGTTAAATGCAAATAGGCAAACCACAACTAATATGCTGAATACTGAGATTAAATGAATTAGGCTGCAATAAATTGTTCTTGATGGCCAATTTGCAATAGGGGATCATCATTCTATTATCTAAAACTTCAATCGACAACTCTAATTTAAATGCACCACAAATTACAATTTCAAATACAAGAACCTGATTACAAAGTTTGCAGCAGACCACGTCTCTATCAATCCCCTTTAGCTTCTGGCAGCGAAACCTAGGAGATCACAGTCTGAGAAGAAAGTCTCCACAGCCAACCAAGAAGAATGCCCTTATAGCCAATTGCATTCAGTATGCAATGCCCTCAGTTGATAATATAAGATGATCAGCTTCAGCAATCAACTGACCCAAACGACAGCTCTCCAAGGCGATTTGATGATAGATCATCTCCCACCATGACTGCATCCACGATATGCCTAAATTGCGTGGCCCGGCTATATCTCATGTCTTTGTCACATGATCAACTAAAACGTTGGAATCTGTATGCTTTTTGCGAAACATAATAGAGCTATGGATCCGACCTGCGGTTATGTGCATCGCCTAGTCACCTACGTCTTTCGTTACCCATGTTGATGGCCGGTTACATATTATGTTCTAGAATGCCGCAGATGAACACGATTTCTTCAAACTCGCACGATGCCCACTGGACGCGTTTCGAGGTTTGCTTGTGATCTCCAACCGAGGTCGCAAATTTGATCCGCTGATTATGATAATTGCTCCAAAATCTCTGTGGTAGCCGTTGTTTGGAAATGCTCCTGCTGTGATGAAAAAACCCCAGTACCGACCCTCTACTATAGCCGCTCAACAACCCGCGACTCACAATTTTTGTTAAGGAAACCTCTAGCCTCCCGCCTGCGATGTTAATGACAAAGCTCACTGATACTCATGAAACTCTGGTTATTCGAGCCTGCCGTTTCATTAGTTCCTAATCCTAGGTTTCTCAACTCCCGGCCAGACCTTTAAACCCTTTAAAAGTCCACTGAATAATTGAAACTCGTCTCCAATGCAAAAACTCTACAATTCCTCAATTCTGCCCTTGAATCTTCAATTCCGCTATTAACCTGATAATCTGAATCAAATCCTGCAAGAACCACAAATTTGGCCTTAAGCCACCGATTTACGCCCTGATGAAATGACTGAATGTCACCTCCAATCTGCAATAATTCGGATGATATTTCACACCCTCAAAATTGCGAACCAATTGAGAGTTATTGTTCTCAATGGCCAACTGTGACAATTGTAGAAACCCTAGGTTCCACAATGCACCTGTGATTGAATCACAATCTGAAAATACAAAGAGAAATAACCAACTGCCTCATTCGAATGGAGCCCCTCGGGGTGCCTATTTATTCTTTTTCTCCATCCTCTCCAGAGACTTCTAGAACCTTTTTGATCTTATCCCTCAAGTGACTTTATTAAATACCCCAAGTAACTTTATTAAATACAAGGTTATCTTTTAATATTATGTATTTAATTAAAATAATTAATTAGTCATCCTTGGACAACCAGTATTAATTAAATTAATTAAATAGAACTGTCACCAAAAATTGGGGACATGACAGTCCGCCCTTCCTGAAATTGCTTGTCCCCAAGCAATGGCTGAACCATGAACCAATCAGTCTTCCTGGATCCCAAATGTAAATCTGTGTATCATCCCAATCCTCACCATACTCCTGTGGAGAAATCATCAATAACAGTAGCTGAAAAACTGTACTCAACATACAAACAACTAACAACTCTGATGAAATTATCTGTAAACCAACTGTAGATGTTAGTAGAAGAAATCATTCTGCAGAACTCAAGCCAACTGAAACATCAACTCTATCATAACTCAAGCCCCTGTCAAAAAGACACCTGCACCCAACTGCATTGTAGATATGACAACCTGAATCACTACCATCAAATCCAATCTCTGAAAAACTGCTCCGGGTGTGTCGATGCTGCAGGCTGAGTAACTTGCAACTACCAATTTTATTTTCAAAATATGGTGCCAATCTATTCCCTAATGGATGGTAAGAAACTGGAGCCAATCTACATCTGTGTGAAATAAAATCTTCTATCTTTGTGTCAAAAGAAAAATGATGAGCATACCCTACCATATAATGCCGGTAAGAACCTCCAAACTCTACTGCTGGCTCATCATCACTGAACTGGGAATCAACAGATGGCTCCATTTTCTGACTCCGAGTGACTGTAGGTCGGATAGGATCCCATGCATTCTGCTCAACAAACACTTCCTCGAGATCCCTGTGAGATAGCATAGTAAAAAGGACCCCTATAATCGTTTCAACCAATCCGCGAATAACACTAGTATCTTGGATGAGAACACCTTCTGTCACTTCATGCGAGTCTAACTGAACACATGCACTATCCAACAAATACTTCATGAACGGTTTAGTGCAGTAAAAATTATATGAGGAAACATTAACATACTCTCCTTTACACCACAACTGGTCCTCCTGTAAGGGTGGCATACTCAGCTGTACCGCACTATCAACTATCTGAGAAGAATCAATCTGGAAACTTGACTCTACCAGTATCCCAAACTCATTAAGACCAACTTCCTCCAAACCCTGAACATGTGTGTCAGTCTCAACAATAAGCTCCTCAAAAGCAACTATAGGAGTGTACTTACCATCGTCCACCTCAATAGTCAAATGAACTGGGTCTGGGGCTGGTTTTGACCGCAAATGCTCCAACTCCACGGTCACCTCCTTCAACTGAAGCTGCGACTTCTGTAGATCTCGCTGTGTGTCCTCTAATGCTTCAGTAGTCGCTATGAGCTCTTGGGAAAGCTCACTCACCTCCTCTTCACGATCCAAGAGTGCCTCATATGCTGTATTCCCCCACTCAACCAAGTGATCACGGTCGGCTACCAATCGTAAATAATCTTGCTTCAAAATCCGAACAGCTTCACGCAAGGCATGAATCTCTGCCAAAGAAAAGTAACCACCGCTGGACTCATCTGTCATAGAAGAACCCCAACCAGTAACAGCCAACAACTGATGAGCAGTATCAAAATGCTCACAAGCGATAGCAATGTCTCGCTCACTAACTTTCAACTGGCTAATCACATGATGGCTCTGGCTAGACCGTCTTCTATAAATTCCTTCTGACACATTGACTGGAGGAATGTCTTCAAAAATACTGGTCTCTGGATTATTATCATCCATATTTTTTGAATCAACTTTAAAACTTATATCAACATCCAGAGTGTCAAAATCTGTAGTCCTGCTATCAAGCTCTTCTGTACCTAAAGAAACTGTCAAGGAAGTTGAATCTTCAAAACTGTTCACTTCATTCTCCCGGATGTCATCAAGGTCAAAACGATCCTGGGACTCATCTGTACATGCTTCCAAATATGAAAAACCTTCAACACCTTTCAGCAAGGATGGTCGACTGGAAATATGAACCAAACCCAACAACGATGCATAAAAACTAATACCAACATTGGATGTTCTGCTGGCACAAGAAAAGATAACACCGTATATTCTGCTAATCAAATCCATGATAGCATCCAAATAATCACGGCTACCATAAAGTGCTTTCCAGTCAACTAAATCCCAAATACCCCTGAAACATTCTCGAGTCCATATCCGTAAACAAGGAACAGCTGGTAACTCAAGAAAACTCCTTACCTAAGTAATGTGACCAATACCAACTAACTTCACATACCTATCTGATATTGTCCTTGTATTCTGGATGTGAATGCAAGATGAACTCGTAGCATTATCAGCTACCAAATATGATCCCTCTTCTGTCAAAAACTGAGTGCAAGATAATCTTAAGCTCAGCTCCATGTCGTGCTCTTGCCCTTGTTTCTCCCAGTCCCGTAATGCCAAAATTGCTCGAGTGTCCTCAAGCTCGCAAGAAAGCTTGACAACTTCCTCCTCCTTCCTCCTCAAGGCATCTGAATAGTCTTTGGCAAGGCTTAGAAGATGATCACGGTCTGATAGAAGATGCAAATAGCTCAGCTTTGTCGTCCCCATTCCTTCACCAATTGCATGTAAGTCACAGCAGGAAGAATTTGCCTGAACTCCCTTCTGTCTTCCTTGTATCTGAATCATCTGGATGTGCTCTTCTAACATCTCCCGCATCCTGTCATGATGAGATAAAGAAGCCACAATACTATCTTTGCTCTCCTTCAGCTGGCTGGACCAAACATGTGAAGTACCACCAATTTCATCCTCATGTGATGAAGCATCTAACTAAGCCTGGTACTCTCTGTCAACAAAATCATAAATGCTCGATGTCTGCTCATTTTCACCAGGTATCTCATCACCATGCACAATGACATCTTCATTTTCATCTAAACTTACTTCTCTGTAATCATTGCTTGTCGGAACCAAACTTCCTTGAGTACATGAGACATCACCTTCGGAAAACTCGTATTCAACTGTCTCAACTTGAGTGTCAAGTTGACAGTTACTATCCATCAGCGTAATGTCCTTCACCGCTTCTTCCTGTGACCGAACTGAAGCCTCTGACTGGCTGCATACTTGTTCCTCGAACTCCTCATTAAGGTTCCTAGTAGCATCTCTCATTGTATCTGTCAACTCTTCGTGAGAAGATTTGCCAAAACGAAATCCAGTTGATTTACTCACCTTAGCTGGGACGGACAACCTGTCAAGCATACGGTGGTGTTTAACCAACAGTTCAGACATGTTATGTTTGATCTTTCTGAGCTCATCCTGAATACCTGAATAGTCCTCCTTTCCACAATTCCGACTCTGAATACTGCGTCTATTACTTGTCCGAGATTGTGTCCTTGGAGACTTTGTGCTGTACCTGTCCATCTTGGTTGAAGTAGAGTGCTGATCACTCATGTAAGTTGGTTTTCACCCCACAGGATGGCAAGAAAACCGCTCTGATACCACTGAGATATCCCTGACAGGTTATTTGCCTCTTAAACACCAAAATACTAAAACTTCAATGATTAGGCATTTTTTCAAACAGTTAGCAATCGAGCTCTGACCACCCATTAAACTTTGACAAACACCCATTACTTGGCAACCAAACTCAACCCGAAAGAAAGTACTGCTTTGCGCAAGTTTTTTGTTTTATAGTTTTGAGCAATGTTAAATGCAAATAGGCAAACCACAACTAATATGCTGAATACTGAGATTAAATGAATCAGGCTGCAATAAATTGTTCTTGATGGCCAATTTGCAATAAGGGATCATCATTCTATTATCTAAAACTTCAATCGACAACTCTAATTTAAATGCACCACAAATTACAATTTCAAATACAAGAACCTGATTCCAAAGTTTGCAGCAGACCACGTCTCTATCAATCCCCTTTAGCTTCTGGCAGCAAAACCTAGGAGATCACAGTCTGAGAAGAAAGTCTCCACAGCCAACCAAGAAGAATGCCCTTATAGCCAATTGCATTCAGTATGCAATGCCCTCAGTTGATAATATAAGATGATCAGCTTCAGCAATCAACTGACCCAAACGACAGCTCTCCAAGGCGATTTGATGATAGATCATCTCCCACCATGACTGCATCCACGATATGCCTAAATTGCATGGCCCGGCTATATCTCATGTCTTTGTCACATGATCAACTAAAACGTTGGAATCTGTATGCTTTTTGCGAAACATAATAGAGCTATGGATCCGACCTGCGGTTATGTGCATCGCCTAGTCACCTACGTCTTTTGTTACCCATGTTGATGGCCGGTTACATATTATGTTCTAGAATGCCGTAGATGAACACGATTTCTTCAAACTCGCACGATGCCCACTGGACGCGTTTCGGGGTTTGCTTGTGATCTCCAACCGGGGTCGCAAATTTGATCCGCTGATTATGATAATTGCTCCAAAATCTCTGTGGTAGCCGTTGTTTGGAAATGCTCCTGCTGTGATGAAAAAACCCCAGTACCGACCCTCTACTATAGCCGCTCAACAACCCGCGACTCACAATTTTTGTTAAGGAAACCTCTAGCCTCCTGCCTGCGATGTTAATGACAAAGCTCACTGATACTCATGAAACTCTGGTTATTCGAGCCTGCCGTTTCATCAGTTCCTAATCCTAGGTTTCTCAACTCCCAGCCAGACCTTCAAACCCTTTAAAAGTCCACTGAATAATTGAAACTCGTCTCCAATGCAAAAACTCTACAATTCCTCAATTCTGCCCTTGAATCCTCAATTCCGCTATTAACCTGATAATCTGAATCAAATCCTGCAAGAACCACAAATTTGGCCTTAAGCCACCGATTTACGCCCTGATGAAATGACTGAATGTCACCTCCAATCTGCAATAATTCGGATGATATTTCACACCCTCAAAATTGCGAACCAATTGAGAGTTATCGTTCTCAATGGCCAACTGTGACAATTGTAGAAACCCTAGGTTCCACAATGCACCTGTGATTGAATCACAATCTGAAAATACAAAGAGAAATAACCAACTGCCTCATTCGAATGGAGCCCCCCGGGGTGCCTATTTATTCTTTTTCTCCATCCTCTCCAGAGACTTCTAGAACCTTTTTGATCTTATCCCTCAAGTGACTTTATTAAATACCCCAAGTAACTTTATTAAATACAAGGTTATCTTTTAATATTATGTATTTAATTAAAATAATTAATTAGTCGTCCTTGGACAACCAGTATTAATTAAATTAATTAAATAGAACTGTCACCAAAAATTGGGGACATGACAAAAGAAGAAGAATAGAAAATGAAAACATGCATCCAATGATAGTAGCACAAATGAGGAAGATGTGGAACAATTGGAAACACTACAGGCTAGAAGATTCCATAGAGGCAAAGGTAAATTAAAAGGTAAGTTGCCTATCATTTTTTTAATTGCAATGAAGTAGGTAATATTGTTACAAGATGTACATAGAAGAAGAACTACAAAGAATGAAACAAGTACAAGAACAAAAGAGAAGGTGATAGCAGAGATTACAAGGGAGAAGGCAAAAGATGCTATATTATTGAAGAAGATTCTAATGAGAATGATGATCAAGGAGTCTATCTGGCCATGAAGGATGAATTAGATGAAGATGAAGATGAAGCAACAATGTTGGTAACCTATGTGAACAAGAATGACAAGTGGATCATAGATAGTGGATCCTCACATCACATGACAAGAGATAAAAGTAAGTTTATTATGTTTTCTCAGTATGATGGAAATAGTGTTAGATTTGTTAATGATGCTCGATGTCAAATAAAAAGAAAAGGTTCAATCAGTATGATGGAAATAGTGTTAGATTTTTTAATGATTCTCGATTTCAAATAAAAGGAAAAGGTTCAACTAAACTTACAAAGAAAATTTCATTTGATAATGCATACTATGTTGAAGGATTGAACTACAATTTGTTGAGTGTATCACAATTAGGCAATGTAGGTTGTAAAGAAGAATTTGGAAACAAAACTTCCAAAATCTATGACACTAATGGAAGTCTAATAGGAAAAGGTGAATGAACTAGGAGTAATTTGTTTTACCTAGATATGGAAGTTGCAACTTGTCTCATTATTAGACTTGATGATGTGTGGTTATGGCATAAAAGATTGTGTCATGATAACTTTGTTAATCTAATTAACATCAGCAAAAAGGAAGAAAGTTAGAGGTTTTCCCAAACTGAAGAAACCTAAAAACACAATATGCAAACAATGTCAACTAGAAAAGATGACTAAGTCAAGCTTTATAAGAAAAAAATACACTTCCAAAGAAGTACTAAATCTAGTCCATATTGATTTATGTGGACCAATAGAAGTGAAAAGCTACCTAGAAAACAAATACATAATGCCATTTGTAGATGACTATTCCAGGATGATGACTATCATTTTTTGAAGCAAAAATCTGATGCATTTCAAATGTTCAAGTGGTATTTGGCTAGAGTTGAGAAGGAAAAAGGAAAGGGTCTAAAATGCCTAAGATTAGAAAGAAGAGGAGATTTTACATCAAAGAAATTTGAGATATTTTGTAATGATAAAGGTATCAAAAGGTAGACATCAGCACCAAAAACTCCCCCACTAAATGGTATTGCTGAAAGAAGGAATAGATCAGTGATAGACTATGCAATAACATTGATAATGGAGAAAAATGTTGCTCTAATGTACTAGATAGAAGTTTTAAGTATAGTTGTTTACACTCTAAATAGACTCCAATTCAAGAAAGGAACAACTACAACACCTTTTGAACTATGGTATGGTCACTCACCTAATGTAAAGCATTTCAAAATATTTGTTTTAATTTAAGAATGTTATATTTTTAAAGACACTATAAATGGCAAGTTTGATGCAAAAAGTGATGAAGACATATTCCTTGGATATTCCACTAGAAGCAAAGCATATAAGTGTTTAAACACTAACACTAACAAGATTGTGGAGAGTACAAATATAAATTTTGATGAACATGCAGAAGTCCAAGTTGATGAATCCAAGAAATAAGAAGATTATAGATCTTTTGTATACTTCTATGAAGGAATGACTATTGAAGATAATGTTGCTAATCAAATTGGGAATCAACAACAAATTTCAGTATTAGCCCAGTCACAACTAGTGAATGTCGAGCTACATTTTGAAGCCAAGTTGTCGAATGAAGAAAATGGACATTCTAATTTTGAAAATAGTATACATGAAAGAGATAATGAAATACCAAATGGTGATGTGCAAAATGTATTTGAAGCTGAAGGATCAAACATGGAAAGAAGGATAGAACAAAGATTAGCCAAGCATGTGAGAAGACATCACCTTGCAGATCAAATCATTGGTGACAAGGATGCCAGATCAATGACAAGGAATAGACTAAGGAATTAATCATGCCTGGTGAGCAAGGTTGAGCCCAAAAAAATGAAAGATGCACTTCAAGATGATGATTGGTATAAAGCTATGGAAGAAGAGATAGACCAGATTGAGAAGAACATAACCTACACCCTAGTTCCTAGACCAGCTGATAAGAATGTAATTGGTATCAAATGGGCGTTTAGGAATAAACTTGATGAGAATGGTGAGATAACTAGAAACAAAGCTAGACTAGTTTGCAAAGGCTATCCACAATAAGAATAGGAATGGAAGGAGTAAGAATATTGCTTGCATATACTGCTTAGAAAAGTTTCAAAGTCTACCTAATGGATATAAAGTCTACTTTTCTAAATGCTATACTAGAAGAGGAAGTCTACATAGAACAACTAGAGGGATTTTTTGATGAAAACAAAAAGAATATGGTTTTTAAACTGCATAAGGTATTTTATGGTTTGAAGCAAGCACCTAGAGCATGGTATGAGAGACTGTACAAATATCTCGTGAAGATAGGATTTGAGAGAATAGATGACAACAAAAACCTATATATCAAGGCTAAAAACGGTAAAGAAATTTTGATATTTGAAATCTTTGTTAATGATATAATATTTTGATGAAGAGATTTTCTATGCAAAGATTTTGCTAATCAAATGAAACATGATTTTGAGATGTCAACGTTTGGAGAAATCAAATTCTTTTTTGGATTGCAAGTACATCAACTTAAGCATGGCATATTTGTGACCCAATCCAAATACATTAAGGAGATACTCAAAAAATTTGGATTAGAAGACTTAAAACTAGTTAGTGTACCAATGGTGATAGGAGATAAGTTATCTAAGAATGATGAGTTAGCTAAAGTGAATCGAACAATGTATAGATCAATGATTGGAAAGTTGCAATATGTTAGACATAGTAAACTAGACATTGCATTAGCTATTGGAATAGTAGCAAGATTTTTTAAAAATCAAAGAGAAAATCATCTAATAATAGTAAAGAGAATATTGAGGTATCTAAAAGGAACTAATGACTTTAGTCTATACTACAAGAGGAGTGAAAAGTTTGAGCTAAGAGCCTATTGTTAGGATAAACCACGGACAGAAATAAAAAACTACATGCAAATATAACCAATAATAGAAAATAATAGAACACACAAAAAATGAACACAAGGCACCAAGATTTAACATGGTTCACCCAATCCCTGGGCTATGTCCACCAAATAGCAAGTTTGATCTTATTACAATCCAGTGATTACAACCTGATTACAATTTGTAATCCCTTACAGCTCAATACCGTTGCAAGAACCAATTTTGTATCACAACATTATGAAAAATACCCAACCCTAAGCCCTTTTATACAAGTATTAAACCTCTTTAGGGTTATAACATGTCGGCCATATGTCGGCCATAATATGTCGGCTACCATGTCAGCTACTGCCCAAAAAAAGTTTTTTGGGGCAAACCCCACTATTTATGAAGTATGTATAGTACTTTACTGATCAGTCACCACAATCTAACAATCTCCCACTTGGAGACTGATCAGGCTCCACACTAAACAACAATCTCCCACTTGGAGACTGATCTTGTAGCAATACCACTACCACATGGGGCTCCCACTGGATCAAACCATCCTGGACTCTACTGTTCTTTTATTCATGTTCAGTCTAAAAGACCAACCGAAGTTGAAGAGGAGTTCAGCTTCTCCCTTGTTACAACCTTTGTCAACATAGCTGCTGGATTGTCATTGGTATGTATCTTCTCCAGCTTTAACTGTCCATCCTCCAAAACTGATCGAATGAAATGGTACCGCAACTGTATGTGTTTGGTCTTAGAATGCAGAGCTGAATTCTTAGCAATATGAATGGCACTCTGATTATCTGTGAACAAATAATTATCCTTCTAAGGATGTCCCAATTCTTCCAAGAAGAATTGAAGCCATATCATCTCTTTGTCTGCCTCTGTAGCAGCAACATACTCTGCCTCTGTAGTGGAGAGAGCATTAATCTTCTGTAACCTAGAAACCTAGCTCACGGCTACGCCATGAATAGTAAAGACATAATCTGTAGTACTCCGCCTGGTATCAATATCCCCAGCCAAATCTAAGTCAACATAGCCCTGTAAATCAGGAGTAGAGCCCCCAAAGTGTAAACACTTATTGGATGTTCCTCTCAAATATCTGAGAATCCACTTGACATCATTCCAATGCTCAAATCCTAGATGACTCATATACCTGCTAACGACTCCCATGGCATGTGCAATATTTGGCCTAGTACATACCATAGCATACATCAAACTTCCTATAGCTGAAGCATAGGGTACCTTGGACATCTTATCCTCCTCTTCCTATGTCTTGGGACACATCTCCTTAGTCAATTTCAAATGACCAGGTAAAGGTGTGCTGACAGCTTTAGCATTCTCCATAGAGAAACGTTGCAACACCTTCTCAACATAATCAGCTTGAGATAGCATCAATGTTCTGTTCTTCCTATCTCTGCAAATCTTCATACCAAGGATTTATTTTGCTGCCCCCAAATCCTTCATAGCAAATGCATGTGCTAATTGGCATTTCAGCCCCTTAATATGATGCATGTTAGACCTAGCTACAAGCATATCATCAACATATAAACATAAAATAATGTAGCTATCATCATCCAACCTCTTAAAATAAACACAGTAATCTAAATGACACCTATTATATCCATGCTCATGCATAAAACTGTCCAATTTTAGATACCATTGCCGAGGTCCTTGCTTCAAGCCATATAAACTTTTCTTCAATTTGCACACTAAGTTCTCCTTACCTTTGACCTCGAAACCCTGTGGCTAAGCCATATATATTTCTTCATCCAAATCACCATGAAGAAAAGTTGTTTTAACATCCATCTGCTCTAAATGCAAATCTTCAGTAGCCACAAGACTTAAAACAGTACAAATAGAAGTCATTTTAACAACAGGAGAAAATATCTCATCAAAATCAATTCCCTTTTTCTATGCAAATCCTTTTACAACTAACCTGGCCTTAAATCTTTTCTTACCTCCTTCCTCTTCTTTCAACCTGTAAACCCATTTATTCTGTAAAGCCTTTTTACCTACATGCAACTTGCACAAATCCCATGTCTTTATTTTCAGCAAAGAGTCCATTTCATCTTTCATTGCAGACTCCCACTGAATCTTAGTATCCACCTGCACAACTTTATCATAACTTTCAGGTTCACCAGCATCAGTAAGTAAAATAGAATACAAAGAGGGAGAAAACCTTTGTGGAGGTTTAATTTTCCTTGTTGACCATCAAACATTCACTGGTGTGTGTGGTATTTGTTGTTGCAGTTGTTGCACATCATGAGGAATGGCTGGAACATCAGCTTTTGGAGTATCATCCAACACTACATAATCATCTTCTTTCTTCTCATGTTGTTGCAAAAGATCTTTGTACAACACTTTCTCATTGAATATGACATCCCGACTTCTAATAATTTTAAGATTTTCAAAATCCCAAAGCCTATAACCAAATTCATTTATGCCATATCCAACAAAAACACATTTCTTTGATTTAGCTTCTAGCTTGGTTCTATTTTCAGAGTCTATATGAGCAAAAGCATCACAACCGAAGGTCTTGAGAAAAGAATAACTCACCTTCTTACCAGTCCATGCTTCCTCTGGAATACCACAGCCCAAAGGAGTAGAGGGACCTCTATTAATCAAATATACTACAGTATTGATAGCCTCCACCCACATGTGTAAGGGCAACCCAGCATGCAACCTCATGCTCCTTGCGCGCTCCATTATAGTCCTGTTCATGTGTTCAGCCACTCCATTTTCCTGTGGAGTCCTTGGAATAGTTTTTTGTCTATGAATACCATTACTGGAGCAATAATCTTCAAATTCATGACTGCAATACTCACCACCATTATCAGATCTGAGACATTTTAATTTCTTACCAGTCTCATTTTCAACCAAGCATTTCCATTTCTTAAAAGTTTGAAATACATCAGATTTCTATCTAAGGAAATAAACCCATACTTTTCTAGTTGCTTCATCAATAAATGTAACATAATAATGAGAGCCACCAAGGGAAGATACCTGGGCTGGTCCCCATACATCTGTATGCACAAGCTCTAATTTCTCCTTTTTGTTTTCCTTCCCTGTCTTTACAAAACTCACTCTCTTTTGTTTTCCATACACACAACTTTCACAGAAATCCATATTCACACATTTTAGACTTGGTAAAACTTTCCTTGAATGAAGTACTTTCATACCTTTCTCACTCATGTGCCCAAGTCTATTGTGCCACAGTGTTGTATCAGAATCTACAGCAGCTATTTGTTCTCCCTACTCAACTGCAGTAATTGTTCCTGAATATTCATTTTTCTCTGAAACAATCAAAATAGAAGGAACATTATGACCTGTACAAAGATATAAGGTGCCTACTTTCACACCTTTTTCTACTACAAGGGAACCTTTTGAAACCTTCCAATTTTTATCATTAAAAGTAACTACACAACCCTCATCACCGAGTTGCCCTGCTGAAATTAAATTTCTACTTAGTTTTGGAACATGTCTTACCTCATGTAGTAGCCAATGATTCCCATTCTGCAAATTAATCTTAATTTTTCCCTTTCCAACAATCTGACAGGGTTCATTATCCCCCAAATAAACAAGCCCAAAATCCCCTTGGACATAATCAATGAAATAACCTCTGTGAGGTGTAGCATGAAATGAAGCACCAGAATCTAAAACCCATGAATCATCAACACTCTCTAAAGACAGGAGCAAAGCATCCTCTTCGGATTTTTTACTTACCACATTTGCCTCATTGTCTCCATCTGATTTATCTCCTTCATATTTCTTTCTATTCCAGCAATATTTCCTTTTTGTGCCCTGGTTTCTCATAGTACCAGCAATCATTTGGTCCTCTCAATTGAGACGTCCTCCCCTTTGACTTTCCTCTTCATTTCCCATGATTTCCAGAGTGACTTCCTCTTTTAGTCGTTCTGCCCCTGCTTTGTGCATTTAAAGCACTTCCTGATGTAGATCCACCTGATGATTTTCTATGAGTTTCCTCACTTAAAATAACACCAATCACATCATCATATTTTAGGGTACTAGATCCAGGAATAGAATTACTCACCACCATTACCAAGCTATTCCAGCTTTCAGGCAAAGAACACAAAATCAAGAGAGGCCTAATTTCTTCATCAAAATTGATACCCACAGAAGATAATTGACTAGTAATAGTATTAAACTCATTTAAATGATCTGCAATAGATCCACCTTCTGCCATTTTTATATTAAATAAACCCTTCATGAGAAATACCTTATTTGAAGTGGAGGGCTTTTCATACAGTGTCACTAGGGTTTTCATCAAATCTTTTGTCATCTTTGCTTTTGTAATATTAAATGCCACTAATGGTGCCAAGAATAACTGAATGCTTCCAAGTGCCTTTCTATCTAAAAGATCCCATTCAGCCTCTGACATAGTTCCCTGATTCTTGGCTTTTCCTTCCAACGGCTTCCATAAATCCTTCTAATATAAATAGTCTTCCATTTGCATCTTCAATAACTAGAAGTTCTGCCCATTAAACCTATCAACCCTCAACTTACCCTCATCTGCCATTGCTCCCACTCAACTGTGAGACTCCCACTTAACTGTGAGACTTTCCTACAAAGGATAATTGAAAGACAACCTTGCTCTGATACCACTTGTTAGGATAAACCATGGACAGAAATAAAAAACTACATGCAAATATAACCAATAACAGAAAATAATAGAACACACAAAAAATGAACACAAGGCACCAAGATTTAATGTGGTTCACCCGATTCTTGGGCTATGTCCACCAAATAGCAAGTACGATCTTATTACAATCCAGTGATTACAACCTGATTACAATATATAATCCCTTACAGCTCAATACCGCTGCAAGAACCAATTTCGTATCACAACATTATGAAAAATACCCAACCCTAAGCCCTTTTATACAAGTATTAAATCGCTTTAGGGTTATAACATGTCGGCCATATGTCGGCCATAATATGTCGACTATCATGTCGGCTACTAGGAAGTATGTACAGTACTTTCCTGATCAGTCACCACAATCTAACACCTACACTAATGGAGATAGGAAAGGTCATATTAATGATAGAAAAAGCACCAGTGGAGGAGCACTTTTTTTGGGAAGAAGATTGATTACATTGACCAACAAAAAACAAAATTGTACCTCACATCAATAGAAAAAGCTAAATATGTTGTAGATGCTATCAATTACACCAATATTGTATGGATCAAACATTTTTTGCAAGTTGTAAAAGAAGAAGTGAATGAGCCTCTTATACTTTTTTGTGATAATAAAAGTGCTATCAATTTTTTTGGAAATGCTTTAGAATAATTGAGGGGGGGGGGGGGGGGAGGGGGTGTGGGGGTGTGAATCAGTTAGTCAAGGTCCAAATGTCCTATTCAAACTTTTTAGTAAGTATAGTGAGCCCATTCAACTATTCATTCATCCAAGCTTTAACTTTTCTAACCAGCAATTTACTATAAGTCAAAATGCAAGCATAACATATAAGAAATCAACACATAACACAGTGATTTACATGGAAACCCAATTTGGCAAAAATCACTAGTAACATGTTACTCAATTCTCACTCTTTTGAAGTGATGCCCTATGAAAGGCTTACCCTGTTAAAGGCTTACAACACACTATCAAATGTGACCTTTTTAGAGAATTTATCCACCCTGTTAGAAGTAATTCTGGTTAAAGGACTTTAGAACATTCACTTGGAATGCCACTATGTTAAAGGATTTACAAATGGCTATTAAACCAACCTAAGTCCTAGGGATTTTCAGATATAATACAATTGCTAGAGAGTATTAGAAAATCTTTCACCTGACTATAGCATACAACTTATCTTGTAGATCTTAGATCATTTTTGAGCTCATACCATTCCCTAGCCTTCAATCACTGCAACTCTTCATAGCTTGCCCTATTTTCAAGCTTACTCTCCTTGAGTCTCCATGCTTAATGTACCAATGCAATCATCTCTTCATGACCACTTGTAGAAGTAGAGCCTCTGTGCTTTTCCTTCTCCAAGATGTCTCCTCCTTGACACCCTTCTAATTACTTCATAGATTGGCTCTTCAATAGCAATAGTATCAACAACATTTTCTTCTTGGTCTATGAATCCTTAAATAGAAGTCTTGGAGTTCTTTTTCCCTCTCGATTCTTCCATTCTTTAATTTAAATTCATATGGATTAGGTAGGATTCATTGCATCTAACCCATATTTTGTTTCCTTTATAAAATTCTTGAATAATCTTCGTAAATTGGCTCAAAATTGGTTTATAGATAATTTTGTGCCACTAGCTTATCATCCTAATCTTCCAACTTGTTCACAAAATTCAAAGCAACCACTATGTTGGCTTAGATTTGACAAATCTTTGTCATTTGAAATAATGTAGTAGCTTGACACTATTAAAATAATGGTGCTCAGCACATACTCTATTACTCGGCATCAACTATATTTTTCCTAATGCTTGACAACCACTAATTATCTTAGTTTAAGCTTTGCAATCAACCTTGTTACAACTTCTTCTTCCAATGTTTCTAAGTGTGACCAACCTCTGTATCTTTAGGTATGGTATCAATACATCAATTAACCATTGTCTTAATTGATCCTTGCACTTCATTACAACATCATAACTCAACCTTTCCCTTAGATTCTCTTGTTACATCTTGTTGATCACATTCTTTTCATCAGTTAACTAAGTGATAGTACTTGGTTCTTATAAGAAAATATTATCCCTACAAATAGCAGGTTTGATATCAATGACAAAACAATGATTGAAAACACTCTCTTAACAACAATCTCCCTCTTTGGCATTGATAGCAAATCAAACAAATCAACCATTAGACTAAACTATTTAACCATAGGCTAACTAGGTTATAAAATTAAGTCAAACACCAGAAAGTAATTGTATCTTCATATCTTTATCTACTATTCAGATTGCTTCATTTCTGCTTTTTCCTCTTTGCTTCTATCTTCCTTGCACTTTATTTTTCTCCCTCTGTATTGCTCATCTTCTATTGTTCTAATCAGCCTTTGATTATTTCTGTCAACTTCTCCCTCTATGTTCATTTGATAACCAGATCATCAGCATTTGATCAGTTTCTCACAACTTTCTCTTTTTGATCAGTTCTCTACTATTTCTCCCTCTTTGACAACAATGCCAAAGATATAATAGCATCTTAATATGCAAGTTTAGTTTTGTAAGTTCATTCAATTTCTCCCTTTATTAGCTTGCTTGTGACTAATCTGGAACTTCAGCACTTTACTACTTTAGGCATGAATCCTAAAGTAAACATCTTCTACATCAATGTGTAAAGTCTTCAGCAATTAGCTCATTTGATGCAAGGCATTCTTGCTTTGCTTTAGGTATCCTTGGCTAGGGGTATCACCCTAACTTACCTCTAAGATACTCAAAAGCATCTTTAAGTAGTGCTTTTATGAATATGTCAGCAATCTATTTCTTTGAGCTAACATATTCCATCTTTACTTGTTTGTCTTCCACCAACTCTCTTACATAGTGACACTTGATTGAAAAAGTGCTTGGTTTTAGCATGTATTATGAGATTCTTTATTATGTTAATAGCACTTGTATTATCAAAATAAAGTATCACATGCTTATTTACCTCTTCTTTCATACCTTGTAGCAAATGTTTGATCCATACAATATTGGTGCAATTTATAGTAGCTACAACATATTTAGATTCAGTAGCAGACTATGAGGTGCAGCTTTGTTTTTTTCTAGTCCATGTAATTAACCTTTTTCCTAAGAAAATTGCTCCTCCACTAGTGCTTTTTCTATCATCAATGTTACCTCTCCAATTTGCATCAGTGTAGGCTCTCAGTTCAAAATTTTCACTCCTCTTGTAGTACAAACCAAATTCATTAGTTCCTTTAAGGTACCATAGTATTCTCTTTACTGCCATTAAGTTATTTTCTCTTGGATTTGCAAAAAATCTTGCTACTATTCCAACAACTAATGTAATTTCTGGTCTACTATATACAACATATTGTAGCTTTCCAATTATTGATCTATACAATGTCTGATTTACTTCAACAGATTCATCATTCTTGGATAGCTTATATGTCTTGTAGCCATTGGTGTGTTGACTAGTTTTGAATCCTCTAGCCCAAATGTTTTGAGTATCTTCTTGATGTATTTGGATTGGGTAACAAATATGCCATGCTTCAATTGATGTACTTTTAATCCAACAAAGAATTTGATCTCTCCAAACATTGACATCACAAATTCATACTTCGTTTGATTAGCAAAATCTTTGCATAAAACATCCTTTCCTCCAAATATTATATCATCAACAAAGACTTCTAATAGCAAAATGTTTTTACCTTCTTCAGATTTGATGTACAAATTTTTTTTGTCATCTATTCTCTCAAATCCTATCTTCACAAGATATTTGTGCAGTCTCTCATACCATTCTCTTGGTGCTTGCTTCAATCCATCAAGTGCTTTGTGTATTTTGCAAACTATGTCCTTGTTCTTCTCATCAATAAATCCCTCTAGTTGTTCTATGTAGACTTCCTCTTCTAGTATACCATTTAGAAAAGTAGACTGTACATCCATTTGGTGCACTTTGAAACCTTTGTATGTAGCATATGCAAGTAATGTTCTTACTCCTTCCATTCTTGCAATAGGGGAAATTTTTTTCCAATAATCTAGTCCTTCTTCTTGTGAGGAGCCTTTGCAAACTAGTTTGGCTTTGTTTCTTGTTATCTCACCATTCTCATCAAGTGTTTTTCTAAACACCCATTTTGTACCAATTGCATTCTTATCAGTTGGTCTAGGAACTAGGGTCCATGTTTTGTTGTTTGCAATCTTATCTATCTCCTCTTCCATGGCTTTATACCAGTCATCATCTTGTACTACATATTTCACTATTTTAGGTTCAACCTTGCTTAGTAGACATGATTCATTCCCGATTCTATTCTTTTTCATTGGTTTGGCATCCTTGTCACCAATGATTTGATTTTTAGGGTGATATCTTCTCACATACTTGGCTAACCTTGGTTCTATCCTTCTTTCTATGTTTGATATTTTAGCTTCAGAGTCATTTTGTTCTTCTTCATCTAGCACTTCATTATTCCTTTCATGTACACTATTTTTAGAACCAGAATGTGCATTTTCTATATTCTACAGCTCAACTTCTGAATGCAACTCAACATTCATAGGCTGAGACTCGACAAATACTGAAATTTGTTGTTGATTCCCAACTTGATTTTCAGCATTGTTTTTGATAGTCATTCCTTCATAGAATTATACAAAGGATCTATAATCCTTTGATTGCTTAGACTCATCAACTTGAACTTCTGCATACTCATCAAAATTTACATTTGCACTCTCCACAATCTTGTTAGTGTTAGTATTCAAAGACTTATATGTCTTACTTCTAGTGGAGTATCCAAGGAATATGCCTTTATCACTCTTTGCATCAAACTTGTCATTTCTAGTATCTTTAAGAATATTGAATTTGCAAACAAATATTTTGAAATGTCTTACATTAGGTGAGTGATCATACCATAATTCAAAAGGTTTTATATTTGTACCTTTCTTGATTGAACTCTATTTAGTGTGTAGACTGCAATACTTACAGCTTCTCTCCAATACTTTAGTGCAACATTTTTCTCCATCACCAAGGTTCTAGCATAGTCAATCACTGACCTATTTGTCCTTTTAGAAATATCATTATGTGGTAGAGTTCTTGGTGCTGATGTTTTCCTTTTGATACCTTTGTCATTGCAAAATATTTCAAATTCTTTTGATGTGAACTCACCTCTTCTATCTGACCTTAGACATTTTAGGTTCTTTCCTATTTTCTTCTTGAATCTAGTCAAATACCACTTAAATTTTTGAAATGCATCACATTTTTTCTTTCAAAATATAGTAGTCATCATCCTAGAATAGTCATCTACAAATAGCATTATGTATATGTCTCCTAGGTAGCTTTGCACTTCTATTGGACCTCATAAGTTTGTATGGACTAACTCTAGTACTTCATTGGAAGTGTATGTTTTTCTTTTGAAACTAGATTTAGTCAATTTTTCATAGTTGACATTGTTTGCACATTGTTTTTTCAAGTTTCTTTAATTTGGGCAATCCTTTGACTTTTTTCTTCTTGCTGATGCTAATCAAATTATCAAAGTTAACTTGACACAACCTTTTATGCCACAACCATACATCATCAAGTATAAAAACAAGACATTTTGCTTCTTCCATATCTAGGTAAAATAGATTACTCCTAGTTTTTTCACCTTTTCCTATTAGATTTCCATCATTTTCATAGATCTTAGCAATTTTGTTTCCAAATTCAACTTTGCAACCTACATTGCCTAACTATGATACACTCAACAAGTTGTAGTTCAATCCTTCAACATAATATGCATTATCGCATAAAATTTTCTCTATGAGCTTAATAGAGCCTTTCCCCTTGATTTGATATGGGGCATCATTATCAAATCTAACACTATTTCCATCATATTGAGTAAAGGTAATGAACTTATTTTTATCTCTTATCATGTGATGTGAGCATCCACTGTCTATGATCCACTTGTCATTCTTGTTCACATAGGTAACCAATGTCATTTCTTCGTCTTCATCTTTATCTAATTCATCCTTCATGGCCACATAAACTACTTCATCATCATTCTCATAAGAATCTTCTTCAACAATGTATTATCTCTTGCCTTTTCCCTTGTAGTCTTTGCTATCATATTCTCTTTTGTTCCTCTACTTGTTTCCTTCTTTGTAGTTCTTCTTCTATGCACATCTTGCAGCAATATGACCTACTTCATTGCAATTGAAACATATAATAGGGAGCTTACCTTTGAATTTACCTTTTCCTCTATGAAATCTCCTAGCCAATAATGCTTCTAGTTGTTCCACATCTTCCTCACCTATGCTACTATCACTAGATGCATGTTTTCCTTTACTTATCTTCTTACTTGATGTCTCCTCCTTAGTGTCTTTTATTGTCATCTTGGCTTTGAAATCATATTCAAGGTTTTCAAGTTTGTAGTTATCAAAATCAGATAGCTCAAATGCAGCAAGTCTTCCCACTATTCCTTCAAAGGTTAGTGTGTTCCCTTCTACACACCTTAGCTCTTGGATGGATAAAACTCTAATAGCATAGATAGGGAGCAGAGTTCTTAAGTATTTTCTGATGATAGTTTCTTCTTCCAGTTGACCACCTAGACTTCTTATTGCACTTACCACTTCTTTCATTCCTGTAGCATATTGAGCAGCATTTTCACCTTCCTCCATTTTCATGTCATTAAATTTAAACTTAGGTTTTCTCTCTTTGCTCTTTGGACATTTTGATCTTCTCCATTGATATTTGACAAGGCTTTCCACATTTTTAATGTAGTGTCACAATCTTTGATGTCGTCGTGTTCTGCATAATTAAGTGCAGAGGCAATTTTCAACATTACTTGATTATGCTCCTTTTAGTTCAAATCATTTGTGCTAAGAGGTCCTGCTAGATTTACATGTTCTATTCCAATCAGTGTTTTTGCATACTCACCTAATTATCCAAGGTGCAATTTCATCAGACTTTGCCATGCAACAAAGTTGTCTTTATTGAGCTTTGGAACTTCTCTCTTGGACATCTTGATCTTCATGCTTCTAGTACCATGAAACTAAATTAGTAGATGGCTTTGATACCAATTGTTGGGAATGATTTAGAATAACTGAGAGGTGGGAGTGGGTGAATTAGTTATTCAAGGTCCAAATGTTCTATTCAAACTTTTCACTAAGTATAGTAAGCCAATTCAATTATTCATTCATCTAAGCTTTAACTTTTCTAACCAGCAATTTATTATAAATCAACATGCAAGAATAACACATAAGAAATAAACACATAACACAGTGATTTACCTAGAAACTCAAATTGAAAAAAACCAACAGTAACATGCTACTCAATTCTCACTCTTCTGAAGTGATGCCCTATGAAAGGCCTTCCCTATTAAAGGCTTACAACACACTATCAAATGTGACCTTGTTAAATGATTTATCCACCCTATTAGAAATAGGCATGGTTAAAGGAATTTAGAACATTCCTTGGGAATTCCACCCTATTAAAGGATTTACAAATGGCTATTAAACCAACCTATGTCCATAGGATCTTAAGATCTAATACAATTTCTAGAGCGTATTAGAAAATATTTGACCTAACTACAATATACAACTTATCTCGTACCATTGCCATACCATTGTTTGGCTTTCAATCACCACAACTCTTGAAAACTTGCCCTCTTTTCAAGCTTACTCTCCTATAGTCTCCATGCTCAATGTACCAGTGCAATCATCTGTTCATGACCACTTGTAGAAGCAAAGCCTTTATGCTCTTCCTTCTCCTAGATGTCTCCTCCTTGACACCCTTCTAACTACTTCACAGATTGGCTCTTCAACAGCGATAGTATCAGAAGCATTTGCTTGTTAGTCTATGACTCCTTAAATAGAAGTCTTGGAGTTCTTTTTCCTACTTGATTCTTCCATTATTTAATTTCAATTCATGTGGATTCAGTAGGATTCATTGTATCTAACCCATATTTTGTTTCCTCTAGAATCTTCTTGAATAATCCTCCTAAATTCACTCAAAAATGGTTTACATAGAATTTTGTGCTACCAGCTCATCATCCTTATCTTCCAACTCATTCACAAAATTCAAGGCAACCACTATGTCAGCTTATATTTGGCAAATCTTCATCATTTGAAATAATGCAGTAGCTCAACACTATTGAAATACTGGTGCACGACACATTCTATGTTACTCGACATCAACTATATTTTTTCTAATGCTTGGCACCTAAAAATCACTTGGCACCAACTAAGATTTTCTGATGCTCAACACCTAACATTCACTCGGCACCTGAAGATCACTTGGCACACTCTAGAATTTCCTATTACTTGACTCCAACTAAGAATTTTCTTGGCTTCAAATAAGTTGCTCAGCACCCACAGTTTAAGCTTTGCAATCAACCTTTTTTACAACTTCTTCCTCCAATGTTTCTAAATGTGACCAACCTTTGTATCTTTAAGTATGGTATCAATACATCATTTAACCATTGTCTAAACTAATCCTTGCACTTAATTACAACATCATAACTCAACCTTTCCCTTAGATTCTCTTGTTACATCTTGTTGATCAAATCTTCTTCATTAATCAACTAAGTGATAGTACGTGGTTCTTATAAGAAAATGTCATCCCTATAAATAGCAATTTTGACATCAATGACAAAACAATGATTGAAAACATTCTTTTAAAAACAATCCCCCTCTTTGATCTTCAACAATGAGCTTTTCAATCAGATTTCCAAAAAGCATATCAAAGAACCCTGTAATACATGACAAATCCAAGCATATCGCAATTAAGTATGACTATGTAAGATAATTGGTGGAAGATAAACAAGTGAAAATAGAATATGTTAGCTCAAAAAAATAAATTGCTGACATTTTCACAAAGCACTACCTAAACATGCTTTTGAATATCTTATAGGTAAGTTAGGGGTAATACCCCTACCCAAGGCTACTTAAGAGAAAATAATATTGTCCTACATCAAAGGAATTGATTGTTGAAATATTATACATTGATGCAGAGGATACTTACTTTAGGATTTTTCCTAAACTAATTAAAGTACTGATATTTATAATTATTCAAAAGAAAGTTGATAGAGGGAGAAATTGGAAGATCTAAAAAATGTTGCACTTGCATGGTAAGATGCTGGTATAATATGTCTTTGGTATTGTTGTCAAAGAGGGAGAAATGAGAAACTGATCAATAGATCAACAACATTCAAAAAGATAAAGAATGAAAAAGAATGGAGATTGAGGGAGAAATAGCAAAAATGATCAACAGCTATAGGAGAAGTTGAATAGCAGAAGATGAGCAATAAATACAAAGGGAGAAAATGTAAGAAAGGAATGAAAGGATACAACAACTAAGAGGGAGAAGTAGAAGTAAAGCAATCAGGATAGTAGATCAAGAGAGGAAGAAATTGTGTAATCCAATCCAATTTTCTTTTTGGGATTTTACTTACTATTATAACCTAGTTAACATTTTGATAATTTGGTTGAATAGTTTGGTCTAATGTTTGATCACTTTGGTTTGCCATCAATGCCAAAGACGGAGATTTTTGTTAAAATATTTTTTTGAATCATTGTTTGGTCATTGATGTTAAATCTGCTATTTGTAGGAATAAAAATTTCTTATAAGATCTAAGTACTATCACTTAGTTGATTGATGAAGAGGATTTAATCAACAAGATGTAACAAAAGCACCTAAGGGAATGGTTGAGTTATGGTTTTGTAATAAAGAAAAAGGATCAGGTATGACAATGATTAAATGATGTATTGATAACATACTCAAAGATATAGAGGTTGGCTACACTAAAAAACACTATAAGTATAAGATAAAACAAGGTTGATTGCAAAGCTTAGACTAAGTTCATCAGTAAGTGCTGAGCAAGCTAGTTTAAGCTAAGAAAATTCTTAGTTGGAGCCAAGAAAATGTAAAATCTAGTATGTGATGAGTGAACTTTAGGTGCCGAGTGAAGTTCAAGTGTTGAGTGATATAGAAGGAGCTAAGTAAATAGAAAACTTAGTGGATGCTAAGTGAATTCACATTAGGTGTCGAGCATCAGTAAAATGTAGTTGATGCTGAGTAACACAGTATGTATCGAGAATCAGAATTTCAATAGTGCCAAGTTGCTGCATTATTGCAAAAGTCAAAGATACAACAAATCTGAGCTGACAAAGTTGTTATCTTGAATTTTTTGAACCAATTGGAAGATAAGGATGATTAGCTTATGGCACAAAATTCTATGTAAATAGTTTTTGAGTGAATTCAAGATGATTCTTTGTGATGTCTCAAGAAGAAATATAATATGGGTTAGATTCAATGAATCCTACCTAATCCATATGAATTGAAATTCAAGAAGGGAAGAATCGAGTGGGAAAAGAAATTCCAAGACTTCTATTTAAGGTGTCACAGACCAAGAAGCAAGAGTTACTGGTGTGACAAATTGCAAAGTGGTTGGAAGGTGTCAAGGAGAAGACATCTAGGAGAAGGAAGAAGAAAGTGTAGAGACTCTACTCCACCAAGTGGTTAGAATGAGAGGATTGTACTAGTATATTAAGCATGGAGACTCAAGGAGACTAAGCTTGAAAGGAGGGCAAGCTATCAAGAGTTGCAAAGACTGAAAGCCATGCAATTTTATGAGCTGAGAAGTGATTTAAAATCTGCAAGCTAAGTTGTATGTTGTAATCAAGTCAAACCCCTTATTGTTACTATTTAGCAATTGTATCAATTATGGTAAAAGAAAATCCTATGGACCTAGGTTGGTCTAATAGCCATTTTTAAATAATTTAATAAGATGGCATTTGAAGTGAATGTTCTAAAGTCCTCTAACTAGGCCCACTTCTAATAGGGTGATTAAATCCTTTAACCAGGTCACATTTAATAGTGTGTTGTAGCCTTTAATAGGGCATGCCTTTCATAGGGAATCACTTCAGAAGAGTGATAATTGAGTAGCATGTTACTAATAGTTTTTCCCAAATTGGGTTTCCACGTAAATCACTATTTTATGTGTTGAACTTTCATGTGTTATGTTTGTATGTTTATTTATAGTAACTTGCTAAATAGGAAAGATAAAGCTTGGATGAATGAATAAGTTTGATGGGCACACTTTACTTGATGAAAAGTTTGATCGGGACATCTAGACCTTGAATAGTTGATTCACCCCCCCTCTCAGTTATTCTAAAATATTTCTAACATATTTGTTTCTATAAACTGGAACAATAGTCTTTTGTAACTATCATTTTTCTCAAACACATGAAAAATTTGGTCAAAATGTAAGTGTTTTAAGCATGTAGTTAAGAAATACTGACTCTTTTGAACTTGTACCACACTACTCCTATAATAAATACTATACAATAATTTTGGACTACCTAAAGTACTGCAACATATTACAAACTCCATCACTTGAGTATTCTACATTATGTTGCATGATCTACTGTAAACTATCGTATTACTAGAAAATAACACCTGGCTAATATAGAAACTATCACAAAATAGTTCATGTTGAAATTGTGTAACCCAACCTTGTCTAAATGATCTCCTAAACCTATTTTGTTAAAGATTTTATCTTTAATTGCATTCTACCTAATTAGGGGTATTCTTGGCTAGTTCTACTATTTTCTTGGTCTATAATTTCTATATTTTGTTATGTCCTAGGTTAAAAGGATAAGTTTGGCTTCTTGGGTGCAAACCTAATGTTATAGATTATTCACTTGTCAAACATGTATATATCCTATTTTTCTTGGCTTTTTCTATTTGACTTATTTCTATTCTCTTAGCTCAAGTAGGTAGTGCCATAAATTTCTTGGGTACTTTTGACAACCTACTATCTTTGTTAAATTTCTTGACAAGTGAACATTATGACTTTAAATGTTTATATTCCAAATGCTTTGTGTTATCCTCGTAAGCTAAGATTCATTATTACATGTCAGTGACAACCAAGTTGCAATTTGATCAAGGAAACCATCCTTCATTTTTCTTTGAACAATTAGCTTCCCCTAGATGTCCACGCAATTAACACTTTGACAATCAACCTTTTTTGAGCAAGAGGAAGATAAGGCTGCCACTTGGTACAATCCTATTAGCCACTTTGGTAGTTCCTTTGATACCCCCTTTGACATTGCTAGAGCTAAAGATAGTGTGTCTCTCACCAGGAATCAAGAGGAGAATCTCTACCTCTTAGATTCACTCTTTGATATTATGAGAAAAAACATTGAAAGGGAGAAAAAGGTCACTAAAGATAACAAGCTAGACTAGAGAAAGAGAAGCTTTAGCAAGATAAATGCATAGCCTCTAGGATAGCTACACATGCTAATTAAGGAAATGATACCCACAACAACAATACTAAAGGCTTTGGAAATTATTACACGAATGACTATGAAAACTAAAATGCTAACTCTACTTTTATTAACCCCTTTATGAATCATGTATACATTGGAAACAATGGAAATAATACCCCTCCAAGAACTCCAAGATCATGTATTGAGGGTTTAACATCACCACCTAGATGCCCAAAACCTTCACATCATGAAGTACATAGTAAAGTTACTAGTGAAGATCTCATGAAATTTCAGCAAGATGATCATCTTCTAAAGTTCATACTTAAGATATTAGAACAAAATAGTGATCCACATTTTGCATACATGGTGAGTAGACGTCAGAAGAAACCCCATGACTTTGATGTTCATTGAATAATTTAAAAGAGAGAGCAAATTAGAGAGGAGATATTAGAGAAGCGTGTCCAAGATATAAAAAATCTAGCTATGAAAATGCAAATGGAAAAAAAAAAAAAAAAAGCATAAGACCTCCTTTGTTGAAACTCTATGTCGTCCTCCCTTTGACAAAAGTCTCTACATAATACTTTTACAAAGTAAATTCCACCAAGATAACTAAAAGAGTGGGTAGAGGGGGTGGGGGGTGGGGGTGTGAATCAATTATGTGATCAATAAAACTTTATTAAACCTTAAACATGGGATAAATAACAAAAAAAACCATAATAAGATACACATACAAAATTACACTAGATATGTTAACTAGGGAAACCCTTGATCAAAGGGAAACCCCTAGTGGGGAAGGTACCCATAAAATGATGTACTAATATATAAGTTTCTTGTAAGAGGATGGACTTCATTAGGATCCAAAAAAATACATTTATTACATATAAATCCCTATTAGGAGACCTTAAATCCCTTTTAGGATACTCTAAACCTATTAGGAGTTGTAGAAGGCAAATAGACCCACTATCCAAAAACTTTTAGTGGGAAGACCACCAAACTCACTATCAAACTAGCCTCTACATTATTCCTTTCAAGATAATAGAAATGAAAGTTATCTCACCAACCCTAACTCTTTCTCTATCCTCTTACTATGCAAATACTTCTTAGATCTCAATATCAAATCTTTATCTTTGCATCACAATGATCTGTTTTATCGCTTACTCACATTTATCAATTTTTCATATTACATTCCTAATTCATACTTACATATTTTATCATAAGGAAAATAAAATTCCTTTATAGTATGTGCTCAAAATAATTCATTGATTCAACTTTGAGGTTTTCTCGATTACAATTATAATAGGAATCCTTGGACTTAACAACTTAATCTACCCTCTTCAACCTTATTTCATTATTAATCACCACAGATGATAATGCAATTTTAAATTTTAAAAATTACAAAAGAAGAAATCAAAATTTTTTTCCTCTCAATTTAGCTTGGCAAGGTGCCCATGCCTATTAGCTTCTAGGTGAGATTCTATCAAAAGTGTTGGAATTTTCTAGGTGATTACCTATTGAAATCTTGTAAAGGTAGAAAGAACTCTACTAATCTCCTTAGATTAATCAACCACACCTATGTCACACTCATCCCAAAGAAATTAGAGGAAATCCATCCTAGGTACTTTATATTGATTTCTTTATATAACAATATTTGAAAGATACTCACCAAATCCCTCACTAATTGGCTTAAAATTAATGCACCGCCCCCCCGCTCGCCCCCCTCCCCCCCCCCCCCACATCATATTTGATGAAAAAGAAAGCTTCATTCTATGAAGTTGACTATGGAAAATATCATCATCATATAAGACCTCAACCACTCTATTCAAAAGAAAAAAACCCATGTATGTTAGTTAAATTAGATATTCATAACGCATGTGACAAAGGCCATTGGATATTCCTTTGAAAATGCATGGAGGCATTTGGTTTCTCTAGACAATGGATTCATCTAATCTTTAGTTGCATATCCCTTTCTAAAACCTATATTTTATTCAATGGAGTTCTAGAATGATTTTTTAATTTCTCTAGAGCCCTTAGGGTGGCTTACCCCATCTCTCCCTTCATATTTTTACTATGGTTGAAGCCTTTGGAAGGTTGACCAAAGCCTCCCAAGAATAGGGACTCATTAAAGATATGAAGGTAATAGGAGTTCCCAACATAACCCTTCACTAACTCATGCATGATACTTCTTTCCTAAAAAATGGTCCATCAATGAAGAAAAAGTCCTCGAATCCAACCTTGACTCATTTATGCCAGCCTTAAGATAGATAGTCAATCTTTACAATTCATAAATTTTATTTATCAATACAATTTAAATCATCAAGGTGTGACATGAAATATTTGAGGTTTAATGAAGGGGCTTGACCTTGCAATATTTCAGTATGCTTTTGGAGAAATGGATCAAGTCTACCAATTTATGGACAAAGTCATTCAAAATATGGATAAAAAAATAGATAACTAGAAATCTAGATGGCTCTCCAATGCTAGTAAGCTAACAATGAACAAATCTATTTCTACTACACTACACTCATATGAAATATCATGCCTCCTTTAACATTCAAAGCTAAAGTTAATCTTGAGGAAGAAATCACAAACCCTTTATCTAGCAAGGAAACTCCCAACAAAAGAAGCTCATCCTCATTAAATGGGATAACATCTATAAACCTATTTGGAATGGGGGTGTACGTATTAGAAATATGTTGCTTAATTGTTTGTCTTCTTATCTTTTTGGTTCATACCTTAACTCTTAAAAAACCCAATGACTTGTCAAGAACAAAGAAGTTAACAATAAAATGGGTCAATGTAGTAATCTATCAAGTACTCCTTAATTGAAATGTACAACTCCCTTTTGAATAAAAGATATGTAATGAATTTTGTCTTTTGGGTTTTGCGAGTATTCTCTTATCCAAAGAGGGGAAAAGGAAAATATCAAGTTCCTCAATACTTTGAGCAACTTAGCTAATTGAAAGGGGCACTAACTCACAACATGTAATCTATTCTAACTTATATACAATAAATTGAAACATGCATAACCAACTATGACAATAAGAGGAAAGGAAGAGATGGTGAAATAGTTAATTCTTGGATTACAAAATTAGTTGATGTTTTGACAATACTCATATTATCTATCCCTTAGATACACCATCCATTAGTTTTTGGCCTCCTTATATAATGAACTACACTAAACAAAGATAAACTATGATGTATAATAGAGAGAACAAAGGAGATCCTTAACCTGAAGAAAGTAAGACATACAATTTGTTGAATGAAGGAAACAAAACCATGTTCATTTACATTCATTCTATTCTAAAAAATAGCACATTCATTCCATACACTAGACTGAAACTAGATGAACAAAAAAACTAGAAATGAACTCAGCGTCACATGCAGTA
This sequence comes from Cupressus sempervirens, assembly GCA_028749045.1. Taxonomy (NCBI): domain Eukaryota; kingdom Viridiplantae; phylum Streptophyta; class Pinopsida; order Cupressales; family Cupressaceae; genus Cupressus; species Cupressus sempervirens. Next base: position 236,727,677 of record CM053791.1, read on the forward strand.
GTTCCAGATATAGGGTTTTTCCCAAAAGTAATTTTGTCAATGATATTAACTTCTTGAAAGGTTACACTTATAGAACTTCTCAAAATGGCCAGTTACACTGGATGGTTGTTTCACAAAGCATTTCTGAAAAAAAAAACTAAAATAGGACAAGCTTGAATCATTCTCTATTATAGAGACTGACAAAATTCCATGAATGGGTACAAAAAGAAAGAGAAGAGGCAGAATGAAAGATGTCTAGAAGAGCATCAGAATATCATGCCTTCTTAGGAGTAACTACTTTGGCTCTATAAGCTTTAATAGCATCAGTTGCCTTGCCTAGTTCTTTGAAATCTAGACTGATGATGTTGTTAGCTCAAACCATCCAATAGTAATGTGTTATAGTCAATTGATAAATTCTGGTGACCCTTGACTAGAAGTTCTCTGATTCTCCCCTTACGATTGCATTCATTACCCCATTTGTTTGACCCATGCTTGGACAACTTGCCCAAATTGCCTTTCTTGTTGCAACTTTAGGAGCAGCTTTTTGGTCTCGTCAACATTCAAATCAAATTGACTTAATGAAGTACATCCTAAGTGTAGATGTTATGTACTCCATCAATTCTTTGTTTGAGGCCTTAATGATTTCCTTTTCTGCTCTAAGATCTTCTAACTTATTTTCAATTTTCTCATTTGAGGAATTCCACATGTTCACCATGGAGTTGTGAACAATGATATCAAGATCCACTGTTCTAATCAGGAAGTCATCTTTTGAAAGATCATGAAATTTTCCTTCCTTTTCTGGCTCATTAATCTCTACCAACATGTGGCCAGTAGTTGAGCCAGTAGCCAATGTGAAAATTGTCTTTTGCTTCTTCATCTTCTTGGATGGCTGAGAAGAGGTGACTTGGGTAATCAAGTCCTTTAATGAAGCTTCTTCTTCATATCTCCTCTTCTCCCTATCAATGGTCTCTTCAAGCCATGACTCTGTAGAGAGCACATTGATAGCTGACTACAAGGTAGTAGGATCAAATAGCTTCCTTAGAATTAAGGGAGTTTCTTGCTCTGCAACGAAACAGGGAAGGCAGCAACCTTAGTCACCAAGTGGGCTAAGGGAACCCCTTATTTAGGTGCATCTCATTCTTGGCCATCCATGGGCTTGGTGTCACCTTCCAAATTGATGACTTGGACAAGGGAAGATGGCTTGCCCACTGATTTTTTTTGTTCTTTCTCTTTGTCCTTAGCTTCCTTCCTTTGCCCAACTTTCTTGGCATCTAGATGAGAGCCACCTCCATAGGTAGGGGTGATGGGAACATCCTTCTCTAGGGTTGGTCTCCACCTTGAAAAATGGGCCTACAAATTTTGAAGTAATGGTTGTGGTGGTTGTTGCTATAGTTGATTTAGCAACTCTGGAAGATACTCCACCTATAGAACTAGTGCTTCTGGTCTTCTTCTTCCTCACATAGGTCCACTCCAGCCACTTATCTATTCTTTCAATTATTCCCTTCATAATAACCTCTATAGTATCTATGATAGGACATTTAGGTGGGGTAGACAAAAGTGGGGTTCCTTTGATCTTCACATAGGATGTAGGATGCATGTAGGCTCCATCATCTACAAGGTCAAAAACATCAAAAAAATTGTTTTACAATTTAATCTCATTAATTGTTAGCCATGACCAAAATTTCTCTTAGGTTTTATATTAGTTGGGACACCCAACCTAGTAATCTTCTAAATTCATAACATGCTTGTATGCATATCCCAACTTCAAGTGATCCTTTACAAAGTTGATTAGATCATATTGAGGCCTGAGCACCTCATAGTCTACCAATTTTATTTTTTTCTCTAAGTTGTTTACCAAATTCTCAACATTGGATTTAGAAGCACATTAATATGTTCCAACCACTATAGGGAAAGGAATCTCAACTATCTTTCTTACATTAGAACAAAAGGTTTTTACTTCAAGGATCTCTCAAAATAGCTTGACTAGAACCACCATGTCTTATGGATACCTTGTAAGCCTCTTAGGAAAGTCATTGTAATCTCCTATCCACAAATAAAAAAAACTTGGAAATTTTATAAATGAGCATCCAAATTGGTTGATGGTTGAAATTGCATCTAGTGAAAATCTCCTTTCAGGTCATCCTTGTAACTTCTGGCATAGCCTCATTGTGAAGGCATCATTTATAGCCACATGCTCCTCAAAAATTCTTTGCAACTATAGATTTTGGTATAACTCATATACTTTGGTATGCTCATTGTAGTACTAGATGCTAGGGAGGTTGCGCCACAAGTGGTGAGTAGCCAAGGCATAGATTAGATAGGATGACATTTAAAATTTCTTAAATTGTTTGGTTGAATTTAATCATGAGGCAAGGTCATCATACATAATTTGCACCCAATAAATCTACATATCCTAAACATTTATAGCTTGAAATAGGAAGAAATGGGGCTTGATGAACTCCAAGTTCTCCTCTTTTCCTTTTAGTATGAGGAGAAGAGCAAGGATATCTACAATCTCTCTTTTCAAATTTGTGCCAAACAAGATCTTGGGTATTTTTCTCTTCTTTGAGGGAGTAATTTGGAACCATGTCTTCTACATGTCTTCTCATCTAAGGTTCTTCTTCTTGAACATAGACATGGAAGAGCCAAAATCAACATCACAATACTGCTCCTTCATAGGAAGGTTGAATATAGACTGCATTAGTACCTTTTTCATCGAGATGAGGATAGATTGGCCAGGAAACAAAATCTTCCTTGTTTCTATGTTATATGTCCCAATACATTCCATCACAAGCTTAAGTGCATGTACTAGCATTGGAAAACCAGCTACCTCAACCAATAAACTCTCTTTAAGCTTTTTAGTGATTAGGTGAATAGGTTGAGATTTGAGTCTTCTATGAAGATCACCCATATCATACAACTTGAAAGATGTTTCTATTATCTCTTTTAATTCACTCTCCATACCTATTAACTTATCATAACCAAGAGCCTTCATTTTCATTTCCCATGATTTCATAGGATATAGTTCTCGATAAATAGATATTTTAATACACTTGAAGAAATCAATTGTAGGAAATTCTGATGAAATAGGTATAGGAATTGGAACATTAGTGGCATACAAAAAAAATTAAATTTGGCCAATGATTGTAATGACAAGATTTACATTTAATTCTATGATCAACGACTATTTGAACTTTTCTGTTCTCTAGCGCATAAAAACTTAAATTCTTAGAATCTCTATTACTTTACTTTGAGTAAATTCATATTACCAAAAATCAATTAGAAAAATAAGACTTTAAGTTCTATGAGGGAGAAGGAGAAACTTCACTTTTTCACAAACCAACCTTGCTTCTATTCAAAATTGCAGCATGGGTAGTAATCCTTTGTTTGCTTGTGCATGTCATTCTTTCACTTTTCACTTTAAGAATTTAACACTATATTTCCTTTATATCCGGGTTGCATTCTCACTAATAACATTTCAAAAGCATCTTTCAAGCATCTATGAAGAATATTTGTACTTTAAAATCACTTGTGTTTCTGTTCCCAAACCTTCACATAAGTAACCTTTTTCATTACCATGGGATGAACAATCCCTTTCTCAACAATTTTTTTTGGAATAGAGTATAGCTATCAACACTTTACCCTTAATCTCAAACTGATGGGCTCAAAGCTAGATCTTGAGCATGCCTCACTGATGAAGAGATCACAACAATTCTTTTAACATGGGCCCTTTATTGCTTGCATGTAAACCCTTTGGTATCACACAAATCATTGTGGCCTCAAAAGAAAAACAAAACACCTTCCCTTCCATTAGTGTGCACCAAAAAACTCATAGATCCACTTTTTTCCTTCTAAAAGTAGAATCTACCTCTACAACATGAATGAGCTTCTTCCTAGCATTGGTTCACAGTTTCATGGGTCTTTCCATCATGACAGATTTATATGCATAGCTTGTTAATCATTATCATGGGTTAATTCTTCGGATACGCAGTTGATTTTTTTCACTAAAGAGAACACTAGCTCAATTTCTTAGAATCCATAAGAAAAACAATGATAGGGAAAGATAGAAAATGGTATATAACATGGATAATTTACTTCTCATCAGGAGGATGCTAGAACACATTGCAACCATATCTAGATCACCTAGACTCCATGCACATTGGAAAAACATAAACCCCACATAGAAGAAAAAGGTATAGGTAGTGCAAGGGAGATCCCAAAAAAAAAAAAGGGAAACAAAAAAGTGAAGGACTGAAGGAAGATTAGAAGTAAGTAACCTAAAGGATAATTAGACATCACCTTGAACACAAACTCACTTAAATACCTATAACTTCAAGCATTTAAGGGTAAGACTAAAAATTTCCAACAACTGGCTCTGACTGGGGACTTCGGCATTGCAAATGTCTGAGATGGGACCCAAAATCTCTTGTTTTGAATAGGTGGAATAGGAAATTACAGCGAGCAGCTAAGCTTAGAATGAATCATAAAGGAAAACTAACCTAAGAATGTAGGAGAAAATAGTGAGGAAAGATGCAAAGAAAACCTACTTAGCCTAACACTAACTGCAGGTGCTACCTGCTTTCAAATATGAACTTGATACAAATTTAGTTCCTACCCATTATAGGAAAATGGTAGAATCACTCTAGACATATATGCTAGAATGAAAGTATTATTCTAGTTTACTTGCATAATCTTCAAAGGGACCTTCCAAAGGGAGTCAAACTTGTGTTGTATACATTTGGGTGCATGCCTCCTATCCCACAATAGAACCAAATTATCCTCCATGAACTTCCTTGGTCTAGCCTTTTTCTTAGAGAATTTCTTTATGTGCTTCTAATGCTTTGTAATGTAATGAATCATCATTTTGCATTCTTCTTCCAGCTTAGTTAGGTACATAATTTGCATTTTGGAAAACTGGATCCTCACTCACTTCATTTAGTTTATAGATGGATAGCTCTAATGCGAGTAGAATACTAACTTCAACTCAATATACCAGCTCAAATGGGGAAATCCTAATTTTATTCTTGGGTATTATTATATTTGCCTAAAGTGCTTCATGAATCTTTTTTAACAGTTCTTATGGTTCTAAAAAAACATCTTCATTATATAAATTAAGTTCTTGTTGCTTGATTCTACTTGACCATTCCCTTAAGGGAAGTAATATGATGAATGACTAACGTGTATGTCACTATTTAAGTCATGATTTTCTACAAATTATCTTGTACAAGCCATTTCCTCACACCAACTTTGTTGGCTTCAAGTTGATGTCATACTCTTGAACTTTTGCTATCCATGCACCTCTAGTGTTGCAACTTATCTATTGTTAGGTCAATATTCATTTGATGATTGAATCAGGCACAAATACAATAGAATGAGAGTACATGATATAGAATCTAAAAATTTTGAGTTCTCTTACCACTGCATATGCATGCTTTTCCATTTTAGAGTATCTCAACTTATTCTCTTTAAGGGGTATGCTCATGAAAGTAATTGGCGCTTGGATACCTTCCTTGGTTTCTTACAAGATTCTTGTAGATATCATATGGGCTAAGGCATAGCAATACAATATGAAATCATTAGTGTAATCTGGATGTATCAATATAGGTACTTTGGCTATGGCGTCATTAATTTGATCAAAAGCCTTTCTTCCAGAATCATTCCATTTGAAACTTTGACTTTCTTTCATCGTATGAAACTAGATTTTCTTCCCCATAAATTCAGCCACTAGATGGCTCTAACACATTCTAGGTCAATCTTGATGCCTTCCTAGGAGACTATATGACCTAGAAATTTTCTTTCTATAACATAGAAGACTGACTTCTTGGGATTGAGTGAAATTCCATGCCCCCTACATCGTTTCAACACTTTCTCCAAGTTCCTTAGGTGATTCTCATTTTTTGGAGAAAACTATCAAATCATCCAGGTACATGACCATGATTTTATCCTTGAGATCAAAAAAGGATGTATTCATAGCCCTTTGAAAGGTGGCTCTAGCATTGATGAGCCCAAAGGGCATCCTATTATATGTGAACATTCACCAAGGGGTGGCAACCATTGTCTTGAACTAATCTTTTAGGTTTACCTCAATTAGGTTGAAACCTAAAAATCCATCTAACATGGACATCATTTTAGAACTAGCCACTATTTGTAGTAAATGATCCATATTGGGAAAGGAATAATTATCCTTTAAACATGCCCAATTCAAATTTCTAAAATCCACACAAATTCTAATCTGTCCATTCTTTTTCTAGATAGGTACAATATTAGCTATCCATGTTAAATGATGTATGGGGTAGAAAATTCTTGCTTCTAGCATCTTGTGAACTTCTTTAAATATGGCCTCTAAGGCCATAGGGTTGTAGCTACATTTCTTTCACCTAAAGGGAGTGGCTTTAGGCTTGAGGGGAATTTTGTGCTTGAATTGACCATTCCTAAAGGTCTTTTAGTGCTCATATCCCCAAGAAAATACATCTTCATAGTCTAACAACAATCCCTTTTCTTTTTCACTTTCTTCCCTTGAGCAACTACTACTGATATTAAACATCTTGGGTTTATATTTGGTGCCAATTTTTATGCCTTCATATTCTCCTAAAGTTCTAATAAATGCATCATGCCTATCGAATAGTCTCTCAAGGGAAATGAGATGTCTTGGAATCTTATTACCTTTGATTTTCTCATCTCTAAGATCTAGCTCTTTCTTGGTTGCAAGGGAGAAATCTATGTAGGCATTTTTTCTTCTTTTGAAGTACTGATCGCTAAAAGGTTTGAATGTCCCTTCCTGGAAAGACTAGATCTATTTATCACCATTGAATACTTGCCATGTCTCAATGTTTTCAAAAATGTTGGACTTGAATAAGACTTCAACCTTGTACTAATTATCTTTAAAATTCATATGTGGTATTAGAAGTGAGGATGATGTAGCTAACAAGCTTGCCCTTGCATTCTCCTGCCTTGGAATAGCTTTTATTGAGAACCTGTCAAGGTGCTAAATCTTATCCCATACCTTGTTTTGGTAATTCCTCAGCCTTGCATTTTTTATGGTGTACTCAGCTAGGACTTGTTTTACTATAAGCTCTACATCTCCTTGAGCTCTTATGTCTTCCACTCCTCTCTTCTTTGAAGTAATGATACCTAGCAACAAGGCTTCATACTCTGTTGTATTATTTTTGTTTTTGAATTGCAATTTGTATACAAGCTAAGTCACCTTTCCATCTAGGGATACAAGCACTAGAACAGCTCCAGACCTAGTACTAGTGCAACTTCCATCAAACTCTAGGGTCCAAATATTTATGTCACTAGGAATCTCTAACTATTCCTTAGAATAATTGAAGTCGGAGAACATCATATAATTTCCCAACTCCATCTCTTGATATATGATCTATGCCTTTGGGTCATCATACTTTAGGATCATGAGTTTGGCCTTTTCCTCAGGTTCTGATTTGATTTTCTTGTTACCCATAGGAATGATGGTGTATGACCAATCCATCTTGATTTCCCCTTCCATGTCCTTGCAAAAGATTCTACTCAAAATCATACCGTAGCTGATCAGAATATGTGCTACGGATGGTTAGCTTCATTCTCTTTGTAGTGTGAGTAGCCAATGCTACTTGTTCATCTTTCACTTGACCTAATAAAGGGCCCTAATTTGTATCCATTGAATAGAAACATCCAAACATCTTGGTTAGGGTCAAACAAAGGGCACAAGCAAAAGAAGAGGTCATGATTTTATCAGAGGCTTGAGAATCAATTATATAGGTACTAAGCTTATGACCATTTACATATAAGGACACATAAAAGGGATTAGGCTTCTAACCAAGGGAGCTAGCCAAAACTAATGCTTCATCCTCTTTGAAGAGCATAGGTAAGACAAACTCTTCATCAGCTAGTGGGCCACTATCCAAATGAGGCTTGTTATTGTTGATGGTAGAGTGACATTAAGTTGAGTTTTGGCATTAGCATCACCTTTACAATAATCTACTAGCTTTTGCAATTTAATAGGATGAGTTTTGAGATATTCAAGGGGAGACACCTGGATATGAGCATATTTATAATATTGCAATATTATGTAAAATGAGGAGTAAGGATTACCACTTGGATAAAACCTTAATTTCTCTTTCCTCTAGGATGAGGAAGTGGATGCTCTAGCTAAAGTTGGTGAAGGGCTAGTGGCTGAGTTTTGGGAAGGAACAAAGTTCACCAAATTCTTCTCTCTCTTACTTCTTGTAGCCACAATCATCTGAACTCTATCTAAGGTGGCAAAGCAGTCACCTCCAACGTTTGAATCTAATTCATACTCCAAAAGGAATATTCTAGAGTCGCCATGGGGAGAAGAATCATCTTTTCTTTTAGGGTACTCAATGGTTAGCGCATTACTAGTAGTGAGCTATTTATATTTGTTCACTTCCAAGAAGGAATCACCATCATGATCTGCTTGTAGATGAAAATGCAAAAACTTTTCTTTTTGGGAGGGGCCTCAATAGCAAGCTTTTGTTGATCAAAAAATAATTACAATGCTCTACCTTCAAGTGGCCTTTAGGGAATATCTTGATATGGTTACTGAGGTGAAGAAACAAACCTCCTCATTTCTCTTTTCATGGAAATCAATTTGTTAGAGATCTTTCAAAGCATTGCTTCAGTATTGTTGGTTATGCTCATGGTAGAGCTTGTTGAGGCTCCATTCTGAATTTCTCTTTTCTCTTTCTTGGCCACTATCAGATCATCCTCCAATTTGATTGCAAGGGTCTAAGCAACAAGAAGATAAAGCACATGTGCATGCCTAATTTGAAAACTTATGTTAGGGGCATGTAGTTGATGAAGAACATTAGGTACCTTCTTTATCTGGGTAAGTTAAGTCAACAGAGTGTGTTCATCTTCTGTAGTCTTGTAGCATTTCAAATTGATTTTGCGTGTCATCATAGGTCGTGATACATCCTACTAGAAGGTGCTAAAACCATTTATCTATGTTCTCAGCCAATGTTGAAACAAAAACATCCTCACTACTACATCTTAATTGTGAGGACAAATGACACTACATGTGAAAAAGAAAGCCATGATTTAGTCATCAGAAGAGACCTTCCCATCACCATTGAATTAGGGAAAATTCTTTTGAGAAGATCTAGGGAGGTCATTATTGGTAGCAAGCCATAGAGGGCTAATATCATTTCCATAAGGAACAAACATTAAGGAAAGTTGGATTACTAGTATGGCCTAAAAAGTGATAGCAGTAGTGGTAACTACTCCATGAAGAGTGAGAGTGTTGCCCAATAATGGGATTTGAGTGTGGAAAAATAGGAGAAATAAATGAATGACCGTGTATCTCAGAAATAGGGTAAGGTGGCCCAAAAAGAGCACAATGGATACCTTGATATACTGGATCCCAAGAGCAGGTTCTCCCTCTTCCTAAAGGATCTTACAATATAAGGAACTCATCTTTCTGCAATTCCTAGAAAATAGGGTCAACCTACCCATTACCACAAGCACTATAGGTATATTTAAGATCCAAGGTGAACTATCTTAGTTCACAAAGGTTGTACTTCTCTTAATCTTCTTTCCTATAAAAATCCATCCCAATAATAAACATTGGCATCTTCTCTTTCAAGGTTGAAGCTTACTCTTCTATATTGGTCAAGGGACTTTTGGTTTTTCCAAGCAAGGGTATTCAATGAATTTATTATTTCCTCTTCTTTATCTTGGAAGCCAAGATTGCGTTTCACTATGGGCATTTATCCTTCATGAGACAACACCATTTCTTCTGATGAGGTTTTATGCATGACTCAATGAATTGAGTGTCATAGAGATAATCTCTAAGTGTATCGGTGAAGCCACACACAAAATTACTAAGGAAACTTAGGACATATGGGTTTGCTCCTCATTAGAGTTGCCAAAAACTATTGGTTAACAATTTTTCTCCTTATCTTTTTGGTTCATGCCTTGACTCTTAAACAACCCAATGACTTGTGGAGAAAAATAAGTTAACAATAGAATGGATCAATGTAGTCATTTATCAAGGACCCCTAAATTGAAAGGTACAACTCTCTTTTGAATAAAAGATATGCAATAATAATAAAAAATTGGGTGTTGGGGGTATTCTCTTAACCAAAGATAAGAAGAGGCAAATACAAAGTTTCTCAACACTTTAAGCAACTTAGGCAATTGAAAGGGGGAATAACTCAAAACATGCAATCTATTCTGACTGAAATTCAATAATTGGAAACATGCATAACCAACTATGACAACAGGAGGAAAGGAAGAGATGGTGAAATAGGTAATCCCGAATTACACAATTAGCTAATATTTTTAAAATACCCACATTATCTATCCCTTAGCTACTTGATCCACCACTTTCTTGCCTTCTTATACACTTAACTGTATAGTAAAGACAAATAAACTATGTCATACAGTAGAGAGAAGAAAAGTGATGCTAATGCTGAAGAAAGTAGGACATATAATCTATTAAACAAAGGAAACAAAATCAAGTTCATTTACATTCTTTCAATTATCAACAATAGAACATTCATTCCATATGCTATATTGAAACTAAATGAACAAGAAAACTAGAAATGGACTCAAAGTCACATGTAGTAGTCGTAGCTACAAGGGTTTGTTCAAAAGTAATTTTGCAGATGCTATTAACTTCTCAAAAGATTACATTTATAGGTCTTCTCAAAATGGCTAGTTACACTAGATGATTGCTTTGTAGAGAATCTCTAAACAAAATAAACTAAAAATCGGACAAGCTTGAATTGTTGTTTGTTACAAAGACTGACAAAATGCCATGAATGGATACAAAAAGAAAGAGAAGAGGGAGAATGATAGATGTCTTGAAGAGTATTAGAACATCATTTGTTCTTAGGAATAACTGCTTTGGCTCTATAAGCTTTGATCATGTCAATTACTTTGTCTAATTCTTTGACATCTAGAATGATGATGTTGTTAGCTCGAAGCATCCAGCAGTCATGCATTTCAGTCAATTCATCAATTTCAATGACCCTTGGCTAGAATTTCTTTGATTCTCTCCTTATAATTGCATTCGTTACTAAGAGTTCATCGATCTTGGACATTTGAAAGTTTAGTCAGTCAATGACTTCATCAACAAATGCCAAGAACTTTGATTTCATCTTCTCAATATCCCCAAGCTTTCCATTAGCAAACACAAAGGAATCCTTGTGAAATATCTTTAGATATTGAAATATTTTATCAATGACCTTCTGCACCAGTTCATGTACATCCTTGAGCTCATTTGCAAACCTCATAGAGATTTCTATAACAAAATTAAAGGAAGTATTAGTATTCATGTCAATAACTTCTTGCAGAAGGGCCAACTTCTATGTCAATATGTTTATTTCCTATTGTATGGTGGTCTGATGATTTGAAGCTATCTCCCTGAGCTTGTGAGGATATAACACTAGACTTCCTAGATTTTCAATTAATGGGGGACCTTGAGCCTTCATCTAGTATACCCATGCTCGGCTAACCTACCCAAATTACCGTTCTTGTTGCATCTTTAGAAGTATATTTTTGTTCTCCTCTACATTTAGATCAAATTGACTTGATAGTGTACTCCCATGTGTAGACCTTATGTACTCCATCAATTCTCTATTTGAGGCCTTTAGAATTTCCTTTTCTTCTCTAACCTCTTCTAGCTTATCATCAATTTTCTCATTGGTGCACTTCTACATGCTCACCATGGAGTCTTGAATAGGGATACTAAGATCCATTGTTGTAATCTACAAGTAATCTTTGTAAAGCTCATGAAATTTTCCTTCCTTTTGTGGCTTAGCAATCTTTACCAACATGTGGCTAGTAGTTGAACCAGTAGCCAATGCAACAATTGTCTTCTGCTTCTTTGTCTTCTTGGATGGCTGAGATGAGGTGACTTGTGTCATCAAGTCCTTCAATGGAGCTTCTTCTTCATATATCCTCTTCTTCCTATCAATGGTCTCTTCAAGCAATGACATTGTAGAGAGCACATTGATAGTCGACTACAAGGCAATGTGATCAAATAGGTTCCTCATAATTAAGGGATTTTTCTTGCTCTAGGAAGCAACAGGGAGGACAATGACCTTACACTACTACATTTAACTTCATTTTTCTACCAAAATTTTCGACCATCAACTAAATAAGTTTAGGCTGGTCGGAATGTTAAGGCAAAAAATTCTCTTTTTTACATGTAAGCTCCATGTTGGTCAAAATGTTAAAAAAAAACATTTCTTGTATGGTTTTTCAGCACAGGTTCATTTGAAGATGCGCTGATTGGGAGCATTTGATTATGGTAGTACAGAAAGTGAAAAGTTGGGGAGTTCTCTTTCCATGTTTTGTTCTTTCTGATTTAGAGCAGTAGATATGAATTGGTAGCCTGTGTTTGATTCTGGGGTTTTCAGTTCCATGCCTAGTTCTGGGTCCCCGACCATTTCCATAGGTCCGGATGCACCAGTAACAATTTCACACATCCAAGCGAGGTTGAGTGGCTGATCCGGCAGCCCCCTCTCTAATGCATGATCCAGGAATGGAGTGGTTCGCGATGCTAGAGCAGTTCCACATCCCCTACTATTTGCGAGGGTGGGATCAAGATCGCCTTTATAGAGAAACATGAAGCATTGGTATTTTAGTTTATATTAATTAGGGCTAAAAAAGGTAGATTATAATTATTCGCCTGGAGTCGATTAAATATGTTGACTTGTACCACTAAGATTTCAGTGCTCGGATGTGGAGTTAACACCACTTTGAAGATGTGTTAGTAGGTTATTTGAAAAATAGTGGTCTTTCTCTGAATCTGGTGCCTTGGCCTGCCTCATGACTTAAGTATTACATGTAAAATAAGACAATTTGCAGATTTGAACAAAAGCTAATCGTAGCCTTCCATTAAGCTTTGATTTGTTCATCTCTATTACAACATGATATCTTTGTCTATGCAGAATTCATTTGCTTGAGTCAAGGTAAATTATTTTTATCCCTCAAATCTGTCAGCACATGATTTGTTTGTACCGGCTGAGTGTTCGGATCTTTGGTAATCACTGCCAAAACAATTTGATGCCTTCAGATGTTTATACATAGTTTTCTGAATAATTCCTAATGTGGTATCTTCATTAGCAGATTGTATATTAAATTGCTCAACCTTTCGAATGTACTCATCCTTGTATTAAAACTTTCAACGCTGACTGATCTTACTGTGAACTCCAACGCACTAAACTTGGCTCAATGATAAATTCACAATGATCCCCCTCTTTGTTTTATATATATAATATTTCTTTTGTTGTAGTCGCAGCATATTGAATTCATGTATGCATCAACAGGTTTTGTTTCACAATAACTTGGCAAGCTTCATACGCATGATATAGTGTATTCTCTACAACAATTTATCAACTTTCCAAACCGATGGCATCTCTGTATATTGGGCACTGAGGCTCTTTAACGTCTCCTTTGTTCTAATTTTTCAATCACTCACCATTTTTGTATACTAGTCGCCTTTGTATGTTCCGCTCCTTTCCTGTAGTTGTTATAATAATTCTTCGGTGGCTGTATGATATATGTCGACCAAACTTCTTGATGCAGTAATCTTTGTTTTCATAATCAATGCTATTCATTGCTGGCTTATAGTAAGTTTTTCAGGCTCCTTTCATGACGTTAATCCATGTCTTTCCTTTCCGTTGGATCTTTGAAACTCTGATGACATCATGTTATCTTTAGCTGTTCATTACCCACTGTGATATGACTCCACTATATACTTCCAAACCGATGGCATCTCTGTATGTTTGGCACTGAGGGTCTTTGACGTCTCCTTTGCTGTTCTCATTTTTTGATCATTCAGCATGCTTGTATAGTAGTCGCCTTTGTCTGTTCCGCTCCTTTCCTGTAGTTATTTTCAATAATTTTTTGGTGGCTGTATGATATATGTTGACCGAACTTCTTGATGCAGTAATGTTTGTTTTCAGAATCATTGCTATTCATTGCTGGCTTATGGCAAGTTTGTCGGGCTCCTTTTCATGACGTTAATCCATGTCTTTCCTTTCCCTTGGATCTCTGAAACTTGGACAACATCATGTTATGTTTAGTTGTTCATTACCCACTGCAATATGACTCCACTGTATACTTCCAGCAACCCATGTATTGATAGCAAATACTTAGACTTGTCGCATTCTTAACAGGACCAACAGTTTGTTCTTAATTTCATTGCCAAAGAACTTGCTGCTTATAATGTTCAATGTCTATTATTGACTTCCATAGAAAAAATTGTTATTTAGTATTCTATTCTTTGTTTATACAAGTGATTACTTCACCAATAGCTACCAATATTGTTAGCCATATATTGCTGATTATGTCTTATCATTTTCTTCTAATTTATTTGTGTATGCTGATTTTGGAAGTGACTTAGATTAATAAGCTTTCTCTTTGTCTCGTTAGTAACTTTCTTATTGTTATCCTCTCTTCTTCGCTGCTACTTAGTTCCATACTTGCCACTTGATCATTACTGCTGCTCTATATATCTCTGTTCATATATCTTAGTGCTTTTGTCATCAATGATAAAACTTCCAATAATCTTATCGTTCTTTGACATCAACAACAAATTTCCATTAATCTCCCCCTTTGTCATTGGTGGCAATCTCTCAAATATATGATCTTGATTACGCAAGGCTCCCTCTTAGTTCGCTGGTCCCCCTTACTCCAATCTCTCCCCCTTTGTCATCAATGGCAAAGGGTCATCAGGGCTAGAAACTAGCTCCCCCTGAACTTATGCTTCACACAAAATTTTTAGTGGATAGATGAGAGTGATAATATTCCCAATTTCCCCCTTAGGTACTCAAAAGTTTCCTTTGGAAGGGTTTTTTTGAAGATATCAGCAATTTTCTCCGTTGGGTTGATCTATTCCAACTTGACTTGTTTAGTCTTGGAGCCAAACTCATTGGATGTATTGGAGCCAAACTTTGAATTAGAATGCATTATCATATTTCTGCCCTATTGCTTTGGTAGTGAAAACTAGGCAAAGAAATACAATGCTGGCCTTCTTGACATTCAAATAACATGTTTATCATCTTAGACCCTTTGTAGTACTTACTGGCCAGTGAAATTTTATGTTAAAAAACACAGTTCAGCTTAAAAGTGAGATCTAAGCCATCCCCATTCGAAACTTTAAAGTATAAAAAATATTGTTCAGTACTTGAGAAGCAGTCTCTAGTATTTCTCTCATGTCTTGTTTACACTGCCTCTGATTGTCTTGGCTAGAAGTCTATGTTGTTTAGACATTCACATTATGTTGTTATTTTCCTTCATGCAACTCAATGTTCCCTTGTCTCATTTTCTTGTAAGTTGTAAACAAAATCTGACTATCATTGAGATTAGAGTATTGATTCTATCGATAATCCAATTTTAATGATAAGTGCACAATCTCTAAAAAAAAGGAGGCAAAAAATGGTAGATGTCAAAACCTAATTAATGGTAGTAAATTGCAATCATGGCAATGCACTCCTGTGTTCTTTAATTGGGTAAATCTTGAGTGAGTTTTTAGGTTCCCTTCAATATGATCTGAGGTATTGTTATTCGATATTCTTAAAACCTACAAACTTGGGCCATGTTCAATTACACCCCTTAATTGAGAACTTAGGCTACTAATTTTTTCACTATCACTATATCATTTATCAATGATAAAATCTCATGCTATCTATATCCAAGATTCAAATGTGATTATTAGAAATTTAAAACCTCTCCCAAAGTTTGAACTAGAATAGGGTAGAAGATGTCAAACATTGTATTATGCAATTTATGAACTACACTGAATCATGATGATGCTCAAGGGCAATGATCATAAATTCATTTTTAGTTGTCAACTTACTATAATATTAAGAACCTACTGGAGGATGCAATTTTGTACTCAATTTGTAATCAAATCAATTAAATTAAATAGAAACACTCATTGGATAAGCAATTTTTTAAAATCTTGAGCTTTTGCCAAGCTGAATATTCCAACTATGGTACAACACAACCATGCCACACACTGCTGGAGTTATGGGCTAGCTTATCATAGTAGTAGGATATTATCCTGGGATACATTCCCATATGTGTCCTCCAATAGTAGCATTGCAATGCTTTGGACCATTGTAGTAAAGTTGTAAACCCTTATTGCAGTTAGCTGAAGTAGATGAAAAGAAAGCAAATAATAGTGTTAAAGGAGTGTCAAACTACTAGCAAGATGCATGTTGCCAAGATGTGAGAACATTTTGTAAAGTGAACTAAGCCCATGTTAGCATTCCTCTATTGGTTCAATTTTAGTTTAAGATAAACTCTTGTTTGCTATTGCTGATATATTTTACTTTTTATGAGTGCATCTATCACAGAGACTTGATGGAGTTAGAGCATTGATGTATTTGGAAGATATCAATCTGCTGACAGTGAAACAATCACATTTCATTTTTAGTCTACTTCATGTTTGATTATTTAACACTATAGAGAATTCTTTATATGCATTTATTTTCTATAATATTATGTATTGCAGTCCTAGCTTGTCAAAGCTCTATTTTTTATAGCAACTATTCATGTGCATGTCAATTTACCAAAACCAAAGAGAAGAGCATTGCATACAGTTTGCATTGTCTTGTGCCCAGGGTATTAATATTGGATTATTATTTTCTTCTTCCACCAAATATTATGGAATATGATAATCTTATGATATCTGTGTGTAAATTTGATAGGGGACTTGGAAAGACTATACAAACAATTGCATTCCTCACAGCTCTGCTATGAAAGAAACTTGAATCTGATGATTTTATTCGTGGTGGCTCTGATGGGAAGAAGAACTAGAAGCTTATTGAAAATAAAAGATTAGTATTGATTATTTGTCCCACATTTGTCATTCGTAATTGGGAAAATGAGTTTCAAGAATGGGGAACATTCAATATTGCTATATATCATGGTCCAAATAGAGACCTTGTTCTCGAAAAATTAGAAATCACTGGCACTAAGATAGTCCTAACAAGTTGCGATACATTCTGTATTCATGGTGATAGCCTATGTGAAGTGCAGTGGGAAGTTGTAATTGTTTATAAGGCTCATCGTTTGAAGAATGGAAAATATCAGCTCTACAAGGCCTGTAAAAGAGTACAAACTAAGAAATGCTATGGGCTTATTGGGACAATTATACAAAACAAGATTATGGACTTATTTAATGTTTTTTATTGGACTACTCCTGGATGCTTGGGCTCTCATGAACACTTTTGGGAATTCTATGATGAGCCTCTCAAATAAGGACAACACATAAGTGCACCTGAACATTTTATACAAATTGCAAAGGAGCATAAACAACATCTCCTACGTGTTCTACAGAAATACCTGCTGAGGAGGACAAAGGGAGAAACAATTGGGCATCTTATGAGGGGACAGGAAGATAATGTTGTTTTTTGTGCTATGAGTCCCTGGGCATCTTATGAGGGGAAAGGAAGATAATATTGTCTTTTGTGCTATGAGTCCCTTACAAAGGCATGCTTACAAGAGACTGTTGGAGAGTCCAGATTTTAAGAGTCTTATCTCAAAGGACTTACCTTGCAACTATGGAAGCGAACTCGAGCTGAGTATTTTCATTAGATAGTTCCTAATGGTATAATCTAGTCTTATCTTCATCAAAATAATCTAGATGGCTCTAATTCATGTCCTTTTTACCTTGTACTTCCTTGTCTGGTAAAACGGCAGTAGGTACAGCTGAGATTTGCCTTCTAAAATTATATTCTTGCACTGGCATCAAAGTACATGAAAATTTATTCTACATGGATTTTCTTTGCAGGTTAGTAACCATTGTTGGAATATTTATTGCATTCAGTAGTTTGCCCCTAGAGCCAAACGCCCACCTATCACCCCCTGAATGTTCAAAAAATTTACTACAGGTAGGTGAGTTTTTAAATTTAGAAATGAGGGGGAAAACATTTTGCAAGTAAGACAAAAGGAATGTTTTGATTCATTCATTCGAGAGACAAGAAGAGAGAAATTGAAGTTGAAGAGTTTAGAAGTTGTAGAGAAGGAAGAAGAAAGAAGTTGATCAGCAGATCTGGTCATTAGAGTGTAGAGACAAGGAAGTTCATTCCGTGCCTACAGTTGCACATTTTTCTTCTTTGGTCATTTTGTAAGTTTATTATTTTGTTAAGTTTGTCCTATGTAGCAGTGTTTTCTCTAGGCACTATTGTATGCAGTCATTAGAGCTGCAAGTTTAAAGTTTATGAAGTTGTTCAAGTTTTACCAATTTAGGGTTATTTTAGGGTTTTTTGGTTGAAGCCAAATGCTCCCAGATTTTGTAATAGTTTCAATAAAAGTTAAATAGCAAGCAAGTAAGCACACATGAATCCATTGTCTTTTTTCTATAAATTCCATTTGTGAATTTTATTGTTGAGTATATTTAAGATTTGGGTTCTCTAGTTTTAATAGTGGAAAAGTTCACGTTGGAAGTCTGTCACTTAGTTTGGTCTTTAATTGTGGTTTAGCTTTATAGTCATTACCGAGTTCACTCAGTGTCTTCTTCTACCAAGTTCTGCCCACCTATGGCTACCGAGTTCACTTGGCATCCACACTACAAAGCTCACTTGGTATCCAGTGTCTACCGTGTTGTTCTTCATCTATCGAGTTCACTTGGTACACATCTACCACTCGGTTTATTAAAGCACCGAGCCAATTTTTTGGCACTTGGTAATAGTTCTTGTTGAGCACTATTTAGGGTTGTGAATTTAATTTTTAATATTTGTCACATGCTATCAGAGCTTTGAGGCCCCACATCCATAGTGAGTTAGGGAAAAGTTTTTTCTAGTATATTTATCATGGCAGGAGATGCAGGAAAGATATGGTAGTAGCCACCACCCTCCAATGGAAAAAATTATGATGCATGGCCAAAAAGATGAAAACTATTATGGTTTTAAATGATTTGTGGGAGTTTGTAGTTAATGGGTTCAATGATGTGATAGACCCAACTCAGTATGTTTCTCTCACAAATGCACAAAAGAATCAGTTGAAAGAGTCAAGGAGAAAGGATGCTAAGGCATTAAGTTTAATTGAGGCAGCCATGACAAAGACAATATTCCACCAGATTGTAGAAAAAAATTATGCAAAGAAAGCATGGGATATCCTTGAGACGAACTTCAAGGCGACTGATAAAGTCCACATAGTAAAGCTGTAGAATATAAGGAGGGAGTTTGAGAACCTTTAGATGAAAGCAAATGAATCAATTGCATATTTTAGTTCAAGAACGTCTAATGTAATTAACCAACTGAAGTCAAATGGAGAAGACTATCAAGAGCACAGGATAGTGGAAAAGATATGGAGGAGTTTACCTCATAAATATGACAATTTGGTCATGACCATAAAAGAGGCAAAAGACCTCACTATTTTGACAATGGATGAGTTAATGGGTACTCTTCAAACCCATGAGCATAGGATCAATAGATCTACATCTTCTTCCTCCCAAGAGCAAGAATTCAAGGCTTAGTCAAATCCAAGAGGAAGGGGGAGAGGAAGAAATGGCTCAAGCAAAAACTCTAGAGGTAGAGGCCGAGGTAATGGAGGACAAAGGAATGCTGTAGTAGAAAGCTCAAGAAGAGCAGATAGAGCAAGTAGCTCACAAAATACTTCAAGAGGAGGTAAGAAAAACCACAACTCAAATAAGAGTAAAGTAGAATGCTACTACTGTCATAAATATGGGCATTATGTAAGTGAATGTTGGAAGAAGCACAATGATCAGTTAGGACAAGAAAATGTGGATGATGTGAACATGGGAAGTGGAAACAATGCCACTACCTTCATCATGTGTAATGTTGGTGAAGAAGGAAGCCCTGAGGTTTGGTACATCGACAGTGGATGTAGCAACCACATGAGTGGTAATGAAACCTTGTTTTTATTCATTGACAAGAGTTTCAAATCTGAGAGTAAAATGGGTAACAATGGAACCCTACCAGTAGTGGGCAAAGGATCTATTATGGTCCGCACCAAGAAAGGTGAGAAGAAGGAAATAAAAAATGTGTATTTTGCCCCTGTTATGAAGCACAATTTGATGATCATTCATCAACTCATTCAAAATGGATACAAAGTGCTAATGGAGAATGACATGTGTGTCATTCAAGAAAAGGATGCAAGCAAGAACTTACTTGCAGTAGTTCAAATGACAAAAAATAGAATGTTTCCCTTGACAATAGAGACATGTTTCTCATCTCAAGTCGGTTTTGCACCTCCTACACAATCAGCTCTAAGGATTGTGATAGAAGACCCCTCACAGCTATGGCACCTCAGGTATGATCATCTTGCCTATGCTGGTTTAAATTTATTGTCAAATAAAAGAATGGTAGAAGGTTTGCCATGAATAGGAAATTCATGTGACAAGTGTGAGGCTTGTATTTTGGGTAAGCAACATAGGCTTCCCTTTAATTCTAAAAATTCTATGAGGGCTAGATATCCATTAGAGTTAGTGCATACTGACCTAGTCGGTCCTATGCAAGTTACTTCCATTGGGGGGAGTACTTATTTCATGACATTCATTGATATTTCAGTCATAGGACATGGGTGTATTTCTTAAAGAATAAATTTGAAGCATTTGATAAATTTGTAGAATGTAAAGCCCAGGTTGAAAGAGAATGTGGACACTATATCAAAGTCCTAAGATTAGATAGAGGACGGGTGTATACCTCCAATTCTTTTGTAAATTTTTGCAAGAAACATGGTATAAAGAAAAAGCTCACAGCTAGCTATACACCATAGCAGAATGGAGTGACTAAAAGAAACAACATGACCATTGTTGAAATGGCAAGAAGCATGATGAAAGAGAAAGGTCTTCCAACTAAATTTTTGGGAGAGGCTATGGCAACAACAATTTACCTAATTAATAGGTGTCCTACAAAGGCAATCTGTGATAGAATTTCAATGGAAGCATGGTCATGAGAAAAATGGACAATTGAACACCTAAGGGTGTTTGGATGTGTTGCATATACACATGTGCCTAAAGAGAAAAGGAAAAAATTGGATGACAAAGGTGTGAAGTGCATCTTCATAGGGTACAGCTCAGAATCAAAGGCATATAGATTGTATGACCCATTGAACAACAAGATGACTCTTTCAAGAGATGTGGAATTTTTTAAAAATTAGTCTTGGTATGGTTCAATTGATGAGTTACTAAGCACATCAAGTAAAGCGCCAATTATGAGTGAAGAAGATGTTGATGAACAACAAGGAGGAGTAGATATAAGGAAAGGCAAGAAGCTTCAGTCATTGTTGAGCTCCTCTAGGCATGACCGGGTGTCAGAGCTGAGTAATAGTGAAGATCGAGCTTGTCAGCAAAGTAGTAGTAGCAGTAAAGATTCTGATCCCACATTCTCCTCCCTATTACCAAGAAAGACCAAAAGTCTTAGGGAGATATACCAAGATGAAAGGTATGAAGATTATGATGAGAGTGTTAATTTTGCATTATTTTCTCATAGTGATCCAATATATTTTGAAGAAGTTGTTAACGAGAAGAAATGTTGTAAGGCCATGGATGAGGAAATAGATGCTATAGAAAGAAATGAGACATGGGAGCTAACTGAATTGCCTTCCAAGAAGCAAGTGATTGGAGTTAAATGGGTCTACAAGACCAAATGCAATGCTGAAGGCAAGATTGAAAGGCATAAGGCAAGGCTGGTAGTCAAGGGCTACAAATACCAGTATGGCAGAGATTATGATGACACATATGCTCTAGTTGCAAGAATGGAAACTATGCGTACTATGATAGAAATTGCAGCTCAGCACAAATGGAAGGTATACCAAATGGATGTGAACTCTACCTTGCTAAATAGTGTATTGAAGGAAGAAGTATATGTGGAGCAGACACCTAGTTATGAAGTTTTAGGTGAAGAGAATAAAGTATATATATTGAAGAGAGCTCTCTATGGGCACAAGCAAGCTCCACAGGCATGGTATAGTAGGATTGACTCATATTGATGAGAAATGGATTTAGCAAAAGCAATGGTGAGCCTACTCTCTACATCAAGGAATCAAATATAAATGTGTTGATTGTTGTTTTGTATGTAGATCATTTGATTTTTACTTGTAATGACAAGACTCTAATTGGTGAGTTCAAAGAGGCCATGAAAAATGAATTTGAGATGATAGACCTTAGTCTCTTGAAGTACTTTCTAGGCATAGAAGTCAAAAAAATGCATGATAGAATCTTCATCTCTTAAGAAGAATATGTAAGATAGATCTTGGAGAGATTTAAAATGCAGAACAGTAAGGGAGTCCCAACACCAACATCAATAGGTCTAAAGTTTAGCAAGGAAGACGCTAGCAAGAGAGTGGATCCAACACTATACAAGAGTATGGTTAGAAGTTTAATGTATTTGACTACAACTCGGCCAGACTTGATGCATGCAATAAAGTTGATTTCCAGATTTATGGAAACACAAAAGGATCCCCATTGGCAAGTGAGAAAGAGGATCCTAAGGTACGCGAATGGTACCGAGGGATTTGAAATTTTGTATACTACAACAAAGGAATTTAAGTTGATATGTTATACTGATAGTGATTGGGTTGGAAGTTTACATGATAGGAAGAGCACTTCTAGATACATGTTTCATATGGGATCAGGTGCAATTTCATAGGCATCCAAGAAGCAACCTATTGTTGCTCAATCTATAGTAGAGGTTGAGTATATAACAGAAAATGCAGCAACATGTCAAGCTATTTGGTTAAGAAGGGTCTTGACAGATTTGAATGAAAGACAAGAGGATGGAACCACAATTTATTGTGACAAAATCTCATCTATTGCATTGTCCAAGAATCTAGTCTTCCATGGGAGAAGCAAACATATACAGATCAGATATCACTTCATCAAAGAGTTGGTGGAGAATGGGGATATCAAAATGGAATTTTGTAAGTCTAAGCAGCAGCTAGCAGACATTTTCACAAAGCCATTAGGCATTAGAAGTTTTGTACACCTAAGAGAGTGTCTTGGTGTAGTTGATGTGGATCAGTAGTGATCTTTTTTTGTTTGGCTCAGAACAAAGGTGGAGTGTTGGAATATTTAGTGCATTTAGTCATTTTCCCCTAGAGCCAAACGCCCACCTACCACCCCTAAACGATTAGAAAATTTATTATGAGTAGGTGAGTTTTCAAATTTAGAAATGAGGGGGAAAACATTTTTCAAGTAAGACAAAATGAATGTTTTGATTCATTCATTCAAGAGATAGGGAGAAAGAAGTTGAAGTTGAAGAGCTTAGAAGTTACATAGAAGGAAGAAGAAAGAAGTTGATCAACAGATCCAGTCATCAGAGTGTAGAGACAAGGAAGTTCATTTCGTGCCTACAATTGCATGTGTTTCTTCTCTGTTCATTATGTAAGTTTATTATTTTTTTGAGTTCATCCTGTGTAGTAGTGTTTGCTCCCAGCACCATTTTATGCAGCCATTAGAGCTGCAAGTTTAAAGTTTCTGAAGTTGTTCAAGTTTTACCAGTTTAGGGTTATTTTAGGGTTTTTAGCCAAATGTTTCCAAATTTTGTAATAGTTTCAATCAATGTTAAATAGCCAGCAAGTAGGCGCATGTGAATCCATTGTCTTTCTTCTATAAATTTCATTTGTGAAGTTTATTGTTGAACATATTTAAGCTTTGGGTTCTCTGGTTTTAATAGTGGAAAAGTTCACGTTGGAAGTCTGTCACTCGGTTTGGTCTTTAATTGTGGTTTAACTTTATAGTCATTACCGAGTTAACTCGGTGTCTTCTTCTACTGAGCTCCACCCACTTGTGGCTACTGAGTTCACTCGACATCCATAGTACCAAGCTCACTCGGTATCCAGTGTCTACTGAGTTCACTCGGTACATGTCTACCACTCGATTTATTAAAGTGTCAAGCAATATTTAGGGTTATGAATTTAATTTTGAATATTTCTCACAACCATTTGGAGTTAATCAAACAAAACCCAAAGGATGATCTAGAAAAAGAGAAAAAGGATGAACCATTAGCGGTGGTTGATTTGTATAAGGATGCTAAATTGATTCATGCTACTGCTCTAGATGAGATTTTCATGGACCTTAGTGATGCACAACATTGTCAAAAAATGTGGGCTTTAGAAAAGTTAATGACATCTTGGATTCTGGAGGGTAATAAAGTGTTGCTTTTTAGTTACTCTATTAGGTGATTGAGCTAGAGTTTGAGCTAATAGAATGGTTAATGCTTGCCATTTAATGTTAAGAGAGCAATTTCTACTTGAGTGAATTTGAAATAATATATTTTTTCTGATTGGTCATTTTAAAACTAATGGTATCATTGATAATTTGATAACCATTTTATTAGACAATGCAATCTATTTATTTTTTACATTTGTATATTTGTACATGATGTACAGGCACACTTCAAGATAGATACTTTTATACACATACAATAAAGTATTTAAAAAGAACTTTCACATAATCATTTATATCCGACTACTTAGGAAACATTATTTAAGCTCCTAGTTTTCAGTTCTATTACCAACCTTAGTTGGCATTTGAACCTTGTTTTAAGGTGTTTCTGAAAACAAGGTTTTATGCAATCCAGGTTGTGGTTCATCATGGAGATATTTTCATATGTGCAGTCCCAGCAATACTGTCTTTAATATATGGGTTGGGTGCAGGGTGGTTGATGATAGAGTCAGAGGTGTACATTGGGAAATGGTGAGTATTTTGCCATTTTTTCTATATCACATTGATTACATATTATCTTCAGATAGGTTATTTGTTCTATGGCTCTTCTAATGTGTCAATTCTTTTACTATCCTCTTTTGTCATGAATCTTGATGGCTCAATTGAGGGTCAAATGGAAAATCATCAAGTGCTCAATTGGTTTAGATTGCATATACACAATTATAATAGTGAAGTAAAATTTCACATTAAAAAAGTTAATATTGAATTTTCTTATAGATTTTTTATTTTGGTGAATTATAGACACCTCTAACTAGTTAAGAGAAAATGCACCCAACTCCAAAATTTAGTAATAACTCAAAACTTTATCATATCAACAAATTTGGAAGAAATAGATATACTCTAGTTGTTTAGACACTCTTGATACATAGGTTGACTTTTAGACATTTCTTTATCAAACAGTTTCAAGTAACAGACTGATGAACATTTTCTCAAAGATCCAAAGGTCCATAACTTGTACTAATGATTTCTCTGCTATATTTTTGTCTATTATAGGAGAGGAGAATGTCTTGAGATGATGAAGAGATTCATATTCTAGATGTTCCAATGTGTTTGTGCCTACTTATCTAGCAATTCTAGTCAATTCATGAATGAAGACCAACATGATCCAAACGGATACAATATGTCTTTATATTTGTTATGTAATTTTTATTTGGCACACGTACAAGGTTGATGATGAAACATGCCTCTTAAACTTGATTTTTAAACTATGGATCTTCTCTATAGAATTGGAGATGGTGGGAAAAGGCATGGTGCTCTTGTAGCCCTGGGCTCTAATCTAGTAATCGTGGAAGAAGCTATGATCGATATCAGTTATTCTTGGTGAGAAAATAAGGATAGGTATTGGTTGAAGGAACTATTCTTTAAGAGAAAGTGACTTACCAAATGAATTTAGTAAAATAATACTTTTCTTATAAATATAATAATATCCCAGTAATGCACTATCTAGTTTTTCTATCCTTGCCACTGACTATGAAATAACTTGATATGTAAACTTATTGAGTTTAAATCAGTGTTTCCAATTTTCTCCTTGGAGGCCCTAGTTCCAAGTATTATTTGAACAAGGTACCAGTTCTAAATTGATTTTCCCAGAGATATATCTAGAATTCTCTTTTCTACCTACATGTTGGTCTTGGACAATTCCTGGTGAATTGTGGACAAATTTAGGCAAACTAGCACTAGATTTAAAATCCAAGGCAGGCTGATGAGTGTTTAATTTATTTTTGGGATTTGGCCTTGACTCACTAAGTTGCTAGTTTGTGTGCATCTAAGTTGATATTGAGTCAATACTCCTTCCACATACATGTAGAATTTTTTTGTGGGTAATTATTAGGATTTTATTTAAAGGATTTTTCACTGCTATTGTTAAGAGTAAGATGATGAATTTTATAATTCTATTTAAGCATACCATGAAGAGCCTTACCAAATTATTTCAAAATAGGTGTTATGAACCCCTTTTGGGCAAATAGGTATTTACTATGAACCAATATTTACTAGTTTGGGCATGGGTGTTAGGGTTTAGTATGGCGATTTCAGCAAAAAAATTGGGAGTTGGATTCGTCCATACAAAAAACATATAAAAATGAACAAAATCACCATAAGACTTAACTACTTCTTCAATGCTAATTAGTCAAACTCGAATGTCTTGAAAAACTCTCATTTTCAATATTAAAATAATAGTGTCAACATCATATTGGTCTTCAAAAGATCCTCATCATCATTGAGATTAGATGTTGGTAGATTAAAAGAATCACAAGAAATTTCACTAAAAGCATGCTTGCTACCAAGATTAACCTCCTTTCAAAAGGTGCCAGAAATAAAATAGTAATATCATGCAAGATTGGGCTGAATTGGCTCCCCTCTCAAAAAGGCATGTCAAAAATGCCGAAAAGACTATTGTGACTTTTTGAGGAATTGCCTAGCAAAATTGATTGGTAAACAAGGAGAGTTGTTCAAGAGGGAGCTGAGTTGGCATCACCTTCAAAAAAGGCAACTCAGAAATCTTGAATGTTCTACTGCTATTATTCACGGGATCACTTGGCATAGGTTTCTGTACAAACCTCAAGCCTTGATGATTCTTCTGTCCCTACTCTTCAAATTTATCTTAGGAATAAGAAATTATCTTATATTTTTAGCAATTCCTTCAATTCTCTAAATTTATATTTGCTGGGGTATCATCTATTATGCCCAGTATATTAGAAATTATTCGACACATGTTTTTTTATACAGTAAGTAGGTCTACCTATATGTTTTAGGTGATCCTCTATCTTCTAGTAGTATTTCTTGAAGACTTTTTTAGGAATGCTCAATTTCTTTTACCATGATTTTCCTTAATCTAATCCTCTCTTGTATTTGCACCTAATATTTGAGCTCTACAATTTTTGAAACAAAAGAAAGCGGTTGAAATTCCTTTTTGCATGATAAAGTTCATTCTCTTTGAATGCTATGAATGTTTGAACCTCTTTTAAATACAATTCATAAAGTGCTTTTGAAAAAAATATAATTTGTAGTCTCTCATAGAAAACCCTTCAAATTGAATATCATTCAGTGGTATCTTAATATTCTAGCCTACTCTGAAATATAGGTATGGTAAAAAGATTAAATACTTAAATGCCTAGAAAGCACAGTTCTCAAATTTTATTAATGCTCTATATATTAAGAAAAAAAATTTATTTTTTCTTTGGTCTTCCCATCAACATACATTTTCATCATCTTGTTCTTTGCATTTATGTACACAAGCATCTTTGAATGAATTATCAGCATTTTAAGTTTTTAATTTTTTGAATTTAGTCTAAAGACTATGGACTGTAAAAAGTACTTTCTTTTGGGTGGTATCACTGACATGATTTTCACCATGAAGGATGATACATATCCTAGAGAAGTTTAACAACTTTAAGAAGCTTGGAAAGGATAGATAAAGAAATAGCATTACATTGCACATACACGTGTTCCAAATCCCCATGTTTTTATATGATTTTCTTCTTTCAATTTTTGCAAAGATTTGTAGCTACATTTTAATACATACCAGTGGAAAAGATTGGATAATATAGTCATTAATTGTGATATTGTTAATGGCACTATGCATATGGTGATTGTATGTATTTGTAATTGCTAATATTAAATTGTGATACAAGATGTATCTACTAGAAAGTCTGTTGGAACAGAATACATGGATATGTTGGAATATTTAAATGCAGCATACATTTCTCCTTGGAGCCAAACACTCACCTACCCCCTGACATCCAGAATAGATAGAAACATTAATATGGGTAGGTGAGATTTTCAAATTAGAAAAGAGGGGGGAAATGGAATGTGACAAAAAGAATGTTTATTCATTCATTTCATGAGTTCAACAATATTCAATAGATCAGTAGTTCCAGAGCAAAGCGAAGAAGGAAGAAGGAAACAAGTTTGTGCCTGTAGTTGCACGTACTTCCCCTATTCACTTTGTGAGTTTATTGTTGTTTGGTTTTGTCCTATTGAAGCAGTGATTGCTCCAGGAACCTTTATATGCAGCCATTAGAGTTGTAGGCTTAAATTTTTTTTAAAATTTTAAATTTGTTTAAAGTTTTACCAGTTTAGGATTATTTTAGGGTTTTCTGGTCAAAGTCGAATGCTTCCAGATTTTGTAATAGTTTATATCAAAGATTGAATAGAAGATAAGTATGCATACTTGAATCCATTTCTCTTCCCTCGTATGTTGCATTTGAGTAGTTTGTTTGAAAGGTTAAAGATTTGACTTTCTTGTTTTAATGGTGAAAGCATTCACGTTGAATTTCTCTAAGTTATAATTTTTCAGTTTCGAATAGAACACTCGGCATCCTCTTCACTTTATTGTAAGTGCCAAGCATTTGCTTTGTGAGTCAAGCTCACTCGGCATCCATTGTGCGGAGCATGTTTTTCTTTTTGTGTCGAGCTCTTCTTGTGCCGAGCTAACTTGGCACCTATTGCCTATCACTTGGCATCATCAAGTGCTGAGCATTCTGTGACTCGGCACCTTCAAGTGCCGAGCAAAATTGGCACTCGACACATTCATGTGTCAAGCAGTTTTAAAGTGCTGAGCAAATATTTTAGGTTTGGGGTTGTGAGTTGTAATTTAAATTTATAATATTTCTTACATGGTATCAGAGCTTTGAGGCCCCACATCAATAGTTAGTTAGGGCATTTTTTTTCTTTGGATATTTGACATGGCAGGAGATGTGGGAAAGATATGGTAGCAACCACCATCTTTTAATGAGAAAAATTATGATACATGGGCAAAGAAGATGAAGACCATAATGGTTGCGAATGATTTGTGGGAGTTTGTTGTTAATGGGTTCAATAATGTGACAGACCCAACTCAGTATGCTACTCTCACAAATGCACAAAAGAGTCATTTGAAAGAGTCAAGGAGGAAGGATACTAAGGCATTAAGTCTTATTGAAGCAGCAATGATAGAGACAATATTCCCAAAGATTGCAATAGAAAATTATGCAAAGGAAGCATGGGATATCCTTGAGAAAAACTTCAAGGTAACTCATAAAGTCCGTACTATAAAACTACAGAGCATAAGGAGAGAGTTTGAGAACCTTCAGATGAAGGAAAATGAATTAGTTGCAGATTTTAGTTCAAGAACCTTCAATATGATAGTTGCAAATTTTAGTTCAAGAACCAATTGAAGTCAAATGGAGAAGACTATCAAGAGCAGAGGATAGTGGAAAATATATTGAGGAGTTTACCTCATAAATATGACAATTTGGTCATGACCATAAAAGAGGCAAAAGAACTTACTATTTTTACAATGGATAAGTTGATGGGTAAACTTCAAACCCATGAGCATAGGATACATAGATCTACTTCTTCATCTTCCCAAGAGCAAGTATTCAGGGCTCAGACAAATCCAAGAGGAAGGGGGAGAGGAAGAAATGGCTCAGGTAGAAACTCTAGAGGTAGAGGTAGAGGTAATGGAGGACAAAGGAATGTTGCAGCAGAAAGCTCAGGAAGAGCAAATGGACCAAGTAGCTCACAAAATACCTCAAAAGGAGGTAACAAAAACTACAACTCAAATAAGAGTAATGTAGAATGCTACTAATGTCATAAATATGGGCATTATGCAAGTGAATGCTGGAAAAAGCAAAATGATCAGTAAAGACAAGCAAATGTGGCTGATGTGAATATGTGAAGTGGAAATAATGCCACTGCCTTCATCATGTGTAATGTTGGTGAAGAAGGAAGCCTTGAGGTTTGGTACCTTGATAGTGGATGTAGCAACCACATGAGTGGTAATGAAACCTTGTTTTCATTTATTGAAAAGAGTTTCAAATTAGAAATTAAGATGGGTAACAATGGAACTCTACCAGTTGTGGAAAAAGTATCTATTATGGTCAAGACTAAGAAAGGTGAGAAAGAAATACAAAATGTGTATTTCACCCCAGGTATGAAGCACAATTTGATGAGCATTGGTTAGCTCATTCTAAATGGATACAAGGTGCTGATGGAGAATGACAAGTGTGCCATCCATGAAAAGGATGGGAGTAAGACCTTACTTGTAGCAGTTCAAATGACAAAGAACATAATGTTTCCCTTGAAGATAGAGACATGTTTCTCATCTCAAGTTTTTGTTGCACCTCCCACACAATCAGATCTAAGGAGTGTGATTAAAGACCCCTCACAGCTATGGAACCTCAGGTATGGTCATCTTGGCCATGCTAGTTTAAATTTATTATCAAATAAAAGAATGGTAGAAGGTTTTCCATGCATATGAAATTCATGTGAGAAGTGTGAGGCTTGTATTTTTTGTAAGCAACATAGGCTTCCCTTTAATTCTAAAAATTCTAGGAGGGCTAGATATCCATTAGAGTTAGTGCATACTGACCTAGTCGGTCTTATGCAAGTTACTTCCATTGGGGGGAGTACTTATGTCATGACATTTATTGATGATTTCAATCATAGGACATGGGTGGATTTTTTAAAGAATAAATCTGAAGCATTTGAAAAATTTATAAAATTTAAAGCTCGGGCTGAAAGAGAATGTGTACACTATATCAAAGTCCTAATATTAGATAGAGGAGGGGAGTATACCTCCAATTATTTTGTAATCTTTTGCAGGAAACATGCCATAAAGAAAGAACTCACAACCAGCTATATACCACAGCAAAATGAAGTGGCTAAAAGAAAAAATAGGACCATTGTTGAAATGAAAAGGAGCATGATGAAAGAGAAAGGTTTCCCAACTAAATTTTGGGGAGAGGCTGTGGCAACAACAATTTACCTAATTAATTGGTGTCCTACAAAGGCATTCTATGACAAAATTCCAATGGAAGCATGGTCACGAGGAAGATGGAAAGTTAAACACTTAAGGGTGTTTGGATGTGTTGCATATGCACATGTGCCTAAAGAAAAAAGGTAGAAATTGGATGACAAAGGCGTGAAGTGCATTGTCATAGGGTACAGCTCAAAATCAAAGGCATACAGATTATATGACCCATTGAACAACAAGATGACTCTCTCAAGAGATGTGGAATTTCTTGAAAATCAGTCTTGGTATGGTGCAACTGATGAGTCACCAAGAAGTTCAAGTAAAGTACCAATTATGAGTGAAGAAGACACTAATGAACATCAAGAAGAATGAGGAAATAGAAGAAAAGGCAAGCAGGTTCAGTCATTGTTGAGCTCCTCTAGGCATAATCGAGTCTCAATGCCGAGTACCAATGAAGATTAAGCAAGTCAGCAATGCAACAGCAGTGAAGATTCTGAGCCCATACTCTCCTCCCTATTACCAAGAAAGACCAAGAATCTTAGGGAGATATACCAAGATGAAAGGTATGAAGATTATGATGAGAGTGTTAATTTTGGATTATTTTCTCGCAGTGATCCAATATATTTTGAAGAAGCTATTTAGGATAAGAAATTGTGTAAGGCCATGGATAAGGAAATAGATGCCATAGAAAGAAATGTGACATGGGAGCTAACTAAATTGCCTCCAAGAAAGCAAGTGATTGGAGTGAAATGGATCTGTAAGACCAAATGCAATGCTGAAGGCAAGATTGATATGCATAAGGCAAGGTTGGTAGTCAAGGGATAAAAATAGCAGTATGGAAAAGACTATGATGAGACATATGTCCTTATTGAAAGAATGGAAACTATGCGTGCTGTCATCGCAATTGTAGCTCAGCACAAATGGAAGGTTTTTCAAATGGATGTGAAGTCTGCCTTCCTGAATGGTGTATTGAAAGAAGAAGTATATGTGGAGCAGCCACCTAGTTATGAAGTTGTAGGTGAAGAACAAAAAGTATGTAAATTGAAGAGAGCTCTTTATGGGCTCAAGCTAGCTCCACAAGCATGGTACAATAGGATTGACTCATATTTGATGAGCAATGGCTTTAGAAAAAGAAATGGTGAGCCCACTCTTTACATCAAGGAAGAAGATGTTAATGTATTGATTGTTGTCTTGTATGTAGATGACTTAATTTTTACTAAAAATGACAAGGCTCTAATTGGTGAGTTTAAAGAGGCCATGAAAAGTGAATTTAAAATGACAAACCTAGGTTTCTTGCAATACTTTCTACGCATAGAAGTGATACAAATGCATAATGACATCTTCATCTCTCAAGAAAAATATGTAGTGCAGATCTTAAAAATATTTATAATGCAAAATAGTAAGGCAGCCCCCACACCAACAACAGTAGGTTTAAAATTGAGCAAAGAAGACTCTAGCAAGAGAGTGGATCCAACACTATACAAGATTATGGTTGAAAGTTTAATGTATTGACTGCAACTCGGCCAGACCTAATGCATCCAGTAAGTTTGATTTCCAAATTTATGGAAACACCAAAGGATTCCCATTGGCAAGTAGGAAAGAGGATCCTAAGGTATGTGAAAGGTACCAAGGGATTTGGAATTTTGTATACTGCAAATGATGATTTCAAGTTGGTTGGTTACACAGATAGTGATTGGGCTGGAAGTATAGATGATAGGAAGAGCACTTCCAGATGCATGTTTCATATGGGATCGGGTGCAGTTTTATGAGCATCCAAGAAGCAACCCATTGTTGCTCAATCTACAGTAGAAGCTGAATACATAGTAGCAAATGCAACAACATGTCAAGCTATTTGGTTAAGGAGGATCTTGACATATTTGAATGAAAGGCAAGAGGATGGAACTACAATTTATTGTGACAACATCTCATCAATTGCATTGTCCAAGAATCCCATCTTCCATGGTAGAAGGAAACATAATGAGATCCAATATCACTTCATCGAAGAGTTGGTGGAGAATGGGGATATCAAAATAGAATTTTGTAAGTCTGAGTAGTAGCTAGCAGACATTTTTACCAAGCCATTAGGCATAGGAAGTTTTGTACACCTAAGAGAGTGTCTTGGTGTAATTGATGTGGATCAATAGTGATCCTTGCTTGTTTGGCTCCGGACAAAGAGGGAGTGTTAGAATATTTAAATGTAGCATACATTTCTCCCTAGAGCCAAACCCTCACCTACCCCCTGACATCTAGAATAGATAGAAATATTAATATGGGTAGGTGAGATTTTGAAATCAAAAAAAGATTAGGAAAATGGAATGTGACAAAAGGAATGTGTATTCATTCATTTAGTGAGTTCAAGTATATTCAGCATATCAGTAGTTGTAGAGCAGAGCAGAGAAGGAAGAAGTAAACAAGTTTGTGCCTGCAGTTGTACGTACTTCCCCTGTTCACTCTGTCAGTTTATTGTTGTTTGGTTTTGTCCTGTTGAAGCAGTAATTGCTCTAGGCACATTTGTATGCAGCCATTAGAGTTACAGGTATAAATTTTTTTGAAAGTTTTAAAGTTGTTTGAAGTTTTACCAATTTAGGATTATTTTAGGGTTTTTTGGTTGAAGCCAAATGCACCCAAATTTTTTAGTAGTTTATATCAAATATTAAATAGAAGGCAAGTAGGCATACTTGAATCCATTGCTCTTCCCTTGTATGTTGCATTTGAGTAGTTTGTTTGAAAGGTTAAAGCTTTGGCTTTCTGGTTTTAATGGTGAAAGCATTCATGTTGAATTTCTCTAAGATATAATTTTTCAATTTGGAATAGAACACTCAGCATCCTCTTCACTTTTTTGTAAGTGTCGAGCATTTCCTTTGTGAGCCAAGCTCACTCGGCACCAATGGGCGCGGAGCTTTTTTCTGTGTGTGTCGAGCACTTCTTGTGCCTAGCCAACTCGGCACCTGTTGCTTGTCACTCGGCACCATCATGTGCTGAGAAATCTATGACTTTGCACCTTCAAGTGCCGAGCAAGTGCCGAGCAAAGATTTTAGGTTTAGGCTTGTGAGTTTTAATTTAAATTTATAATATTTCTCATAGGATAGTTTTAATTGTTCGGCTGAACACTTTTGATCCGTGAGCTATGAACCTATAAACTTAATACAATAAAATTCTCACATAATTTTTAGCTAGGAAGGGATATCTCCAAATATGGATAATGTAAAAATAACAAATCACTCTTTAATTTAACGGTGATTGTATTCAACTTTGAGTTTCTTTGACAAACTGAGGTTTTCTATTTATGCTTGCTTTAGATTTTCCAGTAAGTAACCTATTCGTATGTTGGATAATGTTGAGCTACTTCTCACACAAAATTTATATTGCTCCCTATTTATTTCATGCTTCATTTAAATGCTGAAATCTATGAACAACTCCTAACTTGTGTGCTCAACTCAACTAATCCATTCCAATAAAGCTATGCATTAGAGTCAATATATTGGTCACTTCTGTAAAACTTGAACAAATTGCACCACATGCATGCTATTTTTTGGTTACCCTTAATCCTAAGAAGATATTAGCAAACAAATGCATATCTTAGTTTTAAAATTAATTCAAAATGAAATCTTGTCTAATGACATACAAAACCCAAACTACCCTTTTCTGCTAAAGAGATATTGAGATGTAGTCATTGAGTGTATTAATTTATCTAGGAGAATCAACTTTCTAAGAAGCTAAACTAACTCAAATAGTTAAATAAATACCACTTGAAGCTTAGCAACTTAAAATCATTTATGTGGAAGTAGGGAACTAAAAGAGAGCCCATGCAGGGTTAATCAGCAAGATTCTTGAGATAGGTATAAAGCATCAACCAAAATGACATTTGTCAACATCAAGCAAACTCATTCCTTGGTTTCACATTATTTAGAGTTGGTATAGTTATTATTTTTTACTTGTCAGATAATTAATTTTAGTATGAATTCATCTTATTCACCCCCAATGGTTACATTTATGAATAGGAAAAAAACTTGAGCATCGCCTGAATATACTCTTATCTCCTTGTTTTGTAATTGATAAAGTATTACAAGTGTCTTTAACTAGCAGGCATTTTAATTGGGTTTAACTCTTCCCCAATGCATTTTAAAAACACCATTCCCAATCGTTGAGATCCAGTCCTAAGAAATCGTATGGTAATTCTATGTACTAACATGCATACCAAATAAACATTGGACATGACATTTGGTTGAACTATTAGGAAATTGGATAGATATTTCATGTGTAGAATAAATAATCGAGTCTACAAGACTATTGGGAGCCCTACCTCTCTTCCTCTCAATTTCAAATTGAAATAGTTGTTTAAGTTAGCTCTGTGTATCAGACAATATTTGTATTCCTGTAAGAGATAATTTCATACAAGGGTTTCATTGCATGACTATTCGAAAACTTAATGCAGTGTTGAAGTTTACCCCTTGAGCCAAATGCTCACCTACCACCGTGACGTCCAGAACAGACAGAAAAGTTAATACGGGTAGGTGAGGTTTTCAAATTCTGAAAAGAGGGGGAAAATGAAATTTGACAAAAGGAATGCATTATTAATTCATTCAAGAGATCAAGTAGATCAATAGTTGCAGTGTTCAGCAGAGCATAGAAAAGGAAGAAGAAGAAAGTGGTCAGCAGATTCACTTGTTGCAGAGATAGAAGGAAGCATGTTCAGTGTCTCCAGTTGCACATGACACCTCTGTTCATTCTCTGAGTTTGTTGTTATTTGGTTTTGTCCTGTTGAAGTAGTGATTGCTCCAAGCACCTTTGTATGCAACCATTAGAGTTGTAGGTTTAAAAATTTATTGAAGTTTGAAGTATTATCAGTTTAGGGTTATTTTAGGGTTTTTTGGTTGAAGTCGAATGCTCCCAAATTTTGTAATAGTTTAAATCTCAGTTGAATAAAAAAGGAAGTAGGCATACTTGAATCTATTGTTCTTCCTCTTCTATTCATTGTATTTGAGAAACTTGATTGAAAGGTTAAAGCTTTGGCTCTCTAGTTTTAATGGTGAATGCATTCACGTTGAAATTTTCTAAGTTATAAACTTTAGTTGGAGCCGAGCTCACTCGGCATCCATTGGTGCCAAGTATTTCATTGTGGTCGAGCATTGCCCTTGTGTGCCAAGCTTACTTGGCTTCCTTGTGCCGAGCTAACTCGACACCTATACTCTTCCTGTCACTCGGCACCTGTTGCTTGTCACTTGACACCATCAAGTGCTGAGCAACCTACCACTCGGCACCATCAAGTGTCGAGTAAAATTGGCACTCATTACCTTCATGTGCTGAGCACTTTTTAAGTGCCAAGCAGATTTTTAGGTTTAAATTTGTGAGTATTGAGTTTAAATTTTAATTTAAAATTCTCACATGGTATCAGAGCTTTGAGGCCCCACATCCACAATGAGTTAGGGAAAAAAAATTTCTTAGGATATTTATCATGGAATGAGATGTAGGAAAGATATGGCAGCAACCACCATCCTTTAATGGACAAAATTATGATACATGGGCAAAGAAGATGAAAACTATTATGGTAGCAAATGATTTGTGGGAGTTTGTGGTCAATGGATTTAATGATGTGACTGATCCAAGTCAGTATGCTACCCTCACAAATGCACAGAGGACTCATTTGAAAGAGTCAAGGAGGAAAGATGCAAAGGCATTAAATCTTATTGAAGCAACAATGACAAAGACCATTTTTCCAAAGATTGCAGTAGAGAATTATGCAAAGGAAGCATAGGATATCTTTGAGACAAACTTCAAGGGGACTAATAAAGTCTGTACTATAAAGCTACAGAACATCAGGAGGGAGTTTGAGAACATTCAAATGAAAGAAAATGAATCAGTTACATACTTCAGTTCAAGGACCTCCAATGTGATTAACCAATTGAAGTCAAATGGAGAAGACTACCAAGAGTAGAGGATAGTGGAAAAGATATTGAGGAGTTTACCTCATAAATATGACCATCTGGTCATGACTATAGAAGAGGCAAAATACCTCACTATTTTGACAATGGATGAGTTGATGGGTTCTCTTCAAACCCATGAGCATAGGATCATTAGATCTACATCTTCTACTTCCCAAGAGCAAGCATTCAAGGCTCAGTCAAATCTAAGAGGAAGGGGGAGAGGAAGAAATGGCTCAGGCAGGAACTCTAGAGGTAGAGGCCAAGGAAATGGAGGACAAAGAAATGCTGCAATAGAAAGCTCAGGAAGAGAAAATGGAGCAAGTAGCTCACAAAATACCTCAAGAGGAGGTAAGAAAAACTACAACTCAAATAAGAGTAATGTAGAATGCTACTACTTTCATAAATATGGGCATTATGCAAATGAATGCTGGAAGAAGCGGAATGATCATTCAGGCCAAGCAAATGTGGCTAATGTGAACATGGGAAGTGGACCCAATGCTACTGCCTTCATCGTGTGTAATGTTGGTGAAGAAGGAATCCCTGAGGTTTGGTACCTCAACAGTGGATGTAGCAACCACATGAGTGGCAATGAAACCTTGTTTTCATTCATTGACAACAGTTTCAAATCTAAAATTAAAATGGGTAACAATGGTACCCTACCAGTTGTGGGAAAAGGATCTATTATAGTCCGCACCAAGAAAGGTGAGAAAAGGAAAATACAAAATGTGTATTTTGCCCCTAGTATGAAGCACAATTTGATGAGCATTGGTTAGCTCATTCAAAATGGATACAAAGT
The DNA here is from genome assembly GCA_028749045.1 of Cupressus sempervirens. Classification (NCBI taxonomy): domain Eukaryota; kingdom Viridiplantae; phylum Streptophyta; class Pinopsida; order Cupressales; family Cupressaceae; genus Cupressus; species Cupressus sempervirens. Next base: position 236,765,278 of record CM053791.1, read on the forward strand.
GCTGATGGAGAATGACACGTGTGTCATTCATGAAAAAGATGGGAGCAAGAACTTACTTGCAGTAGTTCAAATGACAAAGAACAAAATGTTTCCCTTGAGGATAGAGACATGTTTCTCATCTCAAGTTTGTGCTGCACCTCCCACACAAACAGCTCTAAGGAGTGTGATTGAAGACCCTTCATGGTTGTGGTATCCTAGGTATGGTCATCTCGGCTATGTTGGTTTCAATTTATTGTCAAATAAAAGAATGGTAGAAGGTTTTCCACGTATAGTAAATTCATATTACAAGTGTGATGCTTGTATTTTGGGTAAGCAACATAGGCTTCCCTTTTAATTTTGAAAATTCTAGGAGGGCTAGATATCTATTAGAGTTAGTACATACCGACCGAGTCGGTCCTATGCAAGTTACTTCCATTGGGGGGAGTACTTATTTCATGACATTCATTGATGATTTCATTCGTAGGACATGGGTGTATTTATTAAAGAATAAATTTGAAGCATTTGATAAATTTGTAAAATTTAAAGCCTAGGCTGAAAGAGAATACGGACACTCTATCAAGGTCATAAGGTCAGATAGAGGACAAAAGTATACCTCCAATACTTTTGTAAATTTTTGCAAGAAACATGGCATTAAGAAAGAGCTCACAGTTAGCTATACACCACAGCAAAATGGAGTGGCTTAAAGAAATAACAAGACCATTGTTGAAATGGCAACGAGCATGATGAAAGAGAAAGGTCTCTCAACTGTATTTTGGGGAGAGGCTGTTGCAACAGAAGTTTACCTAATTAATAGGTGTCTTACAAAGGCAATCCGTGACAGAATTCCAATGGTAGCATGGTCACAAAGAAGATGGACAGTTGAACACTTAAGGGTGTTTTGATGTGTTGCATATGCACATGTGCCTAAAGAGAAAAGGAAAAATTTTGATGATAAAGGTGTGAAGTGTATCTTCACAGGGTACAGCTCAGAATCAAAGGCATACAGATTGTATGACCCACTGAACAATAAGATGATGCTTTCAATAGATGTGAAATTTCTTGAAAATTAGTCTTGGTATGGTTCAATTGATGAGTCACCAAGCACTTCAAGTAAAGTGTCAATGATGAGTTAAGAAGATGCTGATGAACAGAAAGAAGAAGGAGCAAATAGAAGAAAAGGTAAGCAGGTTCAGACATTGTCGAGCTCCTCTAGGAATGACCGAGTGTCAGTGCTGAGTAACAGCGACGATCGAGCTGGTCGACAAAGCAGCAGCAATGAAGATTCTAATCCTACACTCTCCTCCCTATTACAAAGAAAGACCAAGAGTCTTAGGGAGATATCCCAAAATGAAAGGTATGATGATTATGATGAGAGTGTTAATTTTGCATTATTTTTTCATAGTGATTCAATATATTTTGAAGAAGCTATTAAGGAGAAGAAATGGTGTAAGGCCATGGATGAGGAGATAGATGCTATAGAAAGAAATGAGACATGGGAGCTGACTGAATTACCTCCCAAAAAGCATGTGATTGGAGTGAAATGGGTCTACAAGAACAAATGCAATGCTAAAGGCAAGATTGATAGGCATAAGGCAAGGCTGGTAGTCAAGGGTTAGAAACAGTAGTATGGAAGAGATTATGATGAGACCTGTGCCCCGGTTGCAAGAATGGAAATCGTGCATGCTGTCATAGCAATTGCAACCCAGTACAAGTAAAAGGTATTTCAAATGGATGTGAAGTCCACCTTCCTTAATGGTGTATTGAAAGAAGAAGTGTATGTAGAGCAGCCACTTGGTTATGAAGTTCGAGGTGAAGCGAATAAAGTATATAGATTGAAGAGAGCTCTTTATGGGCTCAAGAAAGCTCCATGGGCATGGTACAACAAGATTGGCTCATATTTGATGAGCAATGGCTTTAGTAAAAGTAATGGTGAGCCCACTCTTTACATCAAGGCAACAGATGGTAATGTATTTATTGTTGTCTTGTATGTAGATGACTCAATTTTTACTGGTAATGATAAGGCTCTAATTGGTGAATTTATAAATCTCATGAAAAATGAATTTGAAATGATAGACCTAGGTCTCTTGAAGTACTTTCTAGGCATAGAAGGAAAACAAATGCATGATGGCATATTCATCTCTCAAGAAAAGTATGCAGGACAGATCTTGGAGAGATTTAAAATGCGGAATAGTAAGCCAGCCCCCACACCAATAGCAATAGGTTTGAAGTTGAGCAAGGAAGACTCTAGCAAGAGAGTAGATCCAACATTATAAAAGAGTATGGTTGGAAGTCTAATGTATTTGACTGCAACTCGACCAGATCTAATGCATGTAGTAAGTCTAATTTTTAGATTTATAGAAACACCAAAGGATTCCCATTGGCAAGCGAGAAAAAGGATCCTAAGGTATGTGAAAGGTACTAAGGGATTTGGTATTTTGTATACTACAAATAATGATTTTAAGTTGGTTGGTTACACAGATAGTGATTGGGATGGAAGTTTAGATGATAGGAAGAGCACTTCCAGATGCATGTTTCATATGGGATCTGGTGCAATTTCATGGGCATACAAGAAGCAACCTATTATTGCTCAATCTACAGAAGAGGCTGAATACATTGCAGTAAATGTAGCAGCATGTCAAGCAATTTGGCTAAGGAGGTTCTTGATAGATATGAATGAAAGGCAATAGGATGGAACCACAATTTATTGTGACAACATCTTATCAATTGCATTGTCCAAGAATCCAGGCTTCCATGGGAGAAGCAAGCATATTGATATTAGATATCACTTCATCAGAGAGTTAGTGGAGAATGGGGATATCAAGATAGATTTTCGCAAGTCAGAGCAGCAGGTAGCAGATATTTTCACCAAGCCATTAGGCATTGGATCTTTTGTACACCTAAGAGAGTGTCTTGGTGTAGTTGATGTGAATCAGCTATGATCCTTGTTTTTTTTGGCTCGAGACAAAGGGGTAGTGTTGAAAAACTTAATCCAGTGTTGAAGTTTTCCCCTTGAGCCAAATGCACACCTACCACCCTGACGTCTAGAACAGACAGAAAAGTTAATACAGGTACGTGAGGTTTTCAAATTCTGAAAAGAGGGAGAAAATGAAATTTGACAAAAGGAATGCATTATTCATTCATTCAAGAGATCAAGCAGATCAGCAGTTGCAGTGTTCAGCAGAGCAGAGAAAAGGAAGAAGAAGAAAGTGGTCGGTAGATTCACTTGTTGCAGAGACAGAAGGAAGTATGTTCAATGTCTCCAGTTGCACATGACACCTTTGTTCATTCTTTGAGTTTGTTGTTATTTGGTTTTGTCCTGTTGAAGTAGTGATTGCTCTAGACACCTTTATATGCAGCCATTAGAGTTGCAGGTTTAAAAGTTTATTGAAGTTTGAAGTATTATCAGTTTAGGGTTATTTTAAGATTTTCTGGTTGAAGCCGAATGCTCCCAGATTTTGTAATAGTTTAAATCTCAGTTGAATAGAAAAGAAAGTAGGCATACTTGAATCTATTGTTCTTCTTCTTCTATTCATTGTATTTGAGAAACTTGGTTGAAAGGTTAAAGCTTTTTCTCTCTGGTTTTAATAGTGAATGCATTCACTTTGGAATTTTCTAGATTATAAACTTTAGTTGGAGCCAAGCTCACTTGGCATCCATTGGTACCGAGCATTTCATTGTTGCTGAGCATTGCCTTTGTGTTCCAAGCTTACTCAGCTTCCTTGTGCCGAGCTAACTCGGTACCTATACTCTTCCTATCACTTGGCACCTATTGCCTATCACTCGGCACCATCAAGTGATGAGCAACCTGCCACTCAGCACCATCAAGTGCCCAGTAAAATTGGCACTCAACACCTTCATGTGCCGAGCACTTTTTAAGTGCCAAGAAGATTTTTAAGTTTAAAGTTGTGATTATTGAGTTTAAATTTTAATTTAAATTTCTCATAGTGACTGGGTTGTATCAATTAATGGAGATTTTATACAATTGACACTTTATACTTTTTAGTTTACTATAGGTGTGCATGTCTGTCATGAGTTTAGTTGATCATTTTTTTTCCTTTACTGATGAGTGATAGTTTGTGCATGACTATTTTTCTCCCTGAATAGTTATGAGAATTGACTCTGTACAAAATGTGAAAAATACTTAATAGCCTATTGTCTTGTTTAATGAAACATGTTAGTATCTTTTCTTACTTGGAATCAGGGTTAATTTTTGTGGCCGCTAAATTATTATTGTCAGCTGTAAGCTTGTTGGACATGTTTCTAATGGAAAGATTACTATTTTATTTCTTTATAGTCAACGACAAGTCACTATTTCATTCGGCAAAAAATTCTGAATCAATTTGTTGCAGAGATGAATCAGGTATTTGCTGTTCACTAAAATGATTGTGCAATATTTTATGTGTTGCTTTTCTTAGAGAGGATTATTATTAAATATTTCAATGGACTATTGTATCTTATCCACGAAGAAAATATGGCATGCTTGTGGAAGTGAAATATGAGAAATATCTATTACTTTCACTAGGTGTTTTATATGATTTTATTTCTTCACTTGTAAATATCCCTAGTCTATACTGTGCATATGATTATTCCTCAAGATGCAAATTTATATAAGCATTTTAGCTTTTGCATCTTTAGTTGGCGACATCTTATTACTTTGTGTCAGCCCATAAAAATATTCTGAATATATCTGCCTACTTGCCATATGGTGCACATCCCCAACAAGGAAACTAAAATTCGATAGATAAGACAAGAGAAAACATGTGGTATCATTCAGATTTTAATTTTGGTATCACGTTGAGGAAGAATAAATTGGGAGGTGAGTCGGTAGTCTGTATCGTAATCAGGAAGAGTGGAAAACGTGGCTCTGCTACAAGTTGGGTCACTGGAAGTGTTGTAATCAACTGGGTCTATTGTAAACTCTCTATTCCTCTCTATATTTGCGTATATGTAATGTTGAAAATTATACTACGCTAACAGACTAAAATCAAACTGTTATAAATTATGGGCTGTTGTGAAGCATTAATATTGAGTTATGAATTAAATTTCCCTAGTTCCGAGTTGTGTCACTAACTATGTCACTGACTGATATTGATTGAAGATCCTAACATTTTGATATTAATATATGATAGAGCAAGAATATCTTGTTTCAGTTCCAAGCACTTCTAGTTATGTTACAAGTGTTTGACAAAATTCCATCAGTTTGTTGTTCTATTGTTCATTTGGCTCAGAGACTATTACATATTTAATTACTTTGATTGACGAGTTAACTGTAGAAACCTAGAAAGATCTAAACAACAGCAAAAAAAAATAATATCCAATACACCATAACAGTAAAATAACTTGCTCAAGAGTAGAGCATATTCTATTTTGGGGACAGAATCATGATCTTTTATTAATCTAATTGAAGGAAATTATTACAAAAGGAAAAGACTGTATACTGCTTGGAACGCAAGTCTTTAAATTAAAAAAGAAAGCTAAGATAATTGCATTACCCATGCCAATGATTACGGATGGGAGAAGAAGTAACTAAGACTAAACTAAAATGCATCCAAAAATATCATCTAATGCATGCCATTGGAACAGTACAATTCTTGTTTAAACTACTCCTGAAATGAAGTATTCTAGAAATTATTTGTAGAACGGTGGAAATGGAGCGGTGGACCTGGAGTTTGAAGTGAAGATCTCAGCATCAATCTTCATACTCCCCCTTGATGCTGAGAGGACTCAATATCTGATCTCTGAGTACCAAAAATTGATCTTTTGTAACTGCCTTTGTGAAAATGTCTGCAATTTGCTCCTTTATGCTGATGTATTTCAACTCAACTGCTTTATTTTGTACCAAATCTCTAATAAAATGTTGTTTAAGATCAAAGTGTTTGGTCCTACTGTGATGAACCAGATTCTTGGCCAATTTCATGGCACTTATGTTTTCACAAAAAATCACAGTAGGTTGAACCTGTATATCTCCAATTTCTTCAAGAAGCTTTCTAAGCCATAAAGCTTGTGTGCCAGCTGAAGTGACTGCAACATATTCCGCTTCTATAGAAGAGAGAGCAACCATACTTTGCTTCTTTGAACTCCATGTAATTAAACCAAAACCCAAAGAAAAACAATTACCAGATGTAGATTTTCGATCATCTAAACAACCTTCCCAATCTGAATCACTAAAGCCAACAAGCTCAAACTTATTAGAAGAATAGTAAATGCCAAAATCTATTGTACTTTTCACATACCTCAAAATTCTCTTGGCTACCTTCGTATGTTCCTCTGATGGATTTGTCATATACCTTGAAACCAATGAAACTAAATAAGCAATATCAGGCCTTGTGTGAGTTAAAAAAATCAAACTCCCCACAATGCTCCTGTATGATGTTTCATCAACAATTTCAGCACCATCATCTCTACATAATGCAACTCCATGAGCAATTGGAGTGGAAAGAGGTTTACAATCAGCCATATGAAATTTCTTCAACATATCTTTTGCATATTTTTCTTGACAAATAAAATTTTTATCTTTACCTTGATAAACCTCCATGCCAAGAAAGTACTTCATGAGATGTAAATCTTTCATCTCAAACTCATTCATCATAGCAAATTTAAATTCATCTTTCATCTTTGAACTACTACCCATATATGACAAATCATCAACATACAAACTCACAATGAGAATATCATTACCTTCTTGTTTGTAGTAAAGGGTAGGTTGACTCTTACTTCTTTGAAAGCCATTCTACTGAAAATATCCATCAATTATTGCATACCATGCACGTGGTGCTTGCTTGAGGCCATACAAAGCCTTCTTCAACTTGTAGACATAATCTTCTTTGCCTTGAATCTTAAAATCTTGTGGTTGTCCCACATATACCTCTTTTTCTATGTACCCATTCAAGAAGGCACTTTTCACATCCATGTGATGAATACTCTATTTCTTTTGAGCTGCAAGAGATATTAGCATCCTAATAGTTTCTTGTCTTGCTACTGGTGCAAAAGTTTCTTCATAATCAATGCCATACCTTTGAGTGAAACCTTTAGCAACCAATCTTGCCTTGTGTCTTTCAACACCCCCATCACTATTATACTTGGTCTTATAGACCCATTTTGTGCCAATCTTCTTCTTCTTATGTGGAAGATCTACAAGCTCCCATGTTTCATTCCTATCAATGGAATCCATCTCTTCATTTATTGCTTGCATCCAAACCTCATTAGCACATGCATCTTCAAAACATGATGGCTCAAAATCAGCTTTAGCAAGTAATGCAAAATTTACTATCTCACCTATTGGATCTTCTTCATGTGCTTGATTTTGACACCTCTCATAAATATCACTCGATCTTCTTACCTTCCTTGGAGGACTTGAGGATGGACTTACTCTTGGGATTGGTGAGGGGTTTCTTGGTGGGCTTGGTGATCTTGAAATAGAACCATTAGCTGGCTGCTCATTATCGTTATCAGCAATATCATCGTCATCCAAAACTGATTTTGGCTTTCCAACATGTTGTTTTTGATGACCATAAACTCCCCCTTCATAAAAAATCACATCTCTTGAAACAACAATCTTATTAGTAATAGGATTGAATAATCTATAAGCTTTGCTTTCCTCACTATAGCCTACAAAAATACATGATTCACTTTTAGCATCTAGCTTTTGCCTATTTTGATCAAGGATGCAAACATAAGCCAAACAACCAAAAACTTTAAAATGATTTACATTAGGCTTTTTCTCATACCATGCTTCATATGGAGTCATCTTGTCTAGGGCACTTGTAGGACTCCTGTTGAGAATATATACGGCTATAGCAACTGAATCAGCCCAATAAGAATTGTTCAAACCCTTGGTTTGTAACATGCTCGATGCCATTTCTACCACAATACAGTTCTTCCTTTCAGCGACTCCATTTTGTTGGGGTGTGTATGCAGTTGTGAGTTGTCTTTTGATGCCATTCATCTCACAAAAATTCTGAAAATTGTTTGAGCAAAACTCTCCTCCTTGATCTGTTCTCAAACATCTGATTGTGTTCTCTTTCTCATTCTCTACATGAGCTTTAAATCTCTTGAATGTATGAAAGGCTTCATCCTTAGTCTTCTAAAAAATACCCAACACATGCGTGAGTAATCATCAATAAAAGTAATAAAATATGATGACTTAGCAAAACTTTGTGTTTGTATTGGACCACAAATATCTAAATGAATAAGTTGAAGTGGGTATTGGGCCTACCATGCATTGCCTTTTGGAAATGATTCCCTTGAATGTCTCTCTTTTGCACACCCTTCACAAATTTGTTTATGCTCTTCAACCTTAGGTAATCCAAGAACTAATGCATTTGATGTTAGATTCTTCAAATTATTGAAATTCAAATGGCCATACTTGAGATGTCACAATCAACTTTTATCCTCATAAGCCATATTGACAAGCTGATTATCATTTTGACCAAACTTCAAAGGAAATATCCTAATCTTTGTCATGGAAACAACTGTAATCACTTTTTATTTTTATTCTTATCATAGATAGTACAGTGCATGTTCTCAAATACCACTCTATAATTATTCTCACATAGCTGCCAAATACTCAATAAATTATGCTATAACTTGGGAGTATAATAAATATCTTGAACACTTTTCATACCTTCCTTTGTTTGAACATCCATGGCTCCTTTGGCCGCAACATCCACAGTATTATTATTACCAAAGGTAATATTGGATCTGTAACTATCATCAAGCTTTGAAAATATTTCTCTGTTACCAGACATATGGTTAGAGCATCCAGAATCCAAATACCAAACATCATTCACATTACTTTCACCTTTCCCATAACACAAAAATAAATTACCCGAGGAAGGATCCTCATCTTGTTGGGCATAATTTGCATTATTGTTACCTAATTTCAGTCTACACTCTCTCTCAAAATGTCCATACTTATTGCAATGATAGCATTGGATGTTCCTTTTATCAAATCTGTCTCTACCTCTTCCTCCTTCAACACCTCCTCTTCCTCTAGATCCTCTTGAAAAATTCTGATTTTGGCCCCTTCCCGAGCCTTTTTTTTTGTTACTACTACTACTAGCACCATCATTCTTTGAAATTTGCAATTGGGAAGTAAAAGCCTTCTCATTAACGCTGGTAGATGTGTCCCTTATTCTATCCTCGTGTGATATAAGAGATCCAACTAATCCATCATACTCCATGGTAGCTAAATTTTTGCTTTCCTCTATGGCAATTACTACAATATTCCATCTTGGGGTTAGAGATCTCAATACATTTTGTATTATTTGCTCTTGAGCAATAGATTCACCCAAAGTGCCCATTTTATGAGTCACATCTTTCACGCTCACACAAAAATCTCCCACACTCTCTGTCTCCTTCATCTTCAAGTTCTCATATTCTCTTTTCAAGGTTTGTAGCTTCACAACCTTGATCTGATCATTGCCATGGTAAGCATCTTTTAGAGTCTTTTAGGCCTCTTTTGTTGTCTATGCATCAGAAATTTGAGGAAACAAGCTCTTATCAAGACCAATCTGAATGTGAAACAATGCCATTGCATTCTTCTTCTTAGCTTCTTTCTTCAATCTCCTGTCATTAGGTTGGACAGTATTCCAATCTGCAGGCTCTTCATATCCAGATACAACGATCTCCCAAAAATCTTTCCCAATCAAAAAGTATTCATCTTGATTGACCAATATTGGTAATCAACTCCATCAAACTCTGGGATTTGCAAATTGTTTGCCATGCTGCTGTCTTCAAAACACCTTCAACTCTGATACCAAATGTAGAAACCTGGAAAGATCCAAACAACAACAGAAAAAAATAATATCCAATACACCATAACAGTAAAATAACTTTGCTCAAGAGTAGAGCATACTTTGTTTTGGGGACATAATCATGATCTTTTATTAATCTAATTGAAGGAAATTATTGCAAAAGGAAAAGACTGTATACTACTTGGAACGCAAGTCTTTAAATTAAAAAAGAAAGCTAAGATAATTGCATTATCCATGCCAATGATTACAGATGGGAGAAGAAGTAACTAAGACTAAACTAAAATGCATCCAAAAATATCATCTAATGCATGCCATATGTATAGCACACTTCTTGTTTAAACTACTCCTAAACTAAAGTATTCTAGAAATTATTTGTAGAATGGTGGAAATGGAGCACTGAAGGTAGAGTTTGAAGTGAAGATCTCAGCATCAATCTTCATTAACCATGTTAGTAAATAGTTAAATATTATGATTGATTATTTTCTTTAAGGGGTGCAAGTCATGACTTTTAAAAATTATTTCTGTATAGTATATATATTTACATTATTTTGTATTTTCATGTATTATAATTTAAATATTATGTTGTTAAATCTTCCTTCTTAACAAGGGAGTTTGTTAGGCATTATTATGTAATTTACTTTGATTTAGATATAAAAAATCTGGGCTTGTTTCTTTTTCATTATGTTTATTTCATTCCATGATAATTTTATGCTTGAATAATATGAATGCTAGTTTCAGTTCTTATATCTGCCCATTTTTATCTAACTATGGTTTTTTATGTTTGTTATGACAGCCAAATCTAGGATTTCCCTTGACACATCATCAAAAAATGGCTTGCTCCATCAGGGACATGGCCCTTTTCCAATTTTTTAAAATCTCTATAGCTTCATTACAACAATTAAAAAATGATAGTATGTTCCTTCCTTATATTGTCATTTTTAGAACCTTAATATGTTAGCCTACATGTCTTACATTATTTTTGTAAAGAAAACCTTGTATAGTGATAAAGATACTATTTGTCTTTTGCTCCATTGAAATTTCTCTTTTGTAATCAACACTTTTTTGTACTTGACAAGAAGCTTAAGGAACAAGCGTTCTCTTGCATTGAAATGCTTATCATTTGATTTTGTTGGGACATCTTTGGATGAAAGTTCTGAAGATCTTGGCATCGTATAGTTACTAATTCTGAATTTACAAAAGAAATACTATTGTGTTTAAGAAACGCTTTTCTATAGAATTTGATATTAATTTTAGGCAAATTGTTTGTGAGTTGGAATCTCTAGTAAATGGTTACTCTAAATTAGTAAATTGTTTTTCTTGTATTGAACCAGATTCCTTCCTCTTGGAGGCCAATTTTGGAGGACTCATCAACTCTGCAGCTATTTTTTTTATTATGATGCCATTTCAAAGCCTCCTTTGTCAAAGGAGGTATGTGCTCTTAGTATATAAGTTGTTTTATTATTGAAGTAAATTTTTGATTTCTTCTTAATTCACAATTTGATATATTCTCCATATTTTGTGTTTACTTATTTCTTCAGCTTAAACATCTACTTGTTTACTTTTTGTAGAGTAGACCTCCACCTTGGGTGGATGGCCTACCATAACTTTTTTGTAAAGATATAGTTGATATGTTCTTCCTTCTTAAAGCGACAGGCATATTGAACTTGAAAAATAGTTGGTAAACTCAAATTGATCTTAGGATTGACATTCTGTCTATTTATGATATGTTAAGAAATATGTACCACTAATGCAAAACACTATTGAAGTATATGCTTAATTTTCTATATGTGGTGCATAAGATATTGTCTAGCAAACTTATTTGCATCTTTGGAAACTTTGAAACACAAACTAAGAATCTAGTCCAGGAAATTCACAATGGATGCAACCCCAAGAAAACATAGATACATTATTTTTTGTACATTACAAATAAAGATGCATCAAGATCCATCCTTGCCTTTGTTTAATATACACACCAGTCTTTCTTTTGCAAAATTTGCAAAATATCTTTGGCTAGGAATATCCTTATTCTATGCTTTTAATTGAGGTATAATTCTCTTAGCTTTGTTTTTTCTTTCAAATATAACATGACTTGTTTAATCTCTTAATATTTTACTTTATGAGGACCATTTTTCATTGTTCCACAAAGTTTTGGAATGAGGGACAGGGTTTCGAGGATGGGGGGTACTAGGACCATAAGTTTGGGAATCATGGTGCAAATATGATATTGCACTTGAAAAGTTAGTTAAAATAATTGTAAGAAATAATGATCCAAGTCTATTTCCAATACAAGAATGGTCTCATCAATATTTTTGGTTAGTGATACCAATACCTCATATTTACAAAGAGTTAATCATTATCCAAAGAGGTCATCTCTATCAGCTAACGACTCAGTGAATGTACAATAGCTCTAACCTTTGACAACAACATTTGATAAGACTATGCAAAGATACATAGCCTCAGAAACAGCAATAGTGATCCTATTTAATAATTATTTCTCATCCCATAGATTCTATATTTCTATTTCATGTGCTATTGAATTGGCTCTGAGGGTGAATCTTGTCTGAGGTAAGTCAACCGTATGCTTGTATTCATTTTCATCTTTAGTTTTACCTTGAGATGTTTTATGTGTTGTTGCCATCACGAAAACCTTCTCTCCAAATGAAAGAGTTCAGCAGGACCTATCAAAAACTAAAACAGGAAATGGGTATTTTTTTTTGTAGCAAATACATGCATTTCTAAATCCCTTGAAACTGGGGATGGATGTAGAGCTATGTTTAAGAAAAACCACAATGAAGAAAGTGCAAGGCCAAAAGAAGCAACCGACAACCTATTTCCTCCTAGGGCTGTACATGTAATAGTTAAAGAGGATGCAATGCTACCCCTAATTGGACATTGAAGAATTACCTAGTCCGTAGCTCTTAAATAAAAAATGTTGACCAAGTTGAGATTAGAAACCTTATTCAACATGCTTTCACTTATTTTTTCTCCTTCAGCTTCTACATCAACACTTACATAGGGGATAGGAGCCCACAACAAAGATGAAGAATATCGGTTTGTGGTGCAAGTTAATTAGTGATGAAGTGGACAATGAAGAAGTGCCCTCTCCACAACCCGTACAACCACAATGTCAACTTCATTGAGATCAGAAACCTTATATTAATTGGTGGCTTTGACCCTAAATATTTCAATTGCATCTACATCACTCACATAGCTGATGGTTCCCTATGCATAAATGTCCATTTGTTCCATGTTGTATTAAGAAATTGTTTCTTATCCAAGCTATTTAATTTGTAACCTTTTAAATCTCTGCAAAGGTAAAGTTGGAGTGGGAGAAATTTTCTTCTCAAAGGTGTCATCTGATTCTAAAGCATCCATTCCATTATTTGTTGAACTATATATGTCTTGTTTGTTGAATAGATAATAGAATAGACACTTTACAATCAGATGACACCTTTGAAAAGAAAAATGTTTCTGCTCCAACTTTATATTTGTAAAGATTTAGAAGGTTGCAAATTAAATGGCTTCGATAAGAAGCAATTTCTTGATACAACATAAAAAACAAATTTGAACAAACATTGTTGGAAATTTTGACCAATGCTTGTTAGTTTTCTACCAAGCATTGGTCAAAATTTCAACCAACTGATTTTTTTTTTTGACCAACCATTAGTGGATTTTCACCAATGCTAAAAAATTTCAACCAATGCCTATTAGTTTTCTACTAAGCATTGGTCAAAATTTTCACCAATCAAAAGAAAATCGACGAATGGATTGGTCAAAATTTTGACCAAAATTGACAAATCAAAACCACCAAAAATTAAAAAATTTTGACAAACGTATTGGTCAAAATTTTGACGAGAAAAACTTTTATGAATATCTTGGTCAAAATTTTGAGCAATGTGGGTGGAAATTTAGACCAAAATTGGTCGAAAATAGAGCTCAAATTTACTAGTGTTAGTCACCAAGAGGGCTAAGGTATCTCCTTGCTAAAATGCATCTTGTTCTTGACCATTGATTTTTCTTGTTCTTTCCATTTGTCCTTGTCTCCCTCCTTTTGCCTAACTTTCCTAGTGTTTGGAAGAGAGCCACCTCTGTAGGTAGGAGTGAATGGAACATTCTTCTTTAGGGGTTGGTCTCCACCTTGTAGAATCAGTCTGCATATGTTGAAGTAGTATTTGTGCTAGTTAAGCTATTGTAGTTGACTTGGTGGCTCCAAAATATACTCCACCCATAGAACTAGTGCTTCTAGTCTTCTTCTTCCTCGTATGGGTCCACTCCACCCACTTATTTGTTATTTTTATTATTCCCTACATAAGAACCTTGATAGTATCTATGATATGACCTGTAGATGAGTTAGACAAAATTGAGGTGCCTTTGATCTTCATGTAGGATGTGGGATGCATATAGGGTCCATCATGTGCAAGGTCAGAAACATCAACAGAATCATTATACAATTTAATCTCAAAAAAATTTAGTGACAACCAAAATTTCTCTTAGATTTGATATTAGTAGAGACACCCATCCCAGTAGTCTTCTATATTCAAAACATACTTTTTTGCATATCTCAACTTGAAGTGATCCCTTAGAAAGTTGATTGGATCATATTGAGGCATGAGTATCTCATACTCTACCAATTTAATTTTTCTATCTAAGATGTTCACCAAATTTTGAGCATTAGATCTGGAAGCACATGAATATGGTCCAACCACTATAGGGAAAGGAATCTCATCTATCTTCTTTACATTAGAACACAAGGTGTTCACTTTATTGATCTATCGACATACCTCGACTAGAACCACCTTGTCTTATGGATACCTTGGAAGCCTCTTGGGAAAGTTATTGTAAGCTCCTATCTGCAAATAAGAGAAACTCAAAACTTGGATGAATGTGTATTCAGATTTGATGATGGTTGAAATTGCCTTTGGTGAAAATCTCCTTTTAGGGCATCCTTGCAATTCTTGACATAGCCTCATTGTGAAGGCATCATTTATAGCCACATACTCCTCAAAAATTCTTTGTAACTATAGGTGTGGGTAGAACTCATATAATTTAGTATGCTCATTGTAGTTCTAGATGCAGGCTAGGCCACAAGTGATGAGTAGCCAAGCCATAAATTTGATAGGATGACATGTAAAATTGCTTAAATTCTCTAGCTGAATTCAACCATGAGTTGAGGTCATCGCAAATAATTTGTGCCAAGTAAATATGCATATCCTCAGCATATATAGCTTGAGATAGGAAGAAATGGTGCTTGATGAACTCCAAGATCTCATGTTTTCCTTTTAGTCTAAGGAGAAGAGCAAGGATATCCACTATGTCTCTTTTCAAAATTATGCCAAACAAGGTCTTGGGCATTTCACTCTTCTTTGAGTGAGTAGTCTTGAACCATGTGCGCTGCATGTCTTCCCATCTTCTTCT
Source organism: Cupressus sempervirens (assembly GCA_028749045.1). Lineage (NCBI taxonomy): Eukaryota > Viridiplantae > Streptophyta > Pinopsida > Cupressales > Cupressaceae > Cupressus > Cupressus sempervirens. The sequence continues at coordinate 236,780,427 of CM053791.1, forward strand.
TATTGAAAATAGACACAGAAGAGCTAAAATCAACATCACAATACTACTCCTTCATGGGAATGTCGAACATAGACCGCATCTATGCCTTGCTAATCGAGATGAGGATAAATTAGTTAGGGAACAAAATATACTTTTTTTCCATGTCGTATCTCTCAATACGTTCCCTTGCAAGATCAACTACATGTACTACCATTGGAAGACTAGCTGTCTCAACTAGTTTTCTCTCTTTAAGCTTTTGAGTCATTAGGTGAATAGGTTTAGAATTGAGTCTTCTATGAAGATCACCCAAATCATAGAATTTGAAAGATGTGTTTGTTAGTTCTTTTAATTCACTCTCTGAGCCTATTAACTTATCATTACTAGTAGCTCTAATTGCCATTCACTATGATTGCATAGGATATAGTTCTTGATAAATAGTTATTTTATTACACTTGAATAAATGAATTGTAGGCAATTTCAATGAAATAGGTATAGGAATTGCCCGACACTGGCACCACACAACGGAAGTTATGTCTAGCCAAAAATTATAATGACAAGATTTACATTTAATTCCATGATAAATGACTATTTTAACTTTCCATTCTCTTGCACATAAAAACTTAAATTCTAGGAAGCTCTATTACTTTACTTTGAGTAAAGTCATATTACCAAATATCACATAACAAAACAAGTCTTTAAGTTCTATGGGGGTGAAGGAGAAACTTATCTTTTCCACAAGCCAACCTTCCTTCTATTCAGAATCTCAACATGAGTAATCCTTTGTTAGCTTCTGCACTTCATTCTTTCACTTTGTGCCTTAAGTATTTAACACTGCATTTCCTTTATCTTAGAGTCACATTCTCACTACTAAATTTTCTAAACATGGCTTTCAAGAATCTCTAAAGAATATTCATACTTTAAAGTCGCTTGTGTTTCTGTTCCAAAAACCTTTAGATAAGTAACCTTTTTCATTACCTTGGGACAGAAACCCCTTTCTTAGCAATATTTCCCTGACTAGAGTACAACTAACAACACGTTACCCTTAACCTCAAACTGATGGTCTTAAAGCTAGGTTGCGAGCATGCCTCATTGATGAAAAGCTCACAAAAATTATTTCAACATTGTGCCTTTGCTTCTTGTATGTAAATCCTTGGGTATCTCACAAATCATTGTGGCCTCGAATGCTAAACAAAACATATTCGCTTCCATTAGTGCATAGTGGAAAACTCATAGATCTAGTCTTTTCCTTCTAAATCTAGAATCTGCCTCTACAACATGAATGAGATTCTTCTTAGCATTGGTTCTCTTCCTCATGGATCTTTCCATCATGACATATGAGTATCCACAACTTCTTAATCATTTCCAAGGCCTCATTCTTTAGATACACACTTAATTTTGTTCATTGAAGGGAAGACTAGATCGATTGCTCAGAATCTATTAGAAAATGAATAATGGGGCAAGATAGGAAATGGTAGAACATGGATAACTTACTTCTCATTGAGAGGATGAAAGAACACAACCATACCTAGATCACCTAGACTCTATGCACATCAGAAAAATAGAAACACAACATAGAAGAAAAAGATATAGGTAATGCAAGGGAAATCTAGAAACAAAGAAAGTGAGGGACTTGGAGAAGATTAGAAGTAACCTAAAGGATACTTAGGCATCACCCTGAACACAAACTCAATTATATACCAATAATTTCAATCTTTTAAGGGTAAGACTAAAACATGGCAAAAACTCTCCAATGCTAGTTAGTTGACAATGAACAAATATATTCCTACTACATTACACTAATCTAAAATATTATTCCTTACTTACCATTCAAAGCTAAATTTAATCTTGAGGAAAAAATTAAATCGTTAATCTAGCAAGGAAACTCCCAACAAAAGAAGCTCATTCTCGTTAAATGGGATAACATCTATAAACCTATTTGGAATGGGGGTGTAGGTTTTAGAAAGCTCACATGGAAACATAAATCCTTTGGAGCCAAACTACTATGGAGACTCCCCATGGAGTAAAATAAGAAGTGGGCCAAATTTAGTTTCCACAAATATCCATCTCCAAGTGATCCCTTGAGTATATTGAGAACAAAATCCTCCTCCAGATGCTCTCAAGTTTGGAACTTGATGATCTATATAAAAGACCCTTGATTGTGAATGATTTGTCAATACACTTCATTTTAATCCCATATGCACATTAAATGAGAAAAACATGTTGAATGAGAAAAGAAGTGTAATGACCCCTACCAATATGTGACTAAAAACCTCTAATGTTGAACTAAGAAATTTTGTCAAACACTTCACATACAAGGGTGATATGACTGATATAGTATTTCAGTTTTCTTTAATGACTCTTTCTTCCATGAGAATTTTTTGCAAGACGACTCAAAATTGACTAAAGAATGACCTAACATGAATGTGCAAGTTATTTTGACAGTATTCAATGCAAATATGTAACTAAGACTACTTTCAATATGCTTCTACAACAAATAGTAATCATGACAAACACTTTGGATGCTACCTATGGTGGCGTTAATGCACTTATAGCCAAGTGAAATTAATACAAACACTTGGTATGCAAAATTATAACATTATTTATGCCAAAAAGAGAACCTATAGCCAATTGAGATTTTATCAAATAATTAGCATGCAAACTAATAAGTTGATCATGAATGATAAATACATATTCAATTACAACTATACCAGACCAACAACTTATGTCTCCTTTATTTCACATATCAACTACAATGCTAGTATGAAATGGCCAAGACTCTTGGCTTACATCCACAAGAATAATGCTTAAATCTGATACAAACTTTTAACTACAGCCTTCCCTTCTAATATGCATATAAATGATAAGAAAAATGCATGATATATCCAAAGGAACCTAATTGTAGATGGCTGTAATAATTTTTATTAATGCTTCCTTTTCACTTTGCTTTTTCAGATTTGATTTTTCAGACTACTTTTTTTGACTACTTTTCCAGACTTCTTTTTTGGATCTATTTTTTCTTTTCTCTTGCAACCAAAAACTCAAACCCTCAAGTAAGTCTGAGTATACAAGTTAAGCTCATGTTGAAATGGTTGAGTGCCACTTCCAAAGGGCAGCCCTTCAAAGGATCTTTCACCTCCTCAGTTATGCAATCACTTGGGAGGTATTGTTTCCAATGATTAAGCTGAATAATTGCAGGCCTTCAAGCTCCACAAGTGCTCAAGTAGACACAATAGAGAAAATAAACTTGGATGATAGACAATGAGCCCTCCATGCCTATATATTATTTTTCTCCACTTTCTCTAGAAACTTCTAGAACATTATTTTAGTTTATCTATTAAGTGACTTTATAAAATATTTTATAATTCAAGTCACTTTATTAAATTAATTAAATATAAGGTTATCTTTTAATATTTATTTATTTGATAACTTTATAAATAATTAACTTAATACCACTTATTTATTTAATTAAAATAATTAATTAGTCATCCTCATAAAATATTCATTATTTTGGACAACTTAATTAATTAAATTAATTAATTCAAATTACCTCCGAAATGGGGACATGACAATTTTCCCTTCCTAAAATTGCTTGTCCCCAACCAATGGTTGAACAATAAACCAATCAATCCACCTAGATCCCAAATGTAGTCATGAACTATACTGTTGTCAATTAACACAGGCTCCTGCAATATCCTTTGCAATATAACCAAGAAGAATCCATGAATGAAGGGTGAATCATTGCTCAACTGAACTTCAAATCGACTACTGCCATAGTCAGAAACCCACGAGACACAAACTCCCAAAATATCATAACCTAACTAGAGTGGACATCCCAAATTGCCAACATAGTAAATACAATCAACACACACCAATGATGAACACTCCCAAATGAAACTGCACCAAGTACGGAAAATCCACATACTATACATCTACTACAATCAACACAACTTTGCAAATCATTGACCACTATCTCATAACCATAACTCCCATCCAGCACTGATGGTGAGTACACATCACAAGATAAATAGCAAGAAATAGAACCCAAACTAAGTATGCCTACCATCAACTCCTCAACACATGAATCAAATGCAAACTGATGAACATACCCTATAGTATAATGCTGATTAAAAGAACCAGCCTCAGGGGACAGCTTGCCATGCATAGCTGATGCAACCCACTGCAACTGATCACTAGCTATGTTAGGAGATGACATTGCCAAAGGAGTAGAATCAATAACAACCACTAAAGCATCATTTCGAAACTCCTGCTCTAAGTCATGTACTATCAAGCTATCAATCAAAAAACCTATTGCCATGTGTTGCCCATCGCAACTGTCATCTCATGGCGTCAAACCATCCCATAACTGATGAAAAGTACTACAAACCAAAGTACATCTTCATATCATCATCTCATCACTAGTAGGAGAACCCCATCCATAAACTACTAACAATTGATGAGCATCATTGAAATGTTGGCAAGCGATAGCAATGTCTCACTCACTAACTCTTAGCTGAGTAGACAAATGATTGCACTGGCTAGACTATCTTCTACAATCCTCCTATGATACACTATCCAAAGGATTATCCTCAAAGTTACTAGTCTCTAGAGTATTACCATCCATATCCTGCAAATCAACTGCAAAGCTCATATCAACATACGGTGTATCAAAAACTATAGCATCACTATCCAACTCCTTTGTACCAAAAGAAATTTCCAAGGAAACTAAGTCCTCAAAGCTGCCCACTACATCCTTCTAGATGTCATCAATGCCAGTATAATCCTGGGACTCATCTATACACACTGCCAAATATGAAAGATCATCAACACATTCCAACAAGAATGGTCAACTGGATATATGAACAAAGCCCAACACCAATGTATAAAAACTAATGTCAACATCGAACAAGCTACTGGCACAAGAAAGAACAACACCATGCAATCTACTAATCAAATCCATGATAATAGCCAAACAATCACTGCTACCAAAAAATGATAAAGATATCTAGTCAATTGAATCCCAAATGCCAATATAACAATCTCGAGTCCATATTCATAAACTAGAATCAGCTAGTAACTCAACGAAACTCCTCACCTGAGTAATATGGCTAATACCAACTAACTCCACATACCTGTCTAAAATTGTCCCTGTATCCTGGATCTGAATGCAAGAGAAACTCACAACATTATCAATGACCACATATGATCTACTTTCCATAGAAAGCTGAGTATTAGGTGTGCAAGATGAAACTAAACTCAATTCCATGCCATGCTCATCCCCATGTCTCTCCAAGCCCTGTAATGCCAATGGAGTATTCACCAAAGAAGCTCGAGTTTCCTCAAGCTCGCAAGAAATCCTGTCAACTTCCTCCTCCTTCCTCCTCAAGGCATCTAAATAGTCTTTGGCAAGGCTAAGAAGATGGTCATAATCTAATATAAGATGTAAATAACTCAACTTCATCATTCCCATTCCTTGTCTAATCGTCTATAAGTCAACACAAGAAGACTCTGCCTGAACTCCCTTATGTTTTCCCTATAACTAAATCGCCTGGATATGATCCTCTATCATATCCCACATCCTATCATGATGAGATAATGAAGTCACAATAATATCTCCGCTCACCTTTAGTTGGCTAGAAAAATCATCCAAAGTACTACTAGGCTCAACCTCATGTGATGAAGCATCCAAATGTGCCTGGTACTCTCTCTCTCAACAAAGTCATGAATACTCAATGTCTGCTCATCTCTACTAGGTATCTCACTATCATGCAAAACAACATCCTCAAAATCATCATTTGAACCCTCTATGCTATAGTCACTACCTATCATAACCAAACCATCTTGAGTACCTATGACATCACCCTCTGGCAAACTATATACACCTATCTCAACTTGAGTATCAAGTTGATAGTTACTATCAATCTGCATAATATCCTTCACCACTTCGTCCTACGGTAGAGTAGAATTCGAGAACTAAACCTGGATAAAAGCTAAATTCTCAAACTCCTCATGAAAGCTCCAAGTAATTGTGTCATCTACCCTATTAGAAGATCTACCAAATAGAAATCTAGTCAACTTGTTGGTGACTTGTTGCAAATCACTGTGTTTATCTGCCTACTTCTGCATGGCAGCTATGTAGTTTAGGTACTTGTCAAATGTCCATTTGTCTTGTATATATGCTAGTAATGAGTTCCAATAATTCCTCACTTGTCAGAGTTCATCTACAATATCGGTTACCATAGCATTAGGTGTGAGTGCTGGAGTTTCTTCCCTAAATGTAGGACATATGGGTCTGTTAGCTATCCCAGACCATGTCCTTTGCCTATGTTGTGATCCTGCTATGCTCCTATCATCTTGGTCATTATTATGATTATTTCTCCTATTTTCCCCAATCAAATGTTGCAGCATAGCTATCATTGCCTGTGTACTTGCCTCTATTGACCATAGAAGCCTATCTTGATGATGTAAAGCCTCATCATCTCTCATAATTTTGGGTCAGCTTTGAGAATGTCTTTCAACCATGTTCTCAACTATGTTGGTTCCCTATGTAAATACAACCCTTTTGTTTTTGCTCATATTAAATAAGTTGAATGGTGGTTGCATAAACCCTATCAAGCTGGCAAGAAACCACTCCGATACCACTGTAATGACCCCTACCAATAGGCTAGTAAAAACCTCCAATGCTGAACTGAGAAATTTTTTCAAACACTTCACATACAAGGGTAATATGACTTATATAGTATTTCAATTTTATTTAATGACTCTTTCTTCAATGATAATTTTTTGCAAGAAGACTCAAAATTAGCTAAACGATGACCTAACATGAATGTGCAACTTATTTTTACAATATTCAATGCAAATATGTAACTAAGACTACTTGCAATATGCTACTACCGAAAATAGTAATTATGACCAACACTTTGGATGCAACCTATGATGGTGTTCATGCACTTATAGCCAAGTGGCATTAATACAAACACTTGGTATGCAAAATTATAACATTATTTATGCCAAAAAGAGAACCTACAGCCAATTGACATTTTGTCAAACAATTGGCATGCAAACTAATAAGTTGATCATGAATGATAAATACATATTCAATTACAACTATATCAGACCAGCAACTTATGTCTTCTTTATTGCACATATCAACTACAATGCTAGTATGAAATGGCCAAGACTCTTGGCTTACATCCATAAGAATAATGCTTAAATCTGATACAAACTTTCACCTACAGCCTTACCTTCTAATATGCATCTAAATTATAAGAAAAATGCACGAAATATCCAAAGGAACCTAATTGTAGATGGCTGTAATAATTTTTACTAATGCTACCTTTTCGCTTTGCCTTTTTGGATCTGCTTTTTTCGGATCTTCTTTTTTGGACTACTTTTTTTTTATCTATTTATTTTTTTCTCTTGCAAACAAAAACTCAAACCCTAAGGTAAGTCTGAGTATACAAATTAAGCTCAACTTGAAATGGCTGAGTGCCACTTCCAAAGGCCAACACTTCAAAGGATCTTTCACCTCCTCAATTGTGCAATCACTTGGGAGGTATCATTCCCAATGATTAAGCTGAATACTTGCAGGCCTTCAAGCTCCACAAATGCTCAAGTAGACACAATAGAGAAAATAAACTTGGACGATGCACAATGAGCCCTCCATGCATATATATTCTTTTTCTCCACTTTCTCCAGAAACTTCTAGAACATTATTTTAATTTATCTATTAAGTGACATTATAAAATATTTTATAATTCAAGTCACTTTATTAAATTAATTAAATATAAAGTTATCTTTTAATATTTATTTATTTGATAACTTTATAAATAATTAACTTAATACCACTTATTTATTTAATTAAAATAATTAATTAGTCATCCTCATAAAATATTCATTATTTTGGACAACTTAATTAATTTAATTAACTAATTCAAATTACCTCCAAAATGGGGACATGACAAGAAGGCTTCCTTAATGCCCAAACTTATTTGATGTTAGCTCGTATGACACCAAAAATTGTACAACATTTTTGACCTATGTAACATTGCACAAAGATTTTCTATCTCATTTATTTGACTTATCATATTGCACAAACATGAATATACACTATAGTTTAAGTCTGTGCACATTGAATGAGAAAAAAAATATTCTGACAATCAAACTGATTCAACGCTAGCTCCTACGATGTACACAGTTTAAAATTGCAACTTATTTTTATAAAAATATTCCTAACTTAGTAAAAATAGTCCTATAAAGTCTCTAATTTGAAGGAGGATTATATTTTTTTAATGTGATGCATTTTTCATTGCAACTAATTACAAATCAAGTGATATTGGTCACACAACTTAAAAATTGCATATTTTGTTGCCTCATCTATGAAAATGCTATGTAGATCATGGATGGTTAACTCATATAGTAATAATTAAATGTGGTTGGAAATAAGAACAAAAAAACTAACAAAGATGTATAGAAATCTAAATGCAAATGAAAGGGTCTGTAGAACTAAGCTCACATCCACCTAAGAAATTAAAGCTTAGTGTGGGATTTTTAGGGTGCCAATACAATCTAACACAAAAACCTGCATGAACTAAAACATCGATATTCTAACTAGACCAAAAACAAAAAAAGGACAACACACAGGTGGATGAAGCTAGACTATGTCTTCAACCTTCTCTATATGCTCCAACTGAATTTTGTATCTTAGTTGTGAGCTCTTTGCTATCCATTTTATCAATTTGGGTCACTTGCTTCTACTTCTTCTTGGTGTTTGATTAGGTCAATTTTCCAAGAGTAGCATCCTCCTTTTCCTTCTAAGCATCCTCCAGATCAAGCACAAGCTTCACCTCCTTATCCTGACCTAAGGAACCCAACACCCTATTCATGCACACTACATTGACTTCAAGAAGACCCCGACATCTAGTCAATGCATCCCTTGTCACATTTTTCCATTTTGTCAAATTCTCTCTTCGTTGCTTTGATCATCTCTAAATTACCCTTATACTCTAAATCCTCCTTCGGAGGTTTTTTTTAGGGGCTAATATTCGCCAATTAGCTAATTTTTGAAATTTTTGGCTAGTAATTTGGCTAATAATTTAAGATTTAATGTGACCTAAATCACCACATTTTTTATAAAATTTAGTTCTTAAATATTTAAAATTGTTCAATAATTTATTTTATTTAAAACTTTGAACTCAAAGATTTGCCACAATATTTGATACATTATTAGATTTGATTCACCTAAATATTATATATTATTAGAGAAGTTAGATGAATTCACCAATAATTATCATAATTATTAGATACTTAAGGGCTATATCATCAAATTTTAATTTTCAACATTGATTTAAATATAATGTAATGATCCTCATAATATTCCATCATGTAAACAAAGTTTTAATATTGATTTATAATATTCCATGGTGATTAATGAGCTTCCTATTTTTATTGAGATCTGCCAAAATTTTCAACACAAACATTATGATTCCAAAATAATAGATAAAATAAATAATTTTAAAAATTAAATAAAATTGAGAGATTTGCTAATTGAAACCATTTTCTTCAAAATAATGAAAGATTCACCCTTTCTTGTCCTCTTTAGTCTAGATCCCCTCCATTCTCTCTTCTAGAGCTTTGTAGTTTAAATTTTGCATTTTAAGGGATTGGAACGTCTATTTATCAAGTCGAAGCAAGTAGAGCGAGGGAGGCTAGTTTTGTTATTTGAAAAATATTGCGAGGAGTTTCAATAGCTAGATCATTGATACCTTCATCCATAATCTTGATATTAAACTCATCCTCATCAACCACTTTAAGCATTAGAATCCCATCCTTTCACTTTCTTTTAACCCTCCCATAAAGCCTTGTCTGTTTTCTCAATTAGTGTCTACCTATGCATCTAGCCCTCAAACTCCTTTCTTTCATCATATTGTAAAGAAATGACTAAGTCATTCTCAACTAAATCATCATAGTAAAAAAACCTAATGGCTTATTTGGGGTTCTCTTCTACCACATTCACCTAAGTAGCCTTGATATCTTTTTCTATGATTATTATTGGAGATCTCATCTTGTTATGAACCAAACATGAAGAGGGAGGGGAAATTGGGTCGTTACAACTCTGAAACAATCTTTCCATAGATTCATAATTCTTAGCTTAATAGATTACCTATTTCTATTAAGCTACTTTCTCCTTCCCCTTAGTCACATCTTTCCCTTCTTCATATTCCCCTTCTTCTTCAGATTCTAAGACAAGCTCCACATAATTAACCTTAGCCTTCTTTGTTTTTGTAAAACCAGGGTATTCTATTCCCAATTTCCCTAACATCCTTTTTCCCTTTTCTAATTTGTCCCTGAAACTAGCCATTTTAGCACAATGTTCCAAAATTGTCTTCTAAATTTGGTGAAAAAAAAAAATTCACATAATTATTAATGATCCACATAAGAGCCTCATCCAGGATAGGTTTATTCAGTTTGGACCTTAAAGAATTGATTTATAATGAAATCAAGGAATAAGATAGAAGGGAAAACAAACCCATTTTTATATCTAAAGTAATTAAGAAGCACAAACTTATAGGTCAGACCCATATCATATCTCCCATCAAGTGAAACATACTCCATTAAAATAGTAAGAAGATGCCTTCAAAGAATATTTATGGACAATGTGAAATCTATTAGTTATATTAAGAGGTATAATCCTTAAATTATAACAATGTAAGATCACTAGATCACTTTAAAACTTTCTACTTATTCATAGTAAAAAAAATTATTGAATAATTCTACCATTTTCCTTTAAAAGATATGAAAAAGGGTACATTAATATGAAGCAAATGTTTTGATTAAAAAAGGTAGGAAAAGGGTCTTAAACCCAAAGAAAAAAAATGAGCACACTCCATCTCTACCATAGGCCATTACAACCAAGTAGTAGAAAATCATACTCTAACCTCATCGGTTAGAGTCCCACCTAGAACTTCAAGTAAATTAAATGAATCAAAAAAAGCCATGTCCTTCAAATAGTTTAAGCCATCTAGACCTAAACCTAACTTAAGTCTAAACTATAACCTACTAAACTTAGTAACCAAATTAAAAATCTTACTACCCAAACAAGTGTGGGGATTAACATAGTTATTAGTTAATAGAAAAAAACTCAATAGTGTTGAAGGAAACTAAAAGTACTTAATGAAATCATATATGAAATAGGAAACCACCAAAAAACCCAATAAGAGCAAAAAACATAGGAATGAGGAATTAGACATGTTTAGTGTTTATTAAATCTTCGTTAAGTTACATTATTTCTTCAATCCAGTTCTCAATACATATAGAACTCTTTATCTTTTCACACTTCTCCTTGGTTTGGCTCTCCTTTCTCAGTTTACTCTTCCCATTGGTCACAACAAATTCAACCTTTCTCATCATTTCCTTTTGCACCTTGCACATTGCGAAAATTGCCACTCCTAGCTCAAGTTAGGTGATGGCCTTGTTGAAATTATTATTTAGCTCTTCAATCCTCACATTAATTTCAAAAGAAATTTTTTCACATTCATTTTTCAAGTCTTTGAGCATGGAGAATAGGAGGGGAAACTATTTGTTCTCTAGTTTTCTCATGAGACTTGATCTTGTCAAAACTAAAAAATCCTTAAGTCCACTTCCACTTTTCTTTCTTGGGAAAAATGGGTTTCCTCATTAGTATCCTTCACTTCAACTTCAAAATATGCATCTTCAGAGGACCAAACCCCAATTTCTCTAACAATTCCTCCACTTTCATCTCTTGTGCATTATCCTCCATTTGAGAATCATTGGAATCATCCTTCTTTTCTTCCTTATAGCTCTTCCATTTTTTTTTTAAATCTTGCTAATCTTCTCTCCCTAGAGCTAGTATTCCCCTTCTATATTTTGATTTCCATAGCTATATCCTCCACCTCAAAATCATAAAATTCCTCCCGATCATTTTTGTTGATATCAACAATGTCTTTCACTATTTTCCATTTGTGCGAGTGTATTGGAAGCATTCTTCCATGTTTTACAAGCCTCAAGGAAAAGGTATTTTTCAAAGGAAATATTAAGCTTCTTCTATTATAGGAAATGAGGGTCATCTAAGAGATGGGGAGACTCTATTTGTGATTTGTCAATCCATTTTTCTTCAAATAACCATCGAAATCTTGGGTCCCTTAGGTGTTCTCAATTTTTCAATAGGTAGGAGACATCTACTAAAACCTAGATGGTGAGTATAGACATGATGGTAGTGGACAATAATGAGCCCTTGGTGAATGCAAAGGTTCTCTCCCAAGATGGTACTATTGACAAGAGAAGAAAGTAGGAAGAATGAGATGTTAACTTTTTCCCCATGTCTCAATATGGAAAGAAAAGAAAAATAGCAGCCATGATAGGTTGTATACTGACCTTCAAGAGTGAAATACTTGATTAACCAGTAACATATGCAACTAAAAGGACTAGGAAGGGAGAACCTATCATACCCATTTCCAGAACTAACTCTAACTAGTTCTTCTATATCTTCAAATAATTTGTATCTAAATTTACTATAATCCAATGTACATTTTCTTTCAACTTGAATAGCAACAATTTCCAAACTCGTCACTTCACCAATTAGCTCTGATGTCACAACAAATGTGACACTCCCTATCTCAACCTGACCCTTGTTCCAAGAATTAAAAAACTTATTTGAAAGGGTGATGTTGTGGCCTATCATCACTTAAATATAACAATGTAATCCCTTCTTGAAAAAATAACCACATATTTCCTTCTTTTGCTCCAAACCTTCGCTATTTCTGTTTTAAATTCATTTTGATGGACTACCCATGATGTTCTCCTTCCCAAAAAAAAGGTTATTTTTCTCAGGACCAAAGTTCACCTTGTGAGCACCTTTGTCTACAATGCTACTCATTATGCAAAATTTCTACAAAAATTGAAGAAAATGGATGTTATCAAGGACCTTTATTTGTAGACGAGATCTTTTTGTTTGCAAATAAGGGTGAAGAAAAATATAAGTTGTAGGATTTAATGTTATAAAAATCTTGCCACAAATATTTCTATTGATTCTGTCTCCATACCATTCCACAAAATAGGTGCTTTCCTTACCATCAATATGACACATGTAGTGAATCATGATGAATTGCGATAGGAAATTTTTGAGTTGAGTAGGGTACTTTCCAACATTACTCCATTAATGTTAGATAATTAGATTATTAAAAATCTTTGGAAATGAAAGAGATACATATGGGTTAAGATTCACATGATTAAACCTTATTAGTTAAACAATGTGGAGCATCAATTTTGGCTTCTAGGGGATTAACACCTCATTAATGTGAATATTACCAATGATGCTCAAACACATCTCAATAGAATTGTCTCCTTTAATGATTGTAGGGCCTAAACCCTGCTGAATTTGTTGCTTGGAAGTCCACTTGGAATCTCTTGTACTCCTACCACATACCATTATATTTTTTTTATCATTTAAAACTATTAGATTCAACTCTTGTGTCCCCTCCATCTTAGTCAGTGTAAGGAAACTTTTGATACATTTCCACATAACCCATAATCGATCTAAAATAAATATGCAATTGAAATCCACATGCAAGAGAATAGACAACATACCCACAAAAAATGTGACATAAGATATGCCCTAGGAAACCCTTATTGAGGGAACAACCTACCCTCCAAAAGCATCCATTACCATGTATTATTCAACAAAAATACTATTGCAATACAAGCATGGAAGCCTTCACAGCCATAGCCACAACCAAGCAATCCATGTGAACAAGCATGAATCAACATATCCCATGCCATGCTTCCAACCTTCAAAAATGCTCCCTTGGCTAACTTGTTGAGCCTTATCATGCATGAATCTTTCCTTTTTTATTTATGTCTTAGATCTCTACAACAACAATTCTAGCTACTTGTATAGTAAAAATTCCCACAAAACTACTAAGTGGCATTACATAAACCATATGCTACGAAACCCATTGACCCCACATTTAACATTGGACATTTATTTATTTTCCTCAATATTAAATAATTACATCAAATATTATCACAATGTTACAATAGAACTCATCAAGTATATCTCATGGAAATATTTACATGGTGCATGTCCATCTAGGTGCTCCTAGGTGCAAGATTACATAATTAAAAAAAAAATATAATATAATAATATTATGAAATGTGTGCAACAACCAATATCTCTACGCCAATAGTGGCATGTTGTTATGGTTAAGTTGTTGTGTTGTTATCCTTTCCATCAAGGTTCAAATCTCATGGGGATGAGGTCCCCCATTTGTGGCCTCATTGGTTCATAGCTCCAAGTCAAAGCGTTTAACCCTCTTTTAAAAAAAAAACAACCAATATCTCTACAATATCCCACTTGTTGTATAGATTGTACAAGTTCAATTTGTAGCCACATAAATGGACAAAGGAACAATCTCTCCTAGCACATCCACCATCATGGAACAAAGTACACCAAGTGCTCCATCCTAGTACCTATGACGAAACTAAAGTATCTAGCATCTTGAACATGAATGATCCCACCTTTTATTATGTCACTTCCAATGGACATACATAGAAGCCCTCCAAAGAGAAAGCCACCCAACCTGTCACTTAATAAGATCATAAAATCTTGTACCAACTATAATGCCAAGGAGAAACACCCAATTGAAAGGTAATCACATGTATTTGTAGTTGTCAAATATCCATAGCTGAAATAACACTCACAAAAAGTGCCAACCCATCCAACTATCCACACCTATAAAGGTATACCAAGTGAATCTTACATCATCAACATATCAAATCTTTAACATGCAATCACAAGCCTTAGGAGAAATACCTATCACATATATAACAAGAAGCTCTAACAAAACAAGATAATGTCACATATATAACAAATCCACTCATAACATCTCAAACAAGTGAATCCATGTAGTATCAAGGACATCCACAAAACATATATGAATAACCTAGAGGAACAACTCTCATAAAAAGTCTCCAACACTCTCCCAAATTATCCACAACCAACAAAGGAAAGAGATAAAGGAATAACCATTCCAACTCTCACATGGCATACATGAGCACAAACTAGTGATCACAATCACCAACCAATCTCAAATCCAATGTAAGTTAAATCAAACATTGACGAAGATAACCAAGACCAAAGAGATACTATGCAAATCATAACCTATATCATGTCCTTCTACACACACCTCTAGATGTAAACTATGCAAGTAAGATCTCCTCCATAAAACCCCAACAAGAAGCCACAATAACAACACCAAAACCATACCATATAACTAATCATGGATATAAGCCTTTCACAAGAAGACCAAACTCATAAACCATTCATAAACCAAGGAATAACCATTCCTAATCTAAGGAATATGCCTAATATAAAACCATCTCCCAAACTCAATAATAATACCAACAACATATGCACATGAAGATAAAAAATGATTAAAAAACTCTCAAATAAATCAAGAACAATATTTCAAGATCCATATCATGAAAGACAAGCATAAATACAATCCACTTGAGAGAAACAATGAGCTATACCTCTCAAGTAGAAAAATTCTAAGTAGATCAAGTGTGTGGAATGAGAATGCTCATCAAGATATCCAAGTCTCAAACCAAGAATCATCTAAGAACAATCTCCTCTCAAGTCCATATTAGGTGAATGCCCCTCAGACTTCCTACTAAAACTATTAACTATCTCGAAAAATACTTTTCAAATCCAAAAGAAATCAAAATTATCATAGTCTCTAAGTATCAATGAGCACCTATCACCAATCAATCCATGCCAACTCCAATTGAAACATAAAAATATTATGAAGTATCCAGAAAATTATCAACGTAGTCAATATTAAGAAACTAAACCAACGTCAATGTGAAAGTTCAAACCATGGCCTCATGAACAAAAATGTGACAACATGATCTAACCATTTCAACCAAAGAGATAACATGCTCCATATGAACATACCATAACATGTCAAAACTCTAAATGCATATCAAGAGTATACCATGGCAATAATGAAACCATCCTCACATCAAGGATAACATTCCAAATGAAGGCATAAACCAAACCTTTTCCAAGAACCCCATGAGTCCTCAAGATGCAACCATCTCCATACACCATGATAAAAGCCATCTCCACACACCATGAAGAACCATCTTCATACACCATGAACATAACCAAGCACCCCATGAATTCTAAATATCTAACAATATTCATGCACCACGAAGATAAAAAGTGCACCGTGCAAATATCAAAGAAGCTTCAAAAACAATAGGATAGTTGTTGTCATTTAGACCCCACATATCTAGATAGTCCACAACTTTTTTACCTTCTCTAAGAGTGTGCTAGATTAGTGCACTATTGAATGATGAGAGTCCTATTTTGCAATCATCAATTAAAGGGACAACACTCCATGGGAATTTGACATTTTTTAAAACAAGGTAAATAATGAGCTTTGAGTCTCCTTCGAATGCAAATTTTTCCACTTCTAAGTCTTGCAGAGTTTTAATACCAAACTTCATTGCTATAGCCTTAGCATAGTTGTTGGACCTAATTCCCAACAACTTGGCAAAGAAAAGAATGATATTGCCTTTCTAGTATTGGTTAATTCCTTAGGCTCTAGTGACACTAGGGTTTTATTTGAAACATCCATCCACATTACACTACAACCATCCTTTCTCAGGTAAAATCTAGTAACATGTTTTTCATTTCCTAATCTTCTACCAATTGATATCTATCAAACTTTGTTTTATATTCCAGTTTTGTTTTAATCTTAGATCAAGAAGTTTAGGGAACATAGGGCTTTTGGGGAAACACGAGTAATTTATACTATCCCTGGTGATTTTTTTGATGATGTGGAAAATAGAATAAGTTTTCATCTAGAATAAGTAATAGAATGTGATTGATAGAATCAACATTCTTTTCACATAGGGCACATGTATAAGCTAACGTGAGACCAAGTTTAGATAGATTGTCTAGTGTGAGGATTTTCCCATGAGCCATAGCCCACCTAAAATAGCTAATTTTTGCTGGAAGATTATGGGTCTAGAGAATTTTCTATAATTTATCTGTAGCTAAAGTATCTTCATGTGATCTCTAGGCTGAACTAACATAAAAGAGATCATTCTTATTATATCCTAACAAATAATTCTTCTGGCCTCATAGTGAACATGCCACTGTCTAATAGCGTACATCCATCTGGCATTACCAATCTCCCATTCTAAGCATTTTTCTACTTTCTCCCCTACATTCACCTTCAACCAATCTATCAGACTCAGAACATTTATCAGTATCTTGATAGGATCCTCATCCCTCCATTTTTTCCCCCCAGAATATGCTTTTTCTAGCATTTCTTATTTGGTTTCTACTGTCTCTTCTAATTAGGCTATTAGTTTTTCAAAATTTTCTTCCATAGAATAGAGCTACCATTCGGGTTATATTGCTTAGATATAAGCTTGACGGGTTGTAAAATTAGTATTAAGCCGTTAAAGATGAAATTATAATCATTATGAAAATTACTATGAATGGTACTTTTAGTTGAAAAGATGATAATTGAAAGTTTAATTTATAAAGTCTATTAAAAAAAAATGCCCAGATATGTAGGAGCAAAATCTAAGATGATCAAATTCTTCCATAGACTAAACTTAAGATTCAGGTACAAAAAGTGGCACAAAGTTTGAAGATTGAAGAGACAAGCATAAGACAACTTAAAGAAATAATGTTTCTTGGGCTTATACAAATGTCTTTTTGTTTTAAAGACAAAATTATAATCATTGAGAAATTTATTATGAAAGGTATTTTTTCTCAAAACAATCATAATTTAAAGCTGAGTTTATAAATTCTATTGACAACAATTGAAGAAATATGTAGGAGCAACATGTAAGATGATCAATTTCTTCTACAGACCAAACTTAAGTTTTAGGTACAAAAAGTCCAAAAAGTTTGAATATTGAAGTTTCAAAGAATAAGAAAATTTAAAGAAAGAATATTTCTTGGCTATCCTAAACATAGTTGATCCATCAATCTTCACTTGTCATCGTTCTTTAATTTTAATCCCAAGATTTGGTGTTCCATTTGCATACTCTCACATTTGAAAGGCAAATTTCTTTTGACCACCAATGGATCAACCACAATGGAAATGAGAAAATAATTAGAGCCAATAATAACCTATCTAATTTTACTAAGTAGCATTAGCTAGGTTGGTGTTTACTACACAACAACCTAATTATAAAATTCCTTTGTTACATGGCCTTTTCTCATCTTTCCAACACAACCTATTTTATTCTTTCTCTTCTCCTTGGTTTAAAAATTCCACATTTATCCTTTTCTTTATATATCACAATCTCTCAAACTAATGCCCATATCTAATTTTAAAGAAAAAACTAGGTTTATGTCTATCTAATACAAGATCTCTTAGAAAAGTATTTATAAATAATTATCTAAAATTTTATTTAGCACAAAAACTTGCATGGATCAAAAATTAATGTTAGATAATTAAAATCTCTTAAGGGACACTAAAGTTGTTTCCAGTAATGGGAAACATCATAAATAAAGTAAAATATTAGTTAGTTAATATGAAAAGAAGTTTATTTTGGCTTAAACCATTCAATCATTCTCAAGCTAGAACTAAATGTGTCCTCTTCCTAAAAATTCATGATCTACTTGCTAACAAATAGAGTATACAATATATTCTAGGTGAACTTTAATCGAATTAAATTCTCCCTATGATTTCATGTTACTCTTTTTTACATATTAAAAAGATCCATAGACCTTATTGGTAGGGTATAAATGGATAACTCCAAATAACCACAACTAGTCATTTGTTGGATTCAAATTTTAAAATCATCTGACAAGTGTATAAAATTGTGGAGCCAAGTAGTACTATGTTATAAATTTCACTATTCATATCTTGCCAAACATTAAGTATGAGAGCTATATACAACTTCGTATAAATGAAAGGGTAATTTCTTAAATAATCATCTTTTACATTAACATATGTTTAACACAGTGGTGCTCTAATATAACAATGTTATTAAGAATGAAAATAATGATGAACATTTATTCAAAAGTTCAATTTTTTAATTATTTAATAACTAACCCTATACACAGAATAAATCTTACAGCACAATCTTATTTACTTCTAATTTACCCAAAAGATATATTTCTTGCAGCATGAAAGAATACATGTTTTTTCACTTATCATTATATACATTAGCATTTTTCTAATAGAGGAATTAAACATCCAATTCAATGTTATACGAATATATAAATAATTGAAAACTATGATAAATTGGTGCCTAGTTATAAAATTCTTTCAATTTTATAAGCCTTGGTTAATTTAAAAAAATTTCTCGATTTTAAGCTTTCAATTGGCCATTTTATCTCTAAAATTCCATGTCCCTAGCTCATTCCCAGCTCCACACAGCACTTGAAATTTATAAAATCTGGCTTCTAAGCTCCAACTTATCACAGGTTAATGGCGTGACCTGAAATATGGATTTTCAAGTCTATCATTGACCATTAACCTCTCAAAAGTTTAATGATAACTTTCAAATTGTGCATTTTGGAGTAGGTTAATTAACCTCTCCAAAAATACATTTTTCTTAACCTCTCAAAAGGTTAATGATAACTTTAAAAATACCCATTTTGGAGTAGGTTAATTAACCTCTCCGAAAACATGTATTCATTAACCTCTTTGAGACGGTTATTAACCTTTGAGTTTCTCAATGAGAAATCAGACACGTAAATGGTTTTTAAAAAATGGGGGAGAGAGATTAAAGATCTGAATAATGATCAGATGAAAGTTATTAAAACTTCTGGAAGGGTGTATGTCTAAGGAAGTAAAACGAGTGAGCAACAAGTGGGGAGAATAATGAGACTAAAGGCAGCCATTTCTGAAATCATCAAATGTCCCTTGCTGTTTAACCAAGTGCTCTGACGATATTGGTTGATAAAACAATTTTCATGCACCTTGGCCCATGATGTGGTATGAAATTATCAAAAGAGAAGGGTTTTCTTATCTACCACTTATCCATGACTAGTCCTAACAACCATATATGCAGTCCAAAGTAGATTATGCCTAGTGGGAAAGCAATTTTCAACATACAAACTATATGAGGTTACGACATATATGAGTCCAGATAAACTTTTTCCCCATGTGAGCATTTGAATTATCATGATGTTGATTTTATATTACCCAATCTCACACCAAAGATATAAAGCATAGATTATAGGAAGCTGATATTCAATGATAAAGACACGTGCATACACAAATAAAAGAAAGCCATCCTCTTCAATAATGTTGGGCAAGGATGTTTTGAAAGAAACAATAATAGTACATTTTATCAAAATTCTCATGCCATGTTTTAAAATTATTGTTACAGCTAATCAAAGGCAGCGAAATTCATAAATAATTCTGCTATAAGGTATATACAACTAAAATAGTAGTATATATTAAATGTTGTTTTATATCCATAGAAAGAGCAACTCAGCAACACACATATGTAAACCTGCTCTAATATATCGGCAACCAAACAACAATATATGTTCAACATTGTTTTATATCAATGGACAAAGTGACTCATACAACATATATAACCTATTGAGATAGTTATTCTCTCGAGTTTCTCCTATTGAGAATGATGCAGAGGTAAAAGCCAATGCTTCTACCCATAGGTTGATGCATAGTTTTCACTATCACTACCATCATTCCATCTAAGGAGTATTTTAGAAGACGATGAAGATTTGGAAAGCAGCATGGGTTAATATCTTTATAGTTTACTTGTGAACTACTAGTATGATTGTTGTTGAATTAATGTATGTTAAATGCATTAAATTTTAAATGGAAAAGAAACCCGATTGATGCAAGATACTGGCTGCTCCAAATAGAAGAGAATTTAAAAGGTTCATTTTCAAATCCTTGGACACATTACGGAAGATGTAAGCATACATGGGGTTGTGCTTGACTTGTTTGACATAATGTTAAAATAAAAACTCAGTGAACATGAATAGAATATATAGAATGTTAGTGAAGTGTTCGGCAAAATGAGATACTTGCTCCTAACCTATAGCTTTGGAAGCTTCACTCATTAAACTGCCTGAATTCAGATCAGCATCCTCATTTTCTTTGGTGTTTGGAAAACTTGAGAAAGATTGATAATCAAGCATGAAGTACAAGTATCAAAGGCCGGATTATGCTCCTGTGTTAAGAAGTATGCTTCTAGATATCGGTGATACCATCTTAGGAAGTGTTTTCCTTGAAGACTTTTGGTCATCTCTTGTGAATGAAGAAAGGACTCCATTAGCCGAAAAGATATTAGAAAGTGGCTTAGCTCGAGCAGGTGGATATCCCATTTTAGCACAGTGCCCAGACTTGGTATTGGAGTGCATGAAGGCTTATCATCTGAATACTAGAGAAGTTATTTCATCGAACAATAAAGTAATTGCCTATCTAGATCCTGTCTCTATTTCTAGTGTTTTTTGATTGCCTACCCGGATGCAATATGCTAGCATCAATCTGAGAACTGCCCAAGAGTATTTTACTGCAGATCAAACTTAATATCTAAATACCATTGCCAGGTCATGGTTCTCACAACCAAGAAAAGGGAAATCTGAATTAATAAAATCCATTCATAGGTCACTATTAAAAGAAGATGTGGCAAACATGGTGACACTACTAAGCAGGATCGTTGGTCTTCGGGACTCACACGAGTTTGAAGGTTGGATGTTCCTGTTTATCAACATGATTTGTGAAGGAAAATAGCATATTGATTGTGCTGAAATTATCAGTCACTTGCTACATAGACAACTCACGGGACTTCAAGAAAATGACTACTTTTATATGACTTCATATCTTTTCTATGCTATTGCGAGTACCAAAGGTTGGCCAAGACATAACCAGCAAGGTGTTTATGATGATACGACCATCATTTATAATCATCTTGCTCAAATTTAGTATGATAATAGCCTACACCATTTCAAAAGAGTGAATGATGCATTCACAGTGCTAACTGTAAGGGAAATTCAAGGGAACATCAGACTAAGAATCTCACCGAAAGCAGCAATAAAAGTACAAAAATATGGAAGTGTTTTCATACAATTCCTGAAGTTTACTTATATTAGGTTAGCTACCTATGATGGGTTCCCGCTAATGCTACCTAGATTTGTTGATGATAAACTGGTTTTAATTGAAATGTGCAGGAAAATTAGTCAAATCAAAAAACTTTGAAGGAATAGGAGAATAGATGAAATAGCTTTCCCTATCGCCATCGAATATTATAGTTGTGATACTACGTCAGATGCCAAGAACATTGAAAGATCTATTGCCATGATAAATTTGCATCCATACATGATGTGTTTCCCTTATGACAGTAAGGGTTATGCAGTGAATGAGTTAAAGTTAAATCCCAGTCTTGGTCGTTTCCCGGCTCTAGAAGACTTTAGGGAGGACTATGAAAATGATTTTGAAGTTAGGAAGAGGGATTGGATGTGGCCTACAGTATGACAAGTGATAGACTTCAAGTTGGACATTGATGTGATTTGTATAGATGACAATGAGGTTTCTTTGGTTGATCCTTACTATTATGAGAAAATTGAATTGCTAGATATTCCTCCTATTGATTGGTCAATTCAAGAGTTAAAAAGCTTAAAGGAGAGGACTGACTTTGTTCTTAAAAGGATAAGAGGCTGGATCAGTAAAATCAAAGCTGAAAAAGCAACTGGTGAATTTCAAAATAAAGAAAGGAGAAATAATATAGGGGAGTCATCTCAGAGGGAAATAGAAGCAACTTCTAGTGAGAAGATGCAACGACTAGATATAGGAACTCAAGATCAAGATGAAGATCTAGATTAGCTAGATAAGTTTACAGTCAAAAGAAAAAGGACAAGAATGAAAGGTAGAATGAATCAGGAAGGGAATGAATCCAATGAAAAAGATCAAAGAACTCCTCAAATTGCTGAATCACATGTCCCTGTTACATCCCCTCATGATGTAGTAATTCCTCATTTGAGTGTCTCTCCTCTTGATATGCCGGTAATAGGCATCACGCAGTTAGATAACCTATTATCTAATTCATAAGACTTAATGATAGTTGCTGAAAATATAACAAGTGATGTACAAGCTTCAAAAATTATGCATTCATGGCTCCAGAATAGTCTTCAGAAGAGGAAGAAAGTTGCTTAAATGATTCCACCTCCATTTGATGTGATCTCTAGTATTCTTCAGAAGCCTCTTAAGGTGAAGAAGACCCAGGTGATTTCTAGGTTAGCTATTGACGAAACTTTAGGCAACTTGTGTGTGGAATTAGCCAAGCCTAGAATTGAAGAGAGTGTTGATGAAGCATCTGAATCAGATTTCATTCTAGAAAAGGTTGATCTTAGACCTTCTAATGTAGAAAGAGAGTTTTAGAATTTTGAAGTGATTGCTGCTCAGATGTTGCAAAGGGTGAAGGAAGAGAAAAGAGCCAAGGAGCAACTCAAGGAACAAGTTTAGATGATGGTAGCTTATATTAATTCAATTAGGAATCCTTCTAATGCCGAAGCTGTGGTCACTCTGTCAGTTTTAGCAGGTCCTGATGGTATTTTAGATCATATTGTTGTTGAAAGAATGAAAAAACACAAGTCACATAGTATGATGATCGAAGCTTGGATAAATAGGATGATAGAGGATGCTTCAAAACTTATAACTGGAGTGAAAGAGATATATGGGAAAGCCATCGTACAGATACAAGAAATTTGTAAAGAGCTGGAAAATAGCAAGGAACATAAATCCAAGTGGCAAAAAGTAGCTGACGAATTAAAAGAAATGGCCAAGTTAGATACGAGCACCCTACTTCTTGAGAAAATTATTGTTGATCCAAGTGACAACCAAACATGTATCTGGAGTAAAAGTGTTGGTTGGAAGGTGATAAACATCAGAAAAGGGATCACTAAGCTCATAAAGCTAATAGCTTCTTTGGAGCAACTGAAAAACAAAAGGTAGAGATGAATTAATCTCTACTATCACAGGTGGGGTGCCAATAAGTGATCTTCAGCATGTTGATTATCAGTTTCTCCTTGATTCCTTCAGTGTTTAGATTCATCCGAAAATAGAGAACCATGTATCCGATGGTGAAACTATGATGAAGCTTAGCCTGGTTGCAGTCACTCTGGGAGATTGTAACATTTTAGCCTATCAATAAGAGTCAGAAGAAATTCAAGATAGATACTTCACAGCCAAACTCAGGATGAAAAATATGTTCATTCTGAACTATGAATCAATGATTATCATCCTAGATGCTTATAGGGCTTTGCAGGATAGATCAATTGTGTTCGGGTAGATAGAGTTAGTAGCTAGAGGAATCGGTGATTGTATATGTAAACATCTTTAGGAACTCTAGCTAAAGTTTTGTTTTTGCAAGTTTCCTTGTATAGGTTAATTTTCTTGAGGTTAATTAACCTTCCAAAATTACGTATTTTGGAAGTGGTTATTAACCACAAAGAGGTAGTTATTAACCTCTATGTCTATATAAGGACACCTTTTGGCTTTGTAAAGGGACTTTTTGGTTTTAAAAATAAGGGAACACTATACTGAAATTTTGATTGAGGGATAAATTCTAGAAAGTATGTACAATTTTTATCTCTGAATTGAAAAATCTCTATTGCTTTCTCGGTGCAAGGAAATGAAAGGAGATGTGGTTTGGGTTTCTTATTTTAAAATTAAAATTGTTATATGCAGTAGTAGACATTCTCATGGTGCTATATGAGTGTTTATGAATGATAATGAATGCACTTGGTAATATTGGTTGCCTTCAAGCATAGTTCTTGATCACCGTTGTTATCAATCTTGTTTACCAAAGAAGGTTGTGAGGGCGTGTGGTGCATTCGTCCTGAATGACTTTTTCCTGATCTTTAAAGTTTTAGATTCTTCATTTGAAAATCTTTTTCAAAACCTATATCATATGAGGGAGCTGCCCCTCTAAACATAGAGGAAGGCCACATACCAAGGGCCTATCCAACTATTGTGAACCATTTGCCATACACTCCATTGGGAAAATTCTACTATGACCAATTTGTTTACCAACATAAATACATGAATTTAAATGATGAGAACTTTTATTACAACATATTATTAATACACATTATGCATTACAATCTAATGAAATTATTTACAATTTATTATTACATTCCTGACATTAAATTTCTTATTCTATAATTAAAATGTCAATGATAAAAAAAAAATCTTAATCAATCATATTTATTCATAAAACTTCTCCATGTGACTATGTATAATTCTCCTTTTACATCGTCCCATACAATATTTGAAAAAAGCTTAAAAGCTCCATTAGCTCACTTATATTTCTGTCTTTAGCTCTTCTAATTTTTTGGAACATGACATTTGTCACATTTGTCACGTTTTCATTAGTCCTTAACCATTTATATATTTTTGTCTTTAACACATTAGTTGCAACTCTTTATTAACTTCTCTCTTATATGGCGCTTGTCATGTTTCCATTAGTTTTGTACAACGTAAAAATGTAAAAATGATTTATTCATAGCAATGCAACAGTAACGCAAATGAATGTGAAGGAATATTAAAAGGTAAAAGCAAGGAATTACAGAAAACAAACAATTCTGTTTGTGTGGTGCGACTCCTATTTATTTAGAGAGCATATACACAACCTACAGGTGGTTGCTTTGTTATGCGCAGATGCATTCTAGTCAATGTTTTATTGAAGGAATGAAAATAATTGAAGGACAGAATCACAAGGAACAACAGGTTTTCAGTAGATGTCCTTACGCTGAATATCTGAAGCAGGGCATGGAGAGGAGCCATAGTTGGGACTAGAAACAGCTGACTGCTCCATTTTTGTGAGCACATTATTATTGTTATTATTATGGTCTGACAAGGCAACTTGTTTGTATAGCAGTGTTGGTGGTGGTGGAGAGCATGGAGAATCGCCACAGGTTGAGCTAGAAACAGTTAACTCCTCCATTTTTAGAGTTGCATTATCATTTGATAAAGCGCCATTTTTGTGTAGTGCTGGTGGTGGTGGGGGGGGAGGGCACGGAGAGCTGCCGTAGGTGGAAGCAGCCGACTACCTCAAATTTGCAAGGGAGAAAAGAAGAAGCATTAATATTGTGCTTATTTTCATGCGCGCCAAACTTCCCATGTTCGGAGCTGTGTGTCTTTACTAACCCAAAATGCAGAGAGCACTATTAACGACTAGATTGTAGCCAAAGATTGAGATGGTATGCAATGCATCATGGCAACCCATTTAAGGGCGGGCTGATGACATACCCATAATTTCTTCCATGGTGATGTATTCAAAGTCGTATGCTGTTTTGGAGATGATGCAATTGGCCGTTAACTATTTTTGTTTTGCAAACGTGTGGGCATTTATTTTCACTCAATGACCATTCCTTTTGTTCATTTTCGTATAGGCCGCTCAAGCTAGAAGCCAGAACCAAGTAACCCATCCATTTGATTAAAAAACAAAGTCAGGAGATGTAGTGTTAACATAGAACAATCTCTTCATTTAAAATCAATCAGCAGTTTGTCATTAAATATATTAGATACATTAAGAGGTGTAACACATTAATATTAGCAATTGAAGATCACTAGATCGGTTTACAGTTATGTATTTGTTCAGACTAGAAATTTTTATGAAGAAATTATACCATTTTCTTCAAATCTATGGACACAAGGATATATTAATATTCAGCAAATGCTATATGTGAAAAACAAAAAAATTATTATTAGCATCAAATATGTATGGCAGGTACATACAATTTGTAGAACCATCTTAGCTAATTGGGGCACAATATAAATTGTCCATGATAAACATGTGTCAATTTTAATAAATATTCCGGCTAACTCTATTCTACAATATAGATGGCATTTAGATAGCATTTAATATGTATTTGTCTATAAATATAATAGATGAGGGCTCGTGTTTAGTAAAGCCCATATTTAGTTTTCTCCTTAGATTTATCTTCTTCCTCTCCCTTATTTTTTAAACTTGGTATCGGAGTCAAAGGGTAAGAGTACTGTGCAAGATGTTGGAGGTATAAATGAGACTAGTGAACAATATCCCAGAAGATAGGTTTATTAATTTTCCCACAAGATAAGTGCTTTAATTTT
Organism: Cupressus sempervirens; assembly: GCA_028749045.1. Taxonomy (NCBI): domain Eukaryota; kingdom Viridiplantae; phylum Streptophyta; class Pinopsida; order Cupressales; family Cupressaceae; genus Cupressus; species Cupressus sempervirens. Next base: position 236,807,531 of record CM053791.1, read on the forward strand.
CAGCTAATGCTCTATAAATGGTTTTTTATGATGAAAATAAAATAATAATCATTTACAAGTTTATTATGAATGGTATTTTCAGACTAAACCATCATGATTCAAAGTTGAGTTTATAAAGTCTATCAATAACAATTGCAGTAATATGTAGTGGCAACATATAAGACATTCTCTAAATTATGTATAACTTTCTTCTCAAGGCCAAACTTAAGTTTCAACTACAAAAAATGCCACAAAGATTGAAGATTAAATTGACAAAGCATAAAGAAAGAATGAGTTCACTATAATTTGCAATCAAACTGCTAGAAGGTAATGTTTTGTGTGACATGTCCAATTACATGATCATCCATGTTGTCAGGAAATGGTTTACCAAAGACATTAAAACTATATGCAACCAATAGAATACAAGTTGAACGTAAGAATGAGACTAACAAAGTACCATTAAATTTACAAATTTCTTTTGCTTTTCACTATCACGCACATTACAATATCATGTCAATACATTGATTTCATTTTTAATTTTCTTATAGAAGAAATATATTATCGTGCATGAAGTGTCGAACAACTTAAGTTGATTAATATCAAAATATTTTAGGAAAGTGGGTATGGTATTATGTACTCTCAACCACATAAAAGAAATGAATAAAAATTCATATCATAAAGGCTTCTACTAATTTTATGTTTTCTATGGAAATAATCCTGTTCTTCCTATTTATAGTCAAGAGAATTAAAAAAGTTTACTTCCGTGTACAATTCTTTGGCCCACATTATACGTGTACTTTTTTATTCTGTACATGTACACCCTTGTTGTTAGAAGATCAAATTCATCCAATGACAATACATATATATGATGCCTAAACTGTCTGTTTGGAGAAGCATCCATTGCTCAACATAGTTTCACATGATAAAAAGTGATCAGTTATAGTGGAAACGAGGAAGAACTCTAAACCTTACACCCAAGAGTTCAACTCCTGCTCTAGAAACAATAGAATTTTACAGCTATAGTTGCATGATTATCAAACTAAAAGACGAAGAAAAATATCTTTATAAAAATACCGAAAATAGAGTTGAATTAAATAAAATTATATTTATCTCATTATCTTCATTCACTACAAAGTATAAAATTTATACAAAAGTAACGATCAAATTATAGTGAAGTTTAAATCCAAATTAACATGCAATCATTAAAGATGACCATCATGATCAATAAATCATGGTTCAAACTAAAGCTTAAAATGGTAATTGGAAAATTGTTCATTAGTGAAACATTAAGATGGTACTAAACATCAACATACCTCCTTAATTTTAACTAAGGACAAAAGAAAAATTAATGAAAGAAAAAAAGAAAGAGCGAACTAACAAGAAAACTTGTGGACATCTGTCAAATCATAACTAATAAGGTGCTAAATGAAAAGACTTCTCTAAAAGCAAGATGAAGATCATGGTCAATATGTATGAGTTTCCCCAACAACACTACTCAAATAATGAAGATATGACAAACACAGGAAAACATCTGCCAATGAAATATAAAGAAGACAATAATCTTCATATGTGTTCCAAAAAAATGAATCGATGACAAATAAAGGAAAAATATATATCATTCAAGTATGCAGATGACACATGAATCTATACAACTGAGCCTAAAAATGATACTCAATTATGTAAGAATGGATTGGTAGTTGAAAATACAAGAATATTTTTTATTTTTTAAATTTGATCAAGTGGATGCAAAAACATATTGGCATAAATAGGCATGATAGATCCAGAAAAATAGTGCAACAATGGAGAGAAAAAGAAGGCAAGAACCATAAAAAGATAGCATGACCTTTACCAATCTTTGATACAAAATTTAACTCAATATCTGTTGCCATGAGTCTTCTATGCAAACCTCTACTTGTGGGCCTGAGATGAATTATTGGTTGAATGTAATGAGAATGGTAGTTGCTAAAAATTCCATTCTTAAAAATATAATCTCCATTACCTAAAATTAAAATTAAAATTTATCTTCTATCTAGCAGCCCTAGCTATGATACTATGTAGAATTTGGTAGATATAACTATGCAATAAATTATAGATTTACATGAAAAAGAAGAAAATAATATTTTCAAGAACACCGAATATGGAGCTAAAATGAATAAAATTTTCTTTATCTTGTCTTCAATCATTACAAACTCTAAGATTTAATCATAACTTACCACCATTTAAAATAGAAACTGTGGTGAGGTTTAAATCTAAAATAACATTAGTTCTCTTGCAATTAATATGCAATCAAAAAAGAAGTCTATGATCATCCATATATGGTGGTTAATACTATAGTTAAAATGGTGATTGTAAAATCATGCACCAGTGAAACGTTGAGCTGGAATTAGACACTAACTTAAACTTCATAATAATTTAATAAACAATATGTCAAAATCTTGTAAATTTGCAAACCTTATTTTGGTACATAATATGAGTTTTGATTATATGAATCACATTTTATTTGTTATAAGACCCATCACATTAGGCTTTAATAGGATCTATCTTTCAAACCCGACAAATTTCATCCAAATATAAATGCCTTAAGCTTTCTTGAAAGCCCACATAATACAATATTTGGAGAACAAAGACATACATAGATATACATGTGTGTGTGCATGGTTGAAATATGTTGTGCAACTTTGAGCTGGAGTAGGTTGGCGGTGGAGCTAAAGAAACCTCGAAAAGAATTTCCAAGCTGAAGGCAGGGGGTGTTGTTGTTGTATCTTTCTCGGTGGTGTATGGGGTTCTACTGCATGGTGGTACTAATTTTGAAGGTGAGTCTTCTTTTCCTAGCACCTATTTCTCTACTCTATTCTTAACAAAAATATAAAAATAATTGGTCCTGAAGACCCCAACTCTGGTGACTCCCCCACTATTAGAGGTTTGCAATTCAACTCCTCTAGGAAACTAGAACACCCATTTTGGTAATATGTTAAAGCCTCTCTAGGGAGGTATTCTACTCTCTAAATAGGTGGATTGAATGTGTTTCAATCTCAATGATTCCTCCCTAGAAATAATTTGAGGTTCACTACCTTTGTTTTAGGTAAGTTTGGAGGGAGGATACCTAACCTAGTTTTTGTAAAGAAGTGGGTTCTTTCTACTTGAGCTCTTAAAGGTTTTATCATAGTTTCAGTGCTTCCCAAAGGATTCTTATATGTCTCTTTCTCTCTCAAGGGGGACCCGTTGTGCATGTTGGTGGGTGGTTAGTGGTTTTTGGCTACCCTTATATCTTTGTAAGTAGTGTCTGGGGTTTGACCTAGTCGCCCATCTCGCTAGTGTAGTTTCTATCTAGGTTTTCCTTCCTATCCTTATCCTACAATTTTTGGATAAGGAGTTGTTAGAAGGGATTGATAACTTATTTTTTCAATTCCTAGATGTTGATGTTGTCACCTATAATTGGCCTCACTTTATCTATGTTTGGGTTTGTACATTTCAATGGTCTCTAGGATGGTGCTTTTGATTTCAATGGTCCTTGAATCTAGGTTAGGTTTCATTTCCCTACCTTTGTAGTATTATAATTATATGCTATAATAATAAATTTTTCCCATAGTGGGCCACCTCTTCAATGCATTCCCTAAGGATCCTACTACCAATCCTTCTCCTAAAGTAGTAGTAGTAGTTGATTCCGGGATACCTTTAGGTACTTTACTACTATCCATGGGAATCGGTCTCAAGTTATCTCTCATTTCTTCCTTCCCCTCCCTCACCTTTTCCACTCATTTCTCTTCCCTAGTTGCTTCTTCTTCTCTGGTTTTTCTCCTACCTTTCTCCTCACACTGGGAGTTGGTTCCTCTATTTCTTGACCTCTTTCATTTTCTACCCCACCCCTCTCCCTATTAGCCACCCCCTTCCCCTCATTCCCCCTCTTTATCTTCCCTATTGGTATCCTCTTTGCCTCCCCCCTCTCCCTCCCTGCCTCAATATTAACTTCCTATTTCCTCCCTCTTAAATACCTAGAAGTTAGAAGATGTGGCTGTTTTGTAGAAGAATCAATGGCATTTGGTTAGAGACTTGGTGAATAAGTTCAATCAGAAGGACATTACTAATGTGAGCCAGAGCACTCTTGAGAATCTTTGCTCCAAACATTATCAATGATATTTTTTTCCTAAAATATGTGATGACTCAACAATTCATAGAAGTAGATGTTACTTAAGAACCTTATTAATGGTCTTAATAAGGATGTTGTTCTATTTAAAGAAAAAAAATGTTTTCCTCCTCATTTTATTTAGTAAGAAATAATATTTGGCCTACTTCCCTTTGTTTTACCATTGAATTTAAAGGTGTGTTTGGTGGTCCTTCCATGCTATATAAGTTAGTCCTTCTCATTGGCTATAATTTTTTCCAAAGGAAGGAAGTTTAGCACATGCTCTTTACTCATGCCAACCAAGACCTAGTGTAGGATATAACTAATGTTTATGCACCAAATACAGTTGGAGCTAGGAAGATTTATTAGGAGCAGATCACTCTAGATGGTAAGAAAAATACACTAGATTAGTGGATGGTGATGGGGTATTTCAACACCCTCTTTTTCCCTCAAAAAATATGGAGGTATCATTGACTTTTTGGACTTAATGATAGATCTTCATATTTTTTCTTCAGTGAGCTCTAGGATCTAGACCTATAGAACAGGAGTTTTATTTGGTCCATCACATGCTCCAAGAATAACCTAATTGTAGGCCACGGTGGACATATTACTTTTATCCTTAAACTAGAAAAATAGGAAGATAGGATTTGAGAAAACAGATGACAATAGCAACTTGTATATCAAGGCAAAAAAAGGTAAAGATATTTTGATATCTGAAATCTTTATTGATGACATAATATTTGGAGGGAAAGATATCCTATGCAATGAATTTTCTGATCAAATGAAACATGAGTTTAAGATGTCAATGTTTGGAGAAATCAAATTCTTTCTTGGATTACAAGTATATCAATTGAAGCATTGCATATTTGTGACTCAATCAAAATATATCAAGTAGGTACTCAAGACATTTGGATTAGAGGACTCAAAGCCAATCAACACACCAATCGCAATAGGACATAAACTATCCAAGAATGATGAATCTACTAAAGTGAACTAGACAATGTACAAATACATGACTAGAAAGTTGTATTATGTTGTACATAGTAGACTAGACATTGATTTAGTAGTTGGGATAGTGGCAAGATTTTGTACAAAATCCAAGAGAGAATCATCTTATGGTTGTTAAGAGAATAATGAGGTATCTAAAAGAAACTAATGAATTTGGTTTGTACTACAAGAGAAGTGAAAAGTTTGAGCTAAGAGCCTACATTGATGTAGATTGGGGAGGTAACATTGATGATAGAAAAAGCACCAATGGAGGAGCAATCTTCTTAGGCAAAAGGTTAATCACATGGACCAACAAAAAGAAAAGTTGTACCTCACAGTCCATAGCTGAAGCTGAGTATGTTGCAGCTACTATAAATTGCACCACCATTATGTGGATTAAACATTTACTACAAGGAATGAAGGAAGAAGTGAATGAACCTATGATACTTTATTGTGATAACACAAGTGCTATCAACATATCAAAGAACCCTGTAATGCATGCCGAAACAAAGCACATTGCAATCAAGTATCACTATGTAAGAGAATTGATAGAAGACAAGCAAGTGAAGATGAAATATGTAATCTCAAAGGAATAGACTACTGAAATCTTCAATAAAGCACTACCTAAAGATGCTTTTGAGTATCTTAGAGGTAAGTTAAGGGTGATATCCCTAACAATAGCTACTTTAGTAATAGCAAGGATTACCCTACACCAAATGAGTTAAATATTCAAAAGATCTAAGTTGATGCAGAGGATACTTACTTTAGGATTCATTCCTGAAGTAATCAAAATGCTGAAATTCCAAATCAGTCACAATCGAGGTGATAGAAGGAGAAATTGAAAGAACCTACAGATGCTACACTTACATGTTAAGATGCTAAAGTACTATTATGTCTTTGGCATTGTTGTCAAAGAGGGAGAATGTGCTAGAAACTAATTTCATGTGATGATTTCATTTGATAAAATGAGCTAGGAAGAACTGATCAATTGATCAACAACATTTGAGGATAAAGAGAAGAGAGCAAAAGGAAAGAGTAGAAACTGAGAAAATAACACAGAAGGTGAAAAAATGTATAGCAGCTAAGAGGGAGAAGTGAAAACTGATGGTAATATATTTCTTTTTTGTACTTGACTTACTGTTCTAACTTTTTTTGAATAGTTTGGTCTAATGGTTAATCAGTTTGGTTTGCCATCAATGCCAAAGAGGGAGATTGTTAGAAATCTAATTCAAAAGATCATCGTTGAAGATTACAAGGAAGATTGTTGCAAGGAAGGAAGTTGATTGATAGAGAATGTTTTCAATCATTGTTTTGTCATTGATGTCAAACCTGCTAAGTGTAGGAATGACAATTGCTTATATATAAGATCCAAGTACTATCACTTAGTTGATTGATGAAGAGGATTTAATCAACATGATGTAACAAGAATACCTAAGGGAAAGGTTGAGTTATGATTTTGTAATGGAGTGCAAGGATTAGCTAAGACAATGGTTAAATGATGTATTGGTAACATATTCTAAGATACAAAGGTTGGTCTCACTTAGAAACTTTAGAAGTAAAAGTTGTAAAAATTTTAACTACAAAACTTGAACTAAGAATAGTAGTGGGTGCTGAGAAAGCTAGTTCAAGCTGAAAAAACTTTTAGTTGGAGCCAAGCATCAAAAAATTCTGGTGTGTGCCAAGTGAAGTTTAGGTGCCGAGTGAAGTTTAGGTGCTAAGTGAACTTCAGGTGCCGAGCACCAGTTTTTTATATAGTGCCAAGCTGCTACATTATGAAAAAGTCATAGATTCACCAGATCTAAGACAACATGGTTGTTACCTAGAATTTTTTGAACCTAATAGAGGATAAGGATAATGAACTAGTGGCACAAAATTCTATGTAAACTATTTTTGAGTAAATTCAAGAGGATTATTTAAGATGTTTCTAGAAGAGACAAGATATGGTGTAGATACATTGTATCCTACCTAATCCATCAAAACCCTAAAGTTGGAGAGGGAGAATCGAGCAGGAAAAGTATTCCAGACTTCTATTTAAGGAGTCATAGGTCATGAAGCAAAGTGTTGGTCAAGTATGAGAGCTTGAAGTGTTGAAGAAGGTATTGAGAAGAAAGAGAATACAGAGACTCTACTTCGATAGGTGACCATAGAGATGATTGCATTGACATAATGGAGAAGAAGATTCAAGGAGAAAAAGCTTGAAAGGAGGGCAAGTTGTTAGTATTGTAGAGTTTGAAAGCTAGACAATGTTATGAGCTGAGAACTGATCTAAGATCTACAAGATAAGTTATGTATTGTAATTAGGTCAAAACCCTTTATTGTTACTCTCTAGCAATTGTATCTGTTAGGGTGAATGGAAATCCTATGGACTTAGGTTGGTTTAATAGCCATTTGTAAATCCTTTAATAGGGTGACATTCCAAGTGAATGGTCTAAAGTCCTCTAACCAAGCCCACTTCTAATAGATTACTAAAATCCTTTAGCCAAGTCACATTTAACAGTGTGTTGTAAGCTTTTAATAGGGTAGGCCTTTCATAGGGCATCACTTCAGAAGAGTGGGAATTGAGTAGCATGTTACTGGTAGTCTTTCCCGAATTGGATTTCCATGTAGATCACTATGTTATGTGTTGATTTTTCATGTGTTATACTTGCATGTTGATTTATAGTAACCTACTGAATAGGAATGTTTAAGCTTTGATGAATGGATAGTTTAATGGGCTCACTATACTTAGTGAAAAAAAATTATTTGGACATTAGGACCTTCGATAAATGATTCCCCCCCACCCCCCACATACCTATCAATTATTCTAAAATCATTTCTAACAATTCAGATATTTGAAAGGAACATCTGACTATGGAATATGGTATGATAGATCAAGTGATTTTACTTTATGTGCATATATTGATGCAGATTGGGAAAGTAGTATGGATCATGGAAAGAGCACCAATGGTGGAGCATTCTTTTTTTTGAGGAAGATTGGTTTCTTGGCTAAGAAAGAAATAGGATTATATCTCAGGGTATGTGCAGGATCATGGTGTACCAAACTATGGCCTTAAGTGGCAGTGAAAAACCAGCAAATCAGGGTTATGTCAACTTGACGCATAATTTTAAAGTGGTTCTGAACTTTATACAAAAAAGTTGTAAGAAAATAATCTATAGGAAATTGAATCTAGTTTCTAAACTACAAGGCCTTATCTAGAGAAAAAATTATTTCATTGGTCAAAAGTTTAGATTTTAATGCAGTACTACAAAAATTTTACGGCAAAAATAAAAAGTAAGTGTATGTCTGACCACCTTAATCATAATCAAATGCTAATATTTTTAAATATAATTTTAGATCTAAAAATTAGACTCATGCCTGGATGTGACGCATATTTTTGGGAATTTTTATTCCAAATAAATAATTAATTATGAATTTTCTACTATATTGTTTTCCGAATTATAAAACTCCTGTGTCTGACCAACTTTACTAGTTCAAAAAAAATCAAAATTAAGTTTTTTTTTCTCTTATACTAGTCGGAGCATAGAATGTGACACATCTTTTGGATTTCACAAATCTTAAATGGTTTGAAAGTTATAGCTATTTTTCAACTAGTATGTCAATCAGCACTTTGTAGCTAAATCCATTAGAAAATAAGTAATAATTACTTACTAAACTTGTAATTTCACAAACCTTACATTTATGAAAAGTTAAGAACATTCTTAAGAAACCCTTTTCATTACATCAAATTTTGGTTAAAACAAAGTCGTTAGCTACATGCTTGAAGTAAAAAACACATAAGAACATGCCAAAAACACATTTTTGAGATGTTTTAAATATGATCATATAAGGTTGGTATCGAAAGATATAGTAGGAATTATAAAGGTATTAATTGTTTTCATTTAGTATCAGGATGGATGGGAAAAAAATTGGAATATATTTTGAAATTTTTTGAGGTGTTTCAGAACTACATATTTTCCAGATCACCACTTTTTGGCACACCATGATCTTGCACATACCCCTCATAAAGTACAGTTGAAGTAGAGTATGTAGTAGCAAGAAATAACTGTAATTAATTTATGTGGATGAATTAGATGTTGAAAGATATTGTTATTGAGTTTACAAAACTTGTTATCATATATTCCAATAACAAAAGTATAGTAATTATGTCAAAGAATCTTGTATTGCATTCTAAGACTAAGCATATGTCTATTAAGTATCATTTCTTGAGAGAGAAGGAAAAACTAAAAGAGATTAGGTTGTAGTATGTGAGCACTAAAAATTGGATTACAAATATCTTTATGAAGGCCTTACCTAAAGATACATTTGAGTACCTAAGAGTTATGCTTGGGGTTATTCCCCTTCCTACTTTAGCGTAGATGGTGTAGTAAGTGCATCAATCTAGTAGTATAGAGAACTATTGTTAGACTAGACTGAATGTTGATGCTTCATGTAAGAGGGAGTATCTATTGAGAGATGAGTCATTAAAGACTCTTGGCATGTGATCTTGAATGGTGTCTTTGGACACTTGAGTTGGTTGAAGACTTGGAGCAGTATATTATCAAGCATTAATAATTGGTATAGTGAGATAATGTGGCTTTTTTAATTGATGTCAATGGGGGAGAATTGTTGAGATAATGGGTTGTGCACACATTGCATAATATTTTTATTTTATTATTTTATTTTATTATGTAATGTTGTACCTAGATGGACGTGCAACATGTAAATATTCCCATGGAATATTATTGATGAGTTGTATTGTAACATTGTGAAAATATTTCATGTAATTATTTAATATTGGGCAAAAGAGTTAAATTCCCAATATTAAATGTGGGGTCAGTAGGTGAGGTAGCACATGGTTTTAGCACATGGTTTATGTAATACCACTTGGTGGTTTTGTGAGACTTGCTACTATATAAGAAGCCACAAGGGTAGTTGTTGTATAGAGACAGAGGGAGTGACAAGGAGAACACAAAAGGCAAGAGTCGAGCGGGACAAGGCTTGACAGGTTAGCCAAGGGAGCATTTGTGAAGGTTGAAAGCATGGCATGGGATGTGTGGATTCATGCTTGTTCACATAGTTTGCTCGGTTGTGGCTATGGCCATGAAGGCTTCCATGGTTGTATGACAATGGTATTTTTTTGTTGAATAATACATGATGATGGATGCTTTTGAAGGCTGGGTTTTTCCCTCAATGAGGGTTTCCCAAGGTATATCTTGTGTCACAATTTTGTGGGTATGTTGTCTATTCTCTTGCATGTGGATTTTAATTCCGTGTTTATTTTATATTTATTATGGGTTATGTGGAAATGGTTATATTCTTTATTGCCAAGTTTCCTTACAAGAATATGCATGAAAAACATCTCCTAAGTATATATGAGGAGATTGCTTGGAAATCTCTATTTCATTATGGAGATTGAGAAAGATTCATGTAAGAATGAAAGAGGAATATCTCTATGGGGAAGATATGTATGGTAAGTTTTTTATTGTGAACAAATGTTGATGATCTTAAGAAGATGATGAATAGAGTAGTGTTCTAGACGATTTCAGATTTAATTAATGAAGAGGATTTGAAAATATGAGAGGAGTAATAGAGTACTATTTTGTATTCTTGGAACTTAGATGTTTTTCATGTCTATGTTTCCATCAATGTCAAAGGAGGAAATTTTTACTGTTAATTACAACATTGGGGGAGTATCCCAAGAATTGGAGAGTATTGACATGTTGCATTCATGATTGTATTTCTCATTGATGTCAACATAGCGGTAAGTCTCTATAGATTGCTAGAGTACTAGATAGAGACCTTAGTTGTAGGGAAAATTGTTTGATTTTTTGGTGATGTGAATTCAAGGACATATTCTACACTATGTCCTAATGTTGTGGTTCAATTTATAGAATCTAACTCAAAGACATATGGAAGATATGATTGATTTACTAAGAGAAATACAGAAACATAATGCTTGGATAACGTCTTGATATTTGTTTGATATTTTTCATCTAAGATATAATGAGAAGATATTTGGTTAGAAAATGACTCATGAAAGCCAAATGGTGATGTCAACAAGTGCACAAGCCCTAGTATCACATGCATGAGAAGTTATATAGACTATGAGCTGACAATGATATTCTAATTGTAATTTAATTAATTATCTTATTATAATTAATTAGGAAAATTGCAAGGTTGACTCAAGGAACCATTTTGAAGATATGGTATAAAGGAAAATTTTTTCCCTTGTTTGTAATATGTATCTAGTATTGAATTGAATATGAACTACAGAAAGGAGAAGAATATTTACTGAATGTGAGTAAGTGATCCAAGGGATTATTGGAGGTGATTTTTGTGATCTGGTTACAAGATATGAAGGAGAAGAAGTTTGTTTGATAGGATAGAGGAAGAGGAAGGAAGGAAATTTCATTTCTATTATTCTACAAGGAATAATATAGAGATCATTTGGATAGTGGGTTCATTGAACTTAATCTTGAATTTTTTTGGGCAGTGGGTACAACTATCTTCCACAATTCTTAACAGGGTTGGAATCTCCTAACGAGGATTCAAAGTCTCCTAACAGGGACTTATATGTACTAAATGTTGTTATAGACTCCTAATAGGGTCCATCCTTTAATAAGGAATATTTATATTAGTACATCATCTTATGGGTACCATACCCACTGGAGTTTTCCCTCTGATCAAGGGTTTCCCTAGTTAACATATCTAGTGTTAGTTGTACATGAGTATCTTGTTATAGTTTCTAATTATATTTCTCATATGGTTAAATTTTAATATGGTTCATAATTATGATATTATTTGGATAAATGATTCATGCCCCCCCCCCCACCCCCCTCTTAGTTATCTCTTAGTTATATTGGTGGACTGTATATTCTAACATCCATCTCTCATGAGAATAAATGGAACACTTAGCACTCATTGGATCTAGGTGATTGTCATAGATTTGAAGCACCAAAACTTCTCAGGAGGTCACCCATCCTAGTACTACTCCCTCCTGAGCATACTTAACTACAAACTTTCCTCCATGGTTAAGCCCACTCTATTTGCAACCTAGTTAGGAGTTTTTTTGTACATAATTTTAATAAAGTTAGTGATTTGATCATGCTTTTGTAAGGAAAAATCCATACATCCAAAAATACATGAAAAAGATGGGGTTTATTATAAATGCATCATTGTATATGTGTTCAAGGCCAAAATTTGGATACAATAAAGTATGCTATTGGTTTTCTCATTCTATGTGTAGCTCATCTTTCTAGAATGTGTGTTTATTTTATAAATTTTTCTTCATGAATTGTGATGGAGCTAATGGTTTTGTTTTGTTTTAATGATCATAAGTTTTTTTAGTTCTAGTATTTGTCTTTTTCTAGAAAAATCCTCTATTGTGACTAGTTGGAGAAAGGATCACCCTCTTGTTTTTGCATAGTGATTTGTCTCATGTGTGGGTACTCTCCATAGATGCATGATTTGATAAATCATGAAACAAATTTGGGTGTACAATAATTTCCTTTGAAAATTGTACTAGTGGATTTGAGGACATTTTTCTCCTACTTTCACTAATTCCCTACCATTCCATTTCAAGTTTTAATTCATACATGTATTGTTGCTTTGACATATGTTCCATTAGGAATTTTATTTTCAGCAATTTTCTTTAATCTCTTGTTACCCTATCTTTTTCATTTTCTATTTAAATGTCTTTAGAATTTGAATTTATATAGTTGCATTGTTAAAACTTGCATTTATCATAAAATCAAAAACTAGAAACAAATATTGGATTACAATTATGTTTGAATTGCCCAGAATTGTCAAAAGATACCAAAAATTCCTCCTTGTGAACATTCACATTTATCTTCCATTGAGCTACCTAGGGTGTTGAAAAATAACATCCAAAAACTTGTATTTTGTTACTCTAATCATCTTTTCGAGAGAGAGATTTGTTAGAATTTCTATGCTTGGCATCATGCCAAATGACTGCCCTATAGAAGTGGCACTAGACAGAGGGCTAATTTAACACAATTTTGTCCAAATCACAGTTCTACAGTTTGACAGACTTTTTTTTTAATAGTTTTTTTTAAAATAGTCTGATAGGTTCGCATCTGTAAAACTTTGCAACTTTTTAGGTGTGCAACTTCATAGGTTTGAAGGTGTGCAACTTTATAACTCCACAACTTTGTGTACATAGTTTTAGAAGTTGGACCATCTTGATCCATCAAATCTCTTTCAGTAAGCTTTGAAGTTTCCTCCCAATAAGCATGACGTTCTAGAATTTGATCATTTTCACAAGCCTCTCAATGATAAAGGAATTCCAAGGCTCCATTCACTCACACCACATATTCTATTATCATATTCTACTTCACAACTCACTTTTTCTTCAACTACGTCCAATCAGAAACAAACCTAATCAGTACCACCATCACCAATGGTTTTCTTTGCAACCACTTAGTATTCACCAATTAAGCTAACAAGTCCACTCCATGACCTACAAAAAAATTGTGAGAACTTCTGCCCAAAGTAAATTTATGGTGAAATTCAAATAGTGAAAGATCACATTAAGGTCTTTAAGGAAATATGCAATGGAAAAGAAATTCAGCATGAGGATGTGGTACTTCGCTTGTTCCCTTACACTTTGGAAGAAGCAACATTCAATTGGTACATGAAACTACTGCCAACTACTAACACAAATTTTGTGATCTTAAGGAATCTCTTTCTAGATCAATTCAAAATGTTTATCAATCTGGCTATCTTACACCACCAATTTCTATCTATCAAGAGGGATCCTATAGAGACAATCTCCTAGTTTAATCATCACTTTCATATGAAATATCGGGGATTGGAAGCTTCCTACATGGTTCCCCTAGAAGTTGTGATATAAATATACCTCAACTCCATAGATAAACTTACAACCATCTTCTTATGAAGGCTTCCTATAGTAGATATCAATAGCTTAGAAAATGTCTTTCAAGAAGTGACCACTTTTACAAAACTAGAAAATCCCAATGGAGGTGGGAACATTTTGATTGTGGTTAACCCTTCCACCATAATCCCCTCCCTTACCCAGTAGGAGCACAAGTTGTCCCTACTAAATTTACTCCTTTGAACCCTATACCAATGGAGTAGGTGGCTTCTACTAAAGCCCCTACCATTACATATCCATGATACAAACCACTAAAGGCATTTTTCTTCAAATAAAAGGTTTCTTTGACTACCAAAGAAGAAGTGTGACTATTGATCTAGAACAATTGGAGAAAACTATATCTCAAATAAAAAATGTTCTCATGTGCCTACAATTATTATAGGGATAGAACAATAATTTCTAACACTCTAACAAGGCTCAAAACAATAATGGTTACAACCAAAACCATACAAGGCATTTCAACACCACAAAAAAATAATTCTAACCCTGTAGATCACAATAATGGTTTTCCTACTAAAATTGGCAATGGAACACTCACCCAAACAATAGAAGTATCCCAACCAAGAAAAATACCAATGCTCAGTTTGTTAAGATAAATCAAATAAGCATGAGCCAAAATGTCCATAAGAACATTCATAGTTTCTTCTTCTGGGGAGACCAAAACTTGAAAAAAACTATTCAAGGCACAAGAGATGCCTCCCATGTAGTTCAACACCAATAGTTCTAGAATCTTTCAAGGCTTCATTGAATACTAAATATGGAGATCTAGAAAATGAGGATTTCATTTTTCTATTTGTTGGTTAGCATTTTTTTCTCCTGTTAGGATTTATAACCTAACTCTTTTTAATGCCCAATGTTTGGTGAAATAAAAGGATGTCACCAAAAAATGGATCTTTGTATGTGTTCTATCACTGCCCTCTAAATTACAAGGTAAAACTCCCTTAGGACTCTCAATGATGTGCAATTAATATGTCTTTCTCAGATCAAAATATTAAGAAAGAATAAGCTCTTAATGTAAAAGTAGTAAAGGCTAACTAAATTTCTTGTAGACATAAACAACTCAAGAAAAATGGATTTGGATAACGCAAAAATCTCAATGGGATGTTTATCATGAATTATCTTGCAGAACTTCTATCTAGCTTCTAACTACAATCTATCTCTACTTATGAAATGATGATTGTTAACCCTAACAAAGCAAAATGATAAGAGGGAGAGAAGAAACATAATCATATATGGATAGTAATTGGAATTACTTTACTGCTAACACCATGATGAAATGGAATTCAAAAGGAGATAACAGAGCCACACACAATTGTCTTTCAACTCTTCATGCAAAAACTACTTTAAAACTAAGTGGAACAAAAAAACCTTAATAGAAAATGTAGGTAGATGGAACTACAAGACCAATTCACC
The DNA here is from genome assembly GCA_028749045.1 of Cupressus sempervirens. Taxonomy (NCBI): domain Eukaryota; kingdom Viridiplantae; phylum Streptophyta; class Pinopsida; order Cupressales; family Cupressaceae; genus Cupressus; species Cupressus sempervirens. Next base: position 236,822,927 of record CM053791.1, read on the forward strand.
ATCAAGATTTCCAACCCTTTCATTATTAGAAAAAATTACATTTATAGTTTTCATTCATTCCTCAGTTTTGGCAGTGCAACAGTCACACAATAGAAAGAAAATATTAATAAAATGTGAAAACATCTAATCTATAACATGGTATGGACACATGGCATCTTTTGCAATGATGAGCTTGATCCCATTACACATCTGAGAACACCTAGCTACCATTTATCTTCATGTGGCTTTAGAAACCTTGTGAAAATCTTCATTTCCTTCATTTTTTTTTTTGTGCCAAATCCATGTAATCTATATCTCAACAGTCATAACAAGTTTGAATTCTAGTCGTTGATCTTAAATCAACGATCCTGATTAAAACCTAGTGATCCTCCTTATTTTCCCCTTTATGAATTCCTTCATGGGTCCATCTATGCACACATGTCCAATGCTTGAATTATTTCTTTCATTATTCTTTATACTTTTTTCAAAAATCAAAAATTGACAGGTGTTGATTTGCTTTTGATCAATGGCCTCCATAAAGTGAAGATCTTTTATAATAGTAAAAAACTCCAACCAATTTGAGCTTTTCATCTAGAAAACTTATTCTAATGCATTCCTTTTTGTGGCCCACAGCTGAGTCTAGTCCCACCATCTCTATGTGTCAAATGCTCACTTTCTCACTTTGGTTATTTCTCATGGAACTTTATAAAGTGAGAAAGTGACAGGTCTTGATCTAATCTTTGTTGGATGGTTAGGATGCATTGATGATCTAGGTTACTATTCATAGCTTCGCAACACAGAATACCTTAACTACATTACTATCTATGATGTTACGATCACTAACTATTATTTCATTTCACAAGTTTGCAAGCTTAAGTTTTAACTTACAACTAAGCTTTACAATGATGCGATACCTTATTTCTTTAACTATTAAGTTATCTTCATAGTTTCTCAACTCAAAATCTTTTCTCATGGCTTAACTATGTGATGGTGTTATCATAAGCTTTTTCTCCTTCACAACCCTAACCTTAGATTACTCTTAACCACTTGTGATGGTGTGATGGTTAAAATTTTGAATGCCCTAGGTTACTTCTAGTAGCTTTGCCACTTAAGCATCCCTTAACTACATTACTACATGTGATGTTGTGATCACTTTACACTTAATCAACCATATCACCTTTTATAGATTTGCAATCCAAATTTGAAAGTTAGCCTTAACAACTATGATGTTGTGATGATTGCATAGAAGACTGTTATCTTGTTTCGTTGCTTCATGACCAAAGGATTCAATTGCCATCAAAACTGTGTGATGATGTGATAACCATGTGAAATTGACTGCTACCATCCATCGCAACCTAAAACCTTGACTCATCTCTTAACCTTGTGAAGTGATGAATGCATGATTTTGGTTTGCCACAACACTAACCTTAGGTCAACTTTAACCACTTATGACAATGTGATGAATAAATTTTTCTACTTCATCACCTTAGCCTAAATTTTGCCTTAACTCCTTGTGATCATGTGACTACTCAAACCTTAACTACAGTGGTTAGCTCTCACTTCTTCACAACTTAAAATACTTAAGGGCACTTATAATTCCATCATCAAACACAATCAATTTGATCCCCATTTGAGGGCTAGGAATCCATCTCTAAGGGCAATTGACTTTTTAACTAGTGAGGTGGAGATTTTGATGCATTCTGCATCATTGATTTGGTTTTGATCTTTTATCTTACCACCTTTGACCAAGATGTTCTCCATTGCTGGCTATTTGAGCTCATCCTCTACATCAAAATTGAATGCTCTTCCTTCTAAATTTTTCCCATGATCTACATCATATCCCATGGCCTTGATATTGATTTTCTCTACTGCCTGTTTCTTTGAATATAAGCATGATCTTCTTTTCGAATGCATCTTGTCTTCACCCTGAACACTTGATCAAAGCAATAGGGTTTCAAAGCAACTTCCCTCTCATCTATGAAAGGCATAGACTTACCCTCCCTTTCTTAATCACCTAATATGAATGAATGCATTAGATTACTTTTGAATTCCAACCTAGGTGCACACAAAGGGATAGATGAGAGTAGAATTTCCTTAAGGAAAATCTAGACATAGACATGACATCACATTGACTCAACCCTAATGCTAGAAGTTTGTGAAATATAGGAGAACTAAAAACATGGCAATAGCTAGCTCTAGCTAGGGAACTAGGCATGTTAATGTCTATTCAATGACCTAGCAATCTCTATTTTTGCAAAATAAGGTGACAACTTCGTAACAAAAAGAATAGACTAATCTAGGAAAGTAGCAACAACTAACTAAGAAAGTTAGAAACCAAGCTAAAGCAAACTGGATGAAAGAAAAACCTACCTAACTAGCTACTATGCAGGGGTTACATGCTTTATTTTTGCATTTGATACAACTTCAAATCCTACCCATTATAAGAACATGGTACGATTTCTCCAATGGGATATGCCAACTTGAAAGAATTATTCAGGTTCACTTGCATGATTTGAATGGCCCTTTCTATAAAGACTAAAACATGGAGTGCATTCCTCTTGGTTCATGTCTCTTATCGCATAGTAGGACCAAATCACCTTCCATGAAATTCCTTGGTCTTTCTCTTTTATCAAATAAATTCTTGACTCTTCCTTGATGCTAAGTTATTTTATTTACCATTTCTTCTCTTTCCTCTTGAAACTTGGTGAACTAAAAAATTCTCTTTTCCAATCCATCTTTGAATGTGCCATCCTCAATCACAATATTTAACTTACAAGTGGTAAGCTCTAGAGGTAGTGGCAAGCTAGCTTCTACTTCAAAAACTAACTCGAAAGGTGTGGTCCTATCTTCCCATAAAGCATCACATATCTTCTTGTGCCAGCTTCCTGATTATCTGAGACTAATTTCTTCAAGATACTAATCAAATTCTTATTTCTAGATTCATCTATTGGAAATATAAGAAGAGTAACTAAAAGGGGAGGGGTGAATCAGTTACCACTAAAATATATCCCAGATCCCTTAGATGTCAACATAGAACATAAAATTCACTGAAAAATAATCTTTCTCGACAAACACACAAGCACTCGATTAATAATGATAATATGTTGTAACTCAGTAACCTCTTAAATAAAAACTATAACTTGGCAAATTCTTAACATGCAAATATTAAGATATTATCTATGATTAAACATTAATTAACTTAGTTGCATACACATAAATTAAATAGCATGAACACAAGTGACACAAAGATTTAACATGGAAATCCAATTTGGGAAAAACTACCAATTGCAACTAGTCACTGATTTTCACTTTTCTGAAGTGAGCCCAATTAGGAGCCAACCTAGTTAAATGTTACAAAACACACTGTTAGGTGTGATCCTATTAGAGGATTTAATCACCCTATTAGGAGTGGCCTTGTTAGAGGTCTTTAGACACTTCAATCTAGGAATGCCACCTTGTTAGAGGATTTACAAATAGCTATTAAGCCAACTCTATTAAGAGATTTAGATCACTACTACAATGGTTAGAGAGTAACAATGAGATGACCACATTTATTATGCAACTAAATTTATGATTATAGATCTCAATTTTGGCTTGAATACTTGATGCTTTCTAATCGAATGTATCTTTGTAGCTCTATAAGGATATTATGCTTATTCTTCTAATTTGCTTCGTATTAGCATCTTCTATTCTTCCATACACTTGCTTACTTTCAATCCTCAACTTGACCTTATACTTATATCATATTCATCAAGTTGACTTGAATATAACTTAGAATAATTAATATTCATCTCCTTAGCCACCTAGAACCAAAAAAAAAATCAACTAAACTCAATATTCGAAAACAAGAAAATTCTTCATTAGCCAACCCTGCTCGGTAGATACTAACTCAGAAATGATTTTCCTATGTTAACCAAGTGAACTCAGTTAAAAATGCATCTTTTGTAACTTCCTTTGGTAATTGAGTGGGTTTGGTTAACACTGGTTCCATCCAAATTTCTTTTGCTACTCAAGTGAACTTAGTTAACACTCAACTTCTGCAAAATTCTCTTCAATGCTCGTGTAAACTCAGTAGACACTGCCTTCTAAACTTCAAAAAGACTAGAATACTCAAAAGACACAATAAATTTTCTTCATTTCTTGAGTGAGCTCAGAAAACACTGACTAGTAAAGATATGACATTTTTGTAACATCAAAGAGAATACACAATTAACCAATTGTATTCAACATTCTCCCTCTTTAGCATTGATGGAAACACGTGTCATAATACAATGAAATTTTAGAGAAAAATAAATTAAGGAAAATATCCTTAGTTTCATTCTAATTATCATCCATGAGAAATCCCTCTATCAGTTTCAACTCCCTCTAACTTTAGTTTCTCCTCTATCAAAAAACTTTGTCTTCTGATAGAAAACTTTCCCTCTTTTATATTAGACCAATTTCTCCTTTGACATCTTCAAACAAATTTTATGATGATATAATGAAAACCAAACTCTCCCTCTTTGACATCTTATGCCAAAGATAATATTCAGTTAATATCAATGTACCTTGTGTATAGATTCATCTACAATCTACCCTTTCATTACTACATCAACTGACTAATCTTCATTATGCTCTAGTCGATGCACGAATAAACTTCATTTAGTGAGTTTCACATAGGGGAATAACCCCTAACTTATATCTTAGATACAAAAATGCATCCTTAGGTAATGGCTTGGTGAATATGTCTTCAATTTGTTCTTTAGTATTCACATATTCCAATCTTACCTCTTTATCTTGCACCAATTCTCTCATAAAATGATATTTTATTACAAAGTGCTTGGTCTTGGTATGTATCATAGGATTCTTTGATATATTAATTGTATTGCTGTTATCACAGAAGATAACTACTAGATCCTTGATCTATACCTTCATACCTACTAATAGTTGCTTGAACCAAACAACATTGGAGAAATTAACTAATACTACAACATACTTTGCCTCTGTTATAGCCTAATAAATGCAATTTTTCTTCTTACTTGTCCAAGATACTAGTCTTTTACCAAGAAAGAACACTCCACCAATGGTTCTCTTCATGTCAACAAAACTTCCTGCCCAATCAACATCAGTAAAGGCTTTCAAATATAGATTGCCTCCTTTCTTGTACCATAATCCATAGTCTTCAATACCCTTTAGGTACCTCATGATTCTCTTGATCACCATCATCTGATTTTCTTTAGGATTTGTTGAGAATCTTGCCACCATACCAACTGCTAATGCAATATCAGGCCTTGTATGCACTACATATTGTAGTTTACCAATCATTGATCTTTATGTGGTCTGATCTACTTCTTTAGAATCATCATTCTTGGAAATCTTATATCCAGTAGACATAGGTATTCCAACTAGTCTTGAATCTTCAATTCTAGATTTCTTTAGTATCTCCTTGATATATTTAGATTGAGTAATGTAGATACCATCTTTCTTCTATTTATTACACAATCCAACAAAGAATTGTATCTCTCCAAACATGGACATCTTAAATTCCTTACTCATTTCCTATAAAAAATTCTTTGCATAAGTCAACATTTCTAGTAAATAATGTGCCATCCACAAATATTTCTGCCAACACAACCTTCTTGTTTGGTCCTTCTTTGATATATAGGTTTTTCTTGTCATTTATCCTTTGAAAAATAATCTTTATTAAGTAGTTATTAAGTCTTTCATACCAAGCTCTAGGAGCCTTCTTGAGAGCATACAATGCTTTTTTTAGTTTACAAACCATATCCCTTTTGCTAGGATCTACAAAACATTCAATATGTTCTATGTAAATTTCATCTTCAAGAATGAAGATTTCACATCCATTTGATAAACTTTAAATCCTTTATATGTAGCATAAGAAAGTAATGTCCTAACACCTTCTAATCTTGCAACAGGAGCAAAAGTTTCACCACAATCAATACCTTCTTCTTGAGAATTGCCTTTGCATATTAATCTATCTTTGTTTATAGAAAATTCTCCATCTTCATTCAGCTTATTTTTGAAAACCCACTTTGTGCAAATTACATTTTTATCCTTGGGTCTAGGAATAAGAGTCCAGGTCTTATTCATTTCTATCTATTCTATCTCTTTATTCATTGCTTCAATCCATCTTTCATTATCCAAAGCATCTTTAACTGATCTAGGTTCAAATTCAATAAGAAAACATGTACCTTTCAATTTGTTTCTTTTCATTGTACCATCTAACTTGTCTCAAATGATCTAATTAGGTACATGGTCCCTTCTGACATATCTTACCAACATAGATACTTTGGATTTAGAATTTGTTTCACTATCCTTGCCATGATCTTATGTATCAAGCTTAGGTCCCACTATCTATTACTTGAGTCCTTCAAACTTGGTTTTCTCTAGCTAGAACTCAGTAGCCTCTCGCTATGACTTGAGTCCATCAAAATGTGACTTGGTTTGCATTGGATGCAACTCAGGTGCTTCTAGAGATTTTGGGGACTCAAGAGGTGAATTCTCCTAACTTCCAATTAGATTTGGAAATGTATTATGTTCAAAGTAAATAAACCTTTTGTAATCCTTAGGTTCTTTGATGCTCTTTTCTACAAACTCATCAATTCTCACATGTGCACTTTCTATGATATTATGAGTGGACAAATTTAAACATTTATATTTTTTACTTCTAGTGGAGAATCCTAGGGATATGCCTTCATCACCTTTGACATCAAATTTTCTTTTCCTAGTCTCTTTCAGAATATAACATTTGCTACCAAATACTTTCAAGTAACTTACATTAGGTTTGTAGCCATACCATAGTTCATAAGGAGTTTTATTTGAGTCTTTATTTAGTTGTACTTTTTTCAAGGTATGCACTACAATACTGATTGCTTCCTTCTAGTATTTGATAGTGACATTCTTTTCTATCATCAAAGTTCTTGTACAATCCATGATGGATTTGTTCCTTCTCTTAGCTATGCCATTATGTTGTGGTGTACCAAGGGCTTATACTTGTCTTTTAATTCTTCTTTCAATGAATAATTCATTGAACTCATTAGAAATGAATTCACCTCCTTTATCTGATCTCAAACATTTCAACTTCTTTCCAGTTTCCTTCTCTACTCTAGCTAGATACCACTTAAACTCTCAAAATTATTTAGATACATTAAAGTCATCATTCTAGAATAATCATCAACAAAAAGAATAAAATACTTATCTCCATTGTAGCTTTCAATTCCAATAGGTCCACATAAGTCAATATGAATGAGCTCCAAGACTTCTTCAGAATGATAGTTCTTGCTTTTGAAACTTGTCTTGCCCATTTTACCAATTTAATAATTTTTGCATAGGCCCATATCATGTTTTTTCAAACTAGGAATACCTCTCACTCTTTTTTTTATGCTTATCTTGATCAGATTATTAAAGTTCACATGACATAAGTTCCTTTTATGCCATAACCAACTTTCTTTTACTTGAGCAATGAAACATAAAATTTCACTAAGATCTAGGTAGAATAAGTTACCTTTTGTTTTGTTACCAGACCCAACTAGATTTCATTTTCCATCTAGCAGCTTTGCCTTCTCATTCATGAATTCTACCTTGAATCCAATTTTATTCAAATATGCCACACTCAGTAGATTATTCTTTAGTCCTTCAACCCAATAAGAATTATCACATCTAAGTTCATTGGTTAGTAAGATACAACATTTTCCTTTTATGCAACATGGTTCATTGTTTCCAAATATTAAACTTCCACCATCATAGTGTTCCAAATGTTCAAACTTTGTTTTATCACTAGTCATATGATGTGAGCAGCCATTATCAATAATCCATGTTTCATTTTTGCTAACATGAGAGACAAGTGTCATTTTATCTTCATCATCATATTCATATTTTATAGCAATATAGACCATTTCATCATCATCACTACTATCTAAATCATTAGCCATGAAACAAGACTTCTTCTCTTTATCCTTGTAGTCCTTGAGGTTCTTGAAATCCTTTTTTCCTTTGTACTTTTTGTTCTTCTTTTCTTCTTTGTCTTCTCTATTTGGACACCTTACAACTATGTGACCAACTTCTTCACAAGAAAAATAGATTAAATGAATTTTACCTTTATACTTTCCTTTTCCTTTGGGATACCTTCTTGCAAGAAATGCTTCAAAGGCTTCAAGATCACTATCATAACTATCTTCCTCTTCACTTTTAGATTTTTTTCTCTTAGAACTTTTAGCTGTCTTCTTGAGTGATACCTTGGCTTCAAATGCAAGCTAAATATTTCTAGAACTAGGAGTATAATTATCATAGTTATCTGGTTCAAATGTTGTCAATCTTCCAACTAGAGCATCCAAAGTTGTCTTGTTATTTGGATTACATCTCATCTCATGAATAGTGGAAACTCTAATTTCATAGATAGGAAAAAAGGTTCTGAGTACCTTGGTTACCACTATTACATCTTCAATTGTTAATCCAAAGGCTTTGCTTCCACTGACACTAGCTTTGATTCTCTCAACATATTTTGCAATCTTCTGACCCTCTCTCATCTTCATTTGATCAAAAAAACCTCTCAAGCTTTTTGTTTATTCTCTTTTGACATTATCATCACCTCCATATATATCCTTCAGTTTGGTCCACATTTCATGAGAACTAGCACATCCTTTGATCTCATCAAATTCAGCATAGTTAAGAGTTGATGCTATGTCAATTATCGTAATGTTATGATTTTTCTTTTCAAAAATCTCCTCCACAATCAATGTTCCCGTAGAAGCTTTGTAAGAATTTTCCAAATATTTCAAACTTGAATCACTGATGGTTTTCTAGGTGAAACTTCATAAGTTATTTCCATGCCTCAAATTTATCTTTGTATAGTTTGGGAATCTCTCTTCTATAAGACATCCTGATCTTTTAGCTTAGCTCCTTGAAACCTTCTCTGCAAGCACCAAAAGCTCTGATACCAATTATTGGAAATAGAAGAGGAGTAACTAAGAGGGGAGGAGTGATTCATTTACCACTAAAATAAAACCCTAATCCCTTAGATGTGAACACAGAACATAAACTTCACTGAAAAAAACTCTTGCTTAGTAAAGACATAGGCACTTGGTTAATACTAATAATATGATGTAACTCGGTAACCACTAAAATAATAAATGTAACTCAAAAAATTATTAATATAAAAATCTTAAGATATTATATGTGATTAAACCTTAATTAACTTAGTTTCATGCACATAAAGGAAATAGCATGAACACAAGTGACAACAAGATTTAATGTGGAAACCCAATTTTGAAAAACCACCAATTGTAACTAGTTACAGATTTTCACTCTTCTAAAGTAAGCCCTATTAGGAGCCAACCCTATTAAAGGTTAAAAAACACATTTTTGGATGTGACTTCTTAGAGGATTTAATAACCTTGTTAGGAGTGGCCTTGTTAGAGGTATTTAGACACTTCAATCTAGGAATGCCACCTTGTTAGAGGATTTACAAATAGCTGTTAAGCCAACTTTGTTTAAAAATTTAAATCACTGCTACAATGGTTCGAGAGTAACAATGAGATAACCTAATTTATGATGCAACTTAATTTCTAATTACAAATCTCAATTCTATCTTGAATACTTGATCCTTTCTAATCAAATATATCTTTGTATCTCTACAAGGATATTCTTCTTATCCTTCAAATTTGCTTCCTCATATAATCTTCTCTTCTTTCATACACTTGCTTGCTTTCAATCCTCATATTTTGTGAAATTCTCTTTGACACCTAGGTGAACTTGGCAGACACTACGGGAAAACATTGGAATGCTCAAAAAACACAAGAAACTATCTTCATTTCCTAAGTGAGCTCGACAAAAATTGAGTGGTAAAGATATGACATTTTGTCTAACATCAAAGACAATACACAATTAACCAATTATATTCAACGTCAGCCCACCCATTTTCTTGAGGAAAATAATCAAAGGAATGACCAACTTGGATACCATTATCATAATAAAATTCAATAATTTTTTAGGAAGAAAACTAAGATGCATAGTCCATTACCAATTTTACAGGAACTCCAAACCTGACCAATATATGTTCTTTGAGAAACTCACATACCACCTCTGATGAAGTCTTATTCATAGGTATATCTTCCACCCATTTAGTAAAATAATTTGTGATGGTCAATATGTAATATTTTCCTTAGCTTGAAGGAGGATTAATTGGACCTATGAAATCAAACCCCATTTGTGGAAAGGAGCTTCAATCACCAGTGGCCTAAGAGGAAAGGCAGCTAGCTGAGGTTTACCAGTAAATATCTTAGATTTATCACAATTAGAAACCCACTAATATTCATCCTTAAACATACCAGGCCAATAGTTACATTGTCTCAAAATTTTGAATGCAATGATAGTGCTAGAAAAATGTCCTCCACATGCTTCATCATGAAATGATCTTAACCACTTCATTTGCTTCTTTTTATCAACCCTTCATAGAAATGTATCATCAATAGCTCTCTTATACAAGAAATCATCATGAATTACATACCTTATGCCTTTTTTTTTCAGATTTCTCCTTTGCTTAGTAATTAATACATCATGACACTCACCATAACTCAGAATGTATGCAATATTTGAAAACCAAGGATCTTGAAGGTTGATCATGAGGGCCTTTGGAATATATTCTACTTCGACTTGATGATATTCTAGTAAGGCTTTATAGAGTGAATTTCCTCTTACAAGTTTGGTTGGTTTAATTTCAATGTCATATTCTTGGACCTTTTCTATCCAAACTCCTCTATTATTACAACCAACATCTTCCTATGTCAAGATACTTTTAACTGCATGATCAAGCGCATATATCACTGAATGGGAATGCAACGCATATAATCTAAAATTCTTGAGTGCTCTCACCACTACATATGCATGTTTCTTCATTTGTGAGTATCTCATTTCTTGATTCTTCAAGGGCATACTCACAAAATAAATTGGGGCTTTTATTCTTTTCTTTTTCTTGCCATAATATGGCTGACATGGTATGCTCTGATGCATAACAATTTATGATGAACTCCATAGTATAGTCTGGATGAACAAGAATAGGGGCTTTGGCAATAGCACCTTTGACATCTTCAAAAAGTTATTTTTCCAATATCACTCCATTTTAAATATTTATTACCCTTCATCATATCTACTATATACCTAACTATCTTAGATAAATCAGGCACAAACCTTCTAATGAAATTCACCTAGCCATGGAAAGACTTTACTCTAGTTTTTCTCAATGGCAAACTTAATTGTTGAATGGCTTTAAATCTATTCAGATCAATCTTCACGCCTTCTTGAGAGAAAATGTGACCAATTAGTTTACCTTATGTTACACAAAATACTGATTTCTTGGGATTTAGTGAGACACCATGATTTCTACACCTTTGTAACACTCTCTCTAAGTCCTTTATGTGATCTTCCATTTTCTTGGAGAAGACTGTCAAATCATCTAGGTACACAAAAATGATTTTATTCTCCAAATCATCACAAGCCAAATTTATTGCATTTTGAAATGTTGCCCCTGGATTAATTAAGCCAAAATGAATCCTACTATATGTAAAGTTACCCCAAGATGTGGTGAATGGTGTCTTGAATGAATATGCCTCATCTACTTGAATCTGATTATACCCTAAAAAGCCATCTAACATAGACATCATCTCTAACCTTGGAATAGTCTACAAGAGGTAATCCATGTTGGGGAGTGAAAAGTTATCTTTCAGAGAAGCCTAATTTAGATTTCTAAAATCCACACAAATTCTTACCTCTCCATTTTTCTTCCTTTATTGTCCAAGAAAGGGTACTTCTTTTGCATCCATTGTGTAACAATAGCCAAAATTTTTAGTCAAGGGTAGACCTAGAGCATTAGCTACAGAGGCAGGCATCACATTATAAGAAGCCCTTGAGTCTATGATGCAATTACTCAACCTATTTCCATTAATAAACAAGGAAATGTAAAAAGGACCTAGTTTTTTATTAGGAGAAGTAGGTAAGACAATAGACTCTTCTTCTTGAAATAACTTAGGTAGTACAAGATCTTCATCAGGTAGAGAGGTTCCACTACTAGTGCTAGCTTTGTTGTGATGATCAACATTAGCATTCATACTATCATGACCTACATCTTTATTATTAAAGTTCTCAACAAGTCTTTGGATTTGATCAGGGTTAGACTTCAAATAATCTAGTGGAGATATCTAAATTCTCACCTCTTAACAGTATTGTATTATATCAAAAGAATTAGATAACTTAACTTTGTGTTCCTTTTGTGAAGTTGAAGGTACCATGCCACTATCACTAGCTACTTTGTTTGATGGTACATGGTTTTTGTCATGAACTAAATTGGAGGTTTGATTCTTATTCTTTTGACCTCTAGTCATGACTATCAACTGAAGTCCATCTACAAAACTGTCTCGTCCATTTTTTGAATTTGATTCATACTCCAAATAAAAATTTTCAAAGTCTCCACAAGGAGTATGATCATCTTCACTTTCTAGATATTCCATTTGTTTGTTCTTTATTGTCTACCATGTACTTATACCTGATCATTTCCGCACCTGTATCCCCATCATTATATTCCATTAAGTGGAAAGTACACATGTTTTGTCTCTTTGGAGCAACCTCAATTGCTAACCTCTGATGATCAGGTGGTATTTGTAAAGCCTTACCTCCATTTGGATGTCTAGAACCTTCTTGATAAGGTTGGTGAAAACAATGAATAGGCCCATTGATTTGTTTCTTCAATGAAATGACCTCATTAGAAAAATTTTAAAGCATGACATTTGTATTATTTGAAGTGTTAGTTGCATTGCCTATGGTTCCATATTGAAGTTCTCTTTTCCACTTACTAGAGGCTATCATGTCATCTTCCATCTCCACAACTAGTGTTTGGGTAGCTTTTAAAGTTACTACATTTTCTCTCCTAATTTTATATCCCAAATTAGGAGACATAAAGTTAATGTAGGTCTTCTTATTATCATCAATTGGTGCACTTGTAGCACGTATTCTTCGGATGAGTTTGTTAAACTTTGCATTAAAATCACTCATAGAAATGGATGGTTCTTTCTTCATTTGTGTCAATTATAGAAACAACACATGTGCATCTTCTATACTTTTATACTGCTCTTCAATATTTTGCTTCATGTGATCCTAATTTGTGATGCACCTTGTAGGTAAATCTTGGAAGAAATTAGTGGCATTATCTACAAGAGTACCCAGAAACATCCTGACTGCTACATCTTCATGTTGAGGATTCACCACACCACAAGCTTTATGAAAAGTACTTAGGTGTTGTTCTACAGAAATTGTGCCATCACCATTGAATCTTGGGAAAAAAATTCTTGATGCTCTTGGAAATTCATTATTATCTCCAAGGTTGAGAGGACCAATTTCATTTCCCCAAGGGACTTCTGTAGCTACTGGTACAATAATAGGATTTTCTTGGAAAGTGACTGAAACAAGCAGTGCTACACCATGCAACAACAAAGAATTAAGAATAGGAGAAATAGAAGTTCTAGCAAGAGCAGGGGAAGAATATTGACTTCTCCTTGTTCTAGTAGAAATGGCTATAGGCAAGAGAGTTTCTTGGAGTTTCTTAGCCATAGACTCCCTTGTAACCACTCTTCCCTTTCTAAAAATATCTTCTAGAATAAGGAATTTGGCCTTTTTGAGTTCCTCATATACTGGGTCAATCCTTGCTCTTTCCTTGGAACTCTTGGTATACTTGGAATCCAATATGAATTGACTACTTAGAAAATGGTGTTTTGAGTTTACCTTAACCCTGGTGATCAAGGAAACTTTACCAGTCTTCAACTTTAAGTTAGCTTCTCCTGTTTTAGCAGGTTGAGGCTATAAATTTGGTATTAGGTTCTTATGGAAAATACCTAGCCTCCACAAGACCTATCTTGCAACTCAAAATATATACATGGAATTAGAGTGCAAATTAATTATGAAGGTAAATTCTTCAGAGCTCTTTCATTTTGAATTCTCCCCAGTAGAGTCACCAAAAACTATTGGTTAATAGTTTGTTCTCATGTTAGGCTTTATAGCCTGACTCTTTTTAATGCCCAATATTTGGAGAAATAAAAGGATGTCACAAAAAAATGGGTCAATGTATGTGTTCTATCACTTCCCTCTGAATTAAAAGGTACAACTCCCTTAGGACTTGTAATGATGTGAAATGAGTATGTCTTTCTTAGATCAAAAGCTTATGATAGAATAAGATCTTAACCTAAGAGCAGTAAAGGCTAACCAAATTACTTGTATATTTGGATAACTCACAACCCCCAATGGAATGTTTGTCATGAATTATCTTGCAAAACTTCTATCTAGCTTCTAACTACAATCTATCTCTACTTATGCAATCATGATTGTTAACCCTAACAAAGCTAAAAAATAAGAGCAAGAGAAGAAATTGAATCATATATGGATAGTAAATGGAATTACTTATACTACTAACACCATGATGAAATGGAATTCTAAAGGAGATAATAGAGCCATGCACAATTGTCTTTCAACTCTTCATGTAAAAAGTACTTTAAAACTAAGTGGAACAACATAACCTTAGTAGAAAATGTAGGTAGATGGAACTACAAGACCAATTCACCATCAAGTTTTTTGACCCTTTCATTATTAGAAGAAATTACATTTATAGTTTTTTGCCATTCCTCATTTCTGGCAGTGCAAGAATCACACAAGAGAAAGAAAATATGAATAAAACATAAAAACACCTAATCTGCAACATGGTATGGACGTGTAGTATCTTTCCTAGTGATGATACTGGTATCATGGCTCCTCCAAGAACACCTAGCAACCATTTTTCTTCATGCGGCTTTAGAAACCATGTGAATATCTTTATTTTCTTCATATTCTATTGTTGTTACCAAATCTATGTAATTTATATCTCAATGGTCATAGCAAGTTTGAATTCTAGCCATTGATCTTAAATCGACAATCACAATTAAAACCTACGAATCGTCCTTATTTTTCTTGATCCTCCTTATTTTTTCATTTATGAATTTCTTCATGAGTCCATCTATGCACATGTGTCTAATGCTCACTTCTTTCTTTGGTTATTATTTATGCATCTTTGAAAATTGGGAAAGTGATAGGCATTGATTTTCTTTTGATCAAAGACTTCCATAAAGTGAAGATCTTTTATAGCATTCAAAAACTTCAACCAATCTGAGTATGCCATCTAGACAAATTATTCTAACACATTCCTTTTTGTGGCCTATGGGTGAGTCTAGTCCTACCATCTCCATGTGTTAAATGCTCACTTTCTCACTTTTTTTTATTTCTTGTGCAACTTTATAAAGCAAGAAAGTGATAGGCATTGATCTAATCTTTGTTGGATAATTAGGATGCATTGATGAACTAGGTTATTGTTCATAGCTTTTTAACTTAGAATCCCTTAACTACATTACTATCTATGATGTTTTGATCACTAACTTTTATTTCATTTCTCATCTTCACAACCTGAAGTTTTAACTTACGGCTAAACTTTGAGATGGTACGATACCTTATTTCTTTAACTATCAAATCCTCTTTGTAGTTTTGCAACTCAAAATCTTTGCTCATGGCTTAATTGTGTGATGGTGTCATCATAAGCTTTTTCTCCTTTGCAATACTAACCTCATATTACTCTTAACCAATTGTGATGGTGTGATGGTTAAAAATTTGAATGCCTTGGGTTACTTTTCATAGCTTTTCAACTTAAGATCATGTAATTACACTACTACATGTGATGTTGCAATCACTTCACACTTAACTGCCCAGATTGCCTTTCATTGCTTCACAGCCCAAATTTGAAAGCCACCCTTCACATCTATAATGTTGTGATGACTACATAGAATACTATTATCTTGTTTCATGTCTTTGTGACCAAAGGATTTAATTGCCATTAAAACTCTATGATGATATGATAACCATGTGAAATTGACTGCTACATTCATCATAACCTCACAACCTAAAACCTTGACTCGTCTCTTAACCTTGTGAAGCCAAGAATGCATGCTTTTTCTTTATCACAGCACTAACCACAAGTCAACTTTAACCACCTATGATGATGCAATGAAGAACTTTCATCACTTTTCCACCTTAACAAGAAGTTAGCCTTAACTCCTTGTGATTGTGTGACTGCTTAGACCCTAATTGTTGATTTAATCCCCACCTGATAGTTAAGAATCCATCTCTAAGGGAAATTGACATTTTAACCAATGGTGTGGAGATTCTAATGTATTCTACACCATTGATTTGGTTTCCATCTTTGATCTTGCCACCTTTGACCAAGATGTTCACCATTGCTAGATATTTGAGCTCTTCCTCTACATCAAAATTGAATGTTCTTCCTTCTAACTTGTTTCCATGATTTGCATCATATCCTCTAGCCTTGATATTGATGTTCTTTGTTTCCTTTTTCTCTGAATATAAGCATGATCTTCTTTTTGAATACATCATGTCTTCACCATTAACCCTTGATCAAAGCATTAGGGTTTCAAACTCTCATCTAAGAAATGCATAGACTTACCCTCCCTTTCTTAATCACCTAACATGAATGAATTCATTAGATTTATTTTGAATTCCCACCTAGGTGCACACAAAGGGATAGATGAGACAAGAAGTTCCTTAAGGGAAATCTAGACATACACATGACATCACATTAACTCAACCCTAATGCTAGAAGTTTGAAAAATATAAGGGAACTAAAAACATGGAAACACTATTTAATGAATAAGTTAAAGTGAGAACTAGTAGAATTGGCCTCATTTTTTGAGAAAAATTGGTCAAATTTTTTACTCATGTTGGTTGAATGATCTGCAAATTATTTTTTCTTTATTTTTCTCATCGAAAATTTGACCAATTCTTGTCAGTGTTAGAATTTTGATGATGCATTTGGTTGAAAATGGCCTCCCTTATTAATGAGAATGGTTGTCAAACTTTCAACCAAGTTTGGTCAAAATTTTGACCAAAGCATTGACCAGGATGCCAAACCCAGGATGGCATCCTAGTCGATGCTTTGGTCAAAAGTTTGACCAAACTTGGTCAAAAGTTTGACCAATGCTGGTCCTCAATCGACTAGGATGCCAAACCCATGACAACATCCTTGTTGATGCATTGGTCAAAAGTTTGACCAATGCTAGTAAGCATTGGTTGACCTTTTGACCAACATGTTTTTTATTTTTTTAAATTTACCCGAAGATAAATATCCAAATTAATCACTGACGGTAGCCTAGTAGGTGATTAGTTTGGATATTTATCTTTAAGTCATTGGTGGGTCTACCACCACCTTGAGATGAGATTTCATAGACCTATATTGATGGCACTTATAGAGAAATGAGATTCTAGTATGAGGTAGTTGCATCTCCTAATTGGGAGATGTTGGGAGTTAACCATTAAATTATTAAACATCTATTAGATCCTATATATTCTCATACATGGAGAAAAAGTTATTATAGATAAACCCTTGAAAGCTGACATTTATAAGTCATGCATCTATAAGGTTATGGTAGGTTAGTGGATTATAAAGGGCATCTCTACCTATGGTTTCTTGAGTAAGGATGGTGCCAAATCCTATTGATGTGGTAAAATTTGATGACTATGGTGGCACTACAAGTGGCTACAGATGAATGAGGTTCCCATCTATCATAGTGTCTCATTCCCTACATCTAGACCAAATAATTAACCCTTGGATTCATGAAGCTTGTTAAGCATGTATAAGTTAGCATAACATTAATAAGAATAGTAAATGTAGGTAGATTAATGTCTACAAATTTTTGGACAATAGGGAAAATTGGACTATGTTTGTTCCTAACAATCAAATCAAATGTAATGTCATACATTATATACCAAAACATTGTCCCAATATTGTTAGTTCAATTATAATTTGAAAATATTATAACTACACTCATAATGTTGACTATCTAGGTGAGCTATTGAGCCATAAACTTGACTTCCCAAATCATTACACAAATATGTTTAATACATTTTATTTAGGCCTAATACCAGGTGGTAAGATTTGATAAGTTCTATATCAATGATTAACATATATTCATACTATGAAATGACTTAGCATATATATATTCACAAACCCAAATGGGAATTATTTTTTTCCTAAACCCATGAACCTGAATTTGTACCTGAACTAATAACTCAAATTGGCAACTTAGCAGAATACTGATATTTGTGATCCTCAACAGTTTAGTTATATCCTACAAATATAATTCCACCATGTCTTAGCTCTGCCTCAGCATACAAATATTGTTATTGAAAGCTATTTTATTATGAGAATAATTGTATCTCTCTTGGAGAATCAATGCCATGTTACCTTCTACCTTGTCAATAGAATCTATAACTCACCATGTTTTTAGCAGCAATGTTAGTTTTATTTGTTGAGGTTATTCCACTTATGTCCTCTTTAGCACCTTTCTATTTTGTTTCTCCTATAGCACTTCCAGAGTAAAGATGCAGACTTTAATTCTAGGAGTCATAAAACTTGTAACTGATTCTCCATCTCTTATTGACTCCAGAGCATAGTCAAATGTCATTGCATAATATTCCTATTAAGAATTTATCGCTGCTGAAATTTGTACATAGTTAAAGAAGTATCTCTCTTAGGAAACTTTTAAGAAAATCATTTTTCTTTAAATTTTGAGTGTATAGGAAATTTAATGTCAATGTGAATTAACTATTCAAGTGATTTTCTGTGAAAATTATATAGTGTAACACATATATTGTTAGAGGCATCTAATTTTATAGGACCAATTAGGAACTTATAAATTGGTAATTACCATGTAGGATTATGTGAATTATCTTTTAAGGCCAAAATTGTGAGATACCATGAAAAGTGATATTTTTGTAAGAATCAAACTAAACCTCGAGAGGATAGAACTAATTTTTTTGGTCCTAGATGTGTGTATTACTGAACATGATAAAGGTGATAATCTATACTTCTAAAGTTGAAATTATTAAGAGGGTGCACATAAGGAATTGATATATAGCTACTTTTGGTTACAACAAAAACTTTAAAAAAAATTTAGGTATGGATAAAATAGTTATTAATCACCTGGACAAGCTTTTTGTGATAAATGATGTGGATACCATAGTTAAAGAACTTGAGGTACAATATCCTACAACAAAGCTCCTAGTGCTAGTAGCTACAACTCAATAGGAAGAGACTAGAGATGGTGTCAATTTGACAATATCATTTGTAGGAGAGCTCATTCAAGGAGTTGAAGAACTCATTAGAATGGGATTGCATCCCAGTGAGATAATCAACAATTACACAAAATTCATAAGCAAGGTAGATATTTTTCTTACATGCAATCATATAACAAATAATACCCCAAGATATTTTATTTGTTTGGATTTTAGTTTTTTCAAAAATTAATAATACCTATTTACTTTGTTTCTATTATAGTTTGTTGGTAATTAATTTTCTTGTTTGTTCAGGAAATTGAGCTTTTAGATGAATTGGTAGAACCAGGTTTAAAAAAGATGGATTTTTGGAATAAAGAGTAAGTGACCCTTGGGATGAAAGCTCATGTTGCCAGTAAAAAATTTGGACTAGAAAGAATTTTGTGTTCCCTTGTCGTAGATGTATGAGATCTATTTCAGCATTTCTAATTGTTGTTTATGGTGATAATGACATCATCCTAATGAGATCTTATTTTCCAATCTTGTATTCATGTTTACCCCAAGAATCCAGTGAATTTCAATGTGGATAATGTGTGAATTGCTAAACTACTAGGGGGAGGACTACATGATTGCATTGTGGTTTAGGGTATGGTACTGAAAAATGATGTTGTTGGAACCATCAATCATGTGGAGAAAGTCAAGGTGTGGTATTAAGTGGAGGTAATTTCCATAATTCAAATACAAATTTAGATCTTAATATTATCTCTAATTGAACATGGTCTCACATCATTGTACAATGTTCTCTTTGGTTTATGTGTAATCACTAATGTTTATATAACTTTCAAAACATCATATTGTCTTTCTTTTTCAATCGGTTTTAGTTATTTATTTATTTTTGACTTTGTCCCAACATACACCAATTTTCATTTTGATTTCATGTCTTCCCTTCCTTGCATGTTACAACAATTAAATGACCCTACCTTGTTCTCTCATATTGAACAGTCTTGTTTAATGATTTAAACTTGTTAGTTTTGAATTAAATTCACTAGATTATTGCTTGGTATTGTCAAATACTTGTCATATACAAAACATAAACAATGTGACAGTAAGAATTTTGTATTGTGAAGCTTTTTCAAATGGGATTACATATTAAGTGGGCTTAACCTTGGAGGAAAATTCATGGCTAAGCGCACTTGAGTTGGAGTGATGTTGGGACTAGCGACCTCTTGGGAAGGCCCAATACTTTACCTCTGTGAGCATCACCTAGATGTGATGAGTGCTTAGTGATCCATTCATTCTCATGAGAGATGGGTTCTTGTGCACCACTACTCATGAAACATGGGTCAATGACTTTTACTCAAATACTACACAGTTGAATCTTGAAAGCAATAGCACATTATTACAATTTGGCTAGTTGTTTAAATATCTCCTAATAATTAAGAATCATGTATGTTTTTGTAATGGATCTTATTTATACAAGTCAATTTTTTTAGCACAAAAAACACTTACCATCAACTTTTTAAGCATAACAAAGCACTTACCTTCAAATTTTTTTTCTCCACGTTGAATAGCTAGAGTAGCTAGAAACTCCTCAGTTCCTCCTTGAGCATGCACATCCCGTATCCAATTTGGATACATAGTTTATATGAGTCGGATGCATGTTGGATACTGTAACCACATGTGCCCAAAAATGCTGATTTTATAACCTCGCTAAATACTATGTTATTTGATTTTAAAAATATTTGATGTAAATCTTCACAAGTTTAATTTAACAAGTTTTTAATTTTATTTAGTATATAAACAAAACCTACACCAGATGAGTAAAACAAATGAAATGTTTTTCTATTTCAGAAACCCATTTTTGGGGTTAACTTCCAATGCAACTCTACACCTTTTTCATATTGTAAAGTGTTAAATAATGTATAATAATTGATGTAGCATTGATGTGTCTATTGTGCTTTTGAAGAAACGTCTAAAAATTTGTTAAATAAATGTGTGTATTTTTATCAATGTTGTATCCAGATTTATCCATATTAAGGATCCTTAAAAATGGCCCTAATAATATTCAATTATTTATATTTGTATCCATATATGTTTCCATGCAAATTTGGTAGTAACACGTGGTCAGCAAATAGTTGTGTTTTTTTCTTTCTATCCCTCTACTATTCTTTTGAATTTACTACTCAAAAGTCTGATATTGAATTCCTAACCTTTATTTTATTGCTAATACAATTAAAGCCAATTTTACCAAAGAATGAGAAAATACATAGATAATAATTACACAATTTTTCTTGGGTTTGATTTTATAGAATAGAAATTTGGGTAGAACTTATAGAATCCAAAAACTTTAGACACAAAATAATGTTTTTCTTCAATTCACAATAATGTGTTTGTTCCTATTACAACTCCTTAACGAAGACAAGTTTCTTGGCTTTCTAATTGTAATACTGTGGTGAGTTGTGCTTGATTTTTCCTTCTGTGATAGGTGATGATGAGTCTAAATTAGGAACAAGTGTTATAACCAATTGTGAAAGGAATAGAAAATGTGTTAGATCTCATGAGAAGGCAAGTAAAAAGAGGGTAGAGAGAGGAGAAAGGATTGGGTTGGAAGTGAAAGAGGATCCACACTACCATGACTTGACAAGCTCAACAAAGAGAAAAATTGGCAACCAAATAGGATTGGTAAATCCTGTGTTGGAAAGTATTTTCATGTTCATGTTTCACGTTTCATGAATATTGTTTCTCAAGGAAAGAGTGGAAAGATTAGGATTCTAGGGAAGGTGAGTCGTCTCTACAAGGAAATCTACAAACTCATGCTCCTCTTTAGAGAATGTATGCAACATTTTATGAATTTTAACAAAATTTTAAGGTCTTTATGTGAGTCTTTTATTTCATGTTCATAATTCACTTTCATGTCTTGTCATTTTGGGCTCATGTTTTCTTGTCTATGCTTTGTTGATCTATGTTTTAGAGTCATGTTAGCCTATCTTGCATCAATAGAGGTCCAAACATCCTAAGCTCTAGGGAAAAACCAAAAAAGGTGTTAATGAGAACCTTGTTGCTAACAAAAGGGAAATTGGAGGTCAAAGACCTCCAAATTGAATAACCTTGATCCAATTAGAAGACATTGGAAAAGTGTACACTAGACAAAGTGAGTAAGTTTTAGTTACAAAACCGCCAAGCAAATGATGTGAAATCTATGTTGCCAAACACAAATTGGTAACTACAAGCATCACTATTAAGTCAAGGTAGGAACATAGGAAAATAAAGAGAGAGAAGGTGATATCCTTGCCATGGTTTGTAATTTCAAAAAGTAGTTTTTGGACACCACTTAAATTCTTTCCATAGTTACAAGTAGGGAATTTTCCAAATAATCTAGTGAGAAAACTTTAAAGAGTTTTAAAATTATCGCATAAGATTTTAAGAAATGTGAAATTAATTAGATGCACAACTACTAGATCCTCTCCCCTACTTAGAAATTTACTAAAGGAACTTCTTTAATCTAATTAGAAATAAACTAGTTTAAAACATAGTTATATTAACTGATGAGAAATTATTCAATAAATTGTTAACATATTAAATGATGCAAAACTAGCAATGCAATGCCAAAACTATCACAAAAAAAGTTGTATGGAAGATGGAAGAGGAGAAGAATTTGGATATGGTGGTGGTGAACCCATGTTTGGTGTTGGGTCCTTTGTTGCAGTCTTCTATGAACATCAGTACTATCCATATTATGAAATATCTAACTAGTATAAGATTGACTCCATTATCATTCATGGTTTAGTAAGATAAAAGATTTACTATTTCAAGTAGCAACATATACAAAAATGTATAAATAACATACCAAGATATATACTATATTGATATTTGAGATTACTAATGTTTGCAAGTTCAACCAAAACATATGCAAACTTAACCTAGGCATGTGTATATGTAAGGGATGTAGCACAAGCCCACATATTATATCACTCTAAGTCAAGTGATTGATTCCAAAGAAAACAAGATTCTTTCCCAGTTGATTAAGCCTTAGATTAATCTTGGTGATGTTATAAAATCTTGGATTCAACAAATCATGAGAAGAGGGATTTTCTTTCTCTGAAGAAGTCACTTGGATTTATACTATTTCCATTCGACACTATAACTTGTCAGAAAAAAAAGGGTTTTGAAAGAGAAAATACAATTGAACAGAACCAACAGAGAAGCTAAATAATTATGAGTTGAACAATAATAGGTAAATAGACCATGTTGAGATGATCTATGGTGCTGAAATCAAGGTATGAAGTCTAGTTGGATTTTTTGCATGGTGGAGGTACTAGGTGCACTAGGTGACCTATGACAGAGTTGGCGTTAGAAGGCATTGGAACAAGGAAAAAAGTAAGTGAACTTGAGTAGTATGGTTGTAAGTGGAGTGACTTACAAAATTAGGGAGCTCTACTAGATTCTTGAGTGAGGTTAACTCCTTGAGTGGATTAAAAGTTTCTTATTGAATCCTTGAGTTGAGTTCATCTCCTTAAGGGGGTAGTGGAGGGCTCTATATCAACCAGCTTTGCTTACACATTTAGATCTTTCTAATGAAGATTAAGATGATAGAAATATCATCAAATTTTTACTACCTATGGGTAAAGGTAATAAATGCATACTATAGATAGAGAATTATAACATATACAAGTGAGTACAATGTAACATCAAAGAACTATCATATCTCTCATTAATTTTGCATAGCAACAGTGATACCAATGATATATTAAATTGATTTATAAATGTTGTAAAATAATACACAATAAGAAAATCCTATTCAAAATATAAACTCTTGAATTGGATCAAGTAGTTTAGCACTTGAATCAAAACAAGAAATATAATGCAAATCATGAAAAATCACTTTGCACGGAAAAACTATTCAAGACTAGGTTGATAATTTCTAAAGGTCTCTTAAAGTTGGTGGAATCTAAGCTTCCCAGTAAGCCTTGTTGTTGCTAATGCCTGCAAGCAAAATCATGTGATTTAATGCATCAAATACTTTTAAGCTACTAGTCTTATAGCAAGAAAGATGTTGACCTGCATAAAAACAAAATTGAGGGATGAATTTTTCAAATAATCCTTTATGAGAGGACGATGAACATATATCAAAATCATGTGATAATTGGATAAATGATCAATTTCAGGGATAAGTCTTCATATTCCTAAGATCAAATATAGAAAGAAATTCATTTCTTAATTCTTCCAAATCAAGCAATTGAAACTCAATTGATCAAATTAAACATTATGGGAACATAAACATTAGTTAACATCTTCAAGCCAAACCTTGACACCATCAATTATCTGCTAATTGATCTTGTGAATAATGGAAAATTTGGAAATCATGCTACCATTTGTGTTAATTGTTGAGATAAACAAATGTTTTTATAATTTAATCTAAATTAATTTTATACTTTAATAAAATAGTAACATTTATACTTTTATCTAAAGAGTTACAAAACTAATTACAGATACAACTTGAAACAATGGCAAACAAGAAAATTTAAATTGTGAAAAATAGAAAACTAAGAAAATTGTAACTGGAAACCAAAATTTATCTAAGTTCCAAGCCAAGTCCAATGATCTATCATCAGCATCAAATCAAATTCTAGAGAACTAGAGAATACAACACATGTTTGATCAAATTCTTATTCATTTTGATTTTTAAATTATTAAAAAAAAATGTTGTACATGCAAAGTGTGAATAATTTTTAACTTTTGTTGTTGTTTATATTCCTTTTGTGTCCTATTAAATTTGTGGCAAAAATAAAAGAGGGCATGTATTATAGGTCTTTCACATTTCCTTCATATTATTTATAATGTTTTGACAAAATAATAAGTGTGAGCAATTATTTTATATAGACTTACACCTTTTGTCACTATCTACTCCTTTAGATGGAGGTACTAGTATATTTTCTATTAACTTATCTAATAGCAAGTGCGTTAGTTAGATAGGTCTGTGATGTGATCAACTTCTTCCTTAATCATTGATTTCATTTTCAAGTGACATCTCATTAAGTCTACATCAGAATGCTTTATGTTTAATCATGAATTGAACAAATATCTTTCTCCACATGCCCAAAAGGCATGAAATAGAGGTCATTGAAGTATGTAACTAAAAGCATTAGATGAGTGATAATTCTCTCATAAACAACTTATCTATTGTACTTAGTGAGTGTACTTGGTTACAAGGACTTATCAAGATTGATGAAGAATCCATCATATTTTCTTTATTAGGGTAGGTGTCTTTGACTTCTAAAGGAAAAATGAGGCCCAAATTATGTGCCACATAGATTATAAGGGATTAGTTAATTTATAGCCCACTAATAAATCACAAAAATTCTACAAGGGCTTAGAGCTAACAAAAACAAGAATAAGCATAGATGGAGGGAAAGGTAGAAAAACTAGAGCTACTTGGGGCCACTGGGATTATGGGAGAATCAATCAGAATCCTTTCCTACTGTCCACAAATAATTGGGAGCATTACCTTCATATTAGTTATGCCCTTTTATTTGGTGACTTTTCTTCACACATTGATCTCACCGCCTCTTTTTGCTAAACTCATCTGTGATGAATTGAACAACCTAACAAGCAAAGATGTGAATGAAGGAGGTGAATCCCATTGGCAATTGCCGTACTTTTTTTTTTTGCGAGATATTGTATGAATTTTTAGTTTATACACTATCAAGCCTTTTGAAAATAGGAAACATGAACCTTCTTTAGGAAGGCTTACGAAAAAATTTCAAATGACATTTAAAATAAAGCTTATAACATCCCTCTAGGTTTGCTTTTTATTAGTTTTGAATGCATTTTCCCTTTCTTTGGCTATGAGTTTCAATCATTTCAGTGTATCTTCCATTGGTCCATTTAATGTAGCCTTGATATTAATTATTGTGGTTTTTGTATGCATGTGGGTGAATATCATTGTTCTATGAAAATTAGCTTGCATAATGTATGTTGTGGAGGATAAGTGTTATAGTTTGGAGGGGCTAATGAAAAACTTGCAACTCATCAATGGGAAGGATAGTAATGCCTTGCTACTTATGTTCATCAACTTCCCAAGTCTGAGCTTGAAAAAATTTCTATTTAACCTATTTTCCATTGCGAGCTTACCAACAAGAATTAAAATTAAAAATCCTAGTACCTATCAAAATGTCAAGTTCCAATTGCATCAAACTCATCTATAAAGATGGCACATGTGGCTTTCTCTTTTACAAGTTAAAATGCATCTCAAACAAGTTTTGCACCATCTTTGATAAACACCTAAATTGCAAATGTGTATGAAAGAATTAGCATTATCCACTCTTATAAAGAAAATGCAGATTGAGTAATTTTTATGTAACTAAAATCCAATGATTAACAAGAAAGAACTTTTTAAGGTAATTCAAATCAATTCATTTGATGAGCTTGAAAATTTTATAAAACTAAAAAACATTATTTCTTTTTGTTATAATGAGAATCATTAGTATAAATCATACTTCATTGTGACAAACAAAGCCAAATGCATTCTACTTGACTTCAAGAAACTATGTCATAAAAAGTGAAAACTTAAACTCGTTCTATCATGTTTACTTTAAATTCAAACCTTAAAACTGTCTAGTATATTGTATTAGATGTACTTGGGAAATTTTCAGTGGAAGATAGAGAATGCTAGCAAATAAAGCTATGTAAAGAAGTGCAACCTATAGAGAAGAGTCAAAACCATTAGCAACACAAAACCTCAAGAATGCAAAATCTCAGCCAACAAATAGAAGTATCTTGTTCAAGTGTTTGGAACTCATGAAATGTAATGTTGGTTAATTAGGGTCCCAAATGTCAAAAGTTGCTAATTTATCAAGAAGTTTCTCAAATGGGTCTAGGGGACAAAAAGAGGCATATTGGTTATCAAGGGGACAAATTATACCTAAACACCTCTATTGAACCTATTCAGTTCCATTCAAAAAGGCTTCAAGGGTCTAGAAGACAAAATTGCAAAAATTGCATTGTGGTCAGCAACTTTTAAAAGCTTCTTGACAAAAATTTTGTGAAACTTTTTTAGTTATGGAATTGAAGGAAGGAAATATAGTTGGTTTAACTAAATGTGCACCTTGGGAGGTCCTATAAGACTTGGAAGAAGACAAATCTACTAGTTGGATTTTGGATACTTGGCTAGGGGATCACAGTGTTGATACGAAGAGTTTGGAGGTTTGAATGTAGATAAGAGTTGAAACAAAATTTGGAGAAGGAAAGTTAGGGTTAAGTAAAGAACCATATCAAGCTGAGCATAGGCCTGACCAATTCCTAAGCACCTAGCCCTTCAAATTTCTAAATGTAAATGTTGCATTTAGTTGCTGTCAGTTATACATGATTGAGTATATTTCATATGTATTAAGAGTTGGACGTACATCTTGAAGACAATGGATAGTCATATTCAAATAAAGATAGACCAACCTATCTATTTTATTGTGACAATTAAAATGTTAATTTTCACATAGTTAGGTTCTTGTATCTTTTATTTTACTTACTACTTCATTGTTCAGACCTATACCATAGAGTATCATCCCATCATTCTAGACCTACAATGAATGAAATTGATTAACTAATGAAGGTATATTAATTTGAGCTTCAATTAGTTTTGAGAATACTTTAATATTGTCTACTTAACAAAGCCAACCACATAAAGGTGGAAGCTCATCTGGCCTCGCCCCACCTCCCCCTAACATCAATCTAAATTCCCTATTAACATCTAATTACATAGACATTATGCATTCATTCATCCATTTATGACTTATAACATTCAATCAATACAATCACATAACATTCATTAATATGATATAAAATGCATTAATACACAATACTAATAAAGACTTCATTAAAACATAAAAATATTCATTAACATGACATAAAAATCAATATTAATATGCAACATTTATAGATAATTACTTAAAACTATGTTCTTTCATTATCCAACAAAGTTTATCAAACAAGGTTTATCAAAGAACATTTTTTAAAAATCATTTCTTCTTTTTGTTTTTCTTAGCTTTCTTAAGGAAAATGATGATAAGAGAATCAATATCTTCATCATTCTCCTCCTCTTGTGGCACATGTGATATCAAATCATGATGTCTACTCCTATTTTGAGGAGCACAAGGCTACTTCACTAAAGCAGGCTCTATTGCAATAACAATTAAATGGGTTAAATTGGAATACTATTTTTCTTCTCTTTTTTACTATTACAAGTATTTCATTAACTAGTAGAACATAACATGCATTTTTCTTACCTAATAATGCAACATCATGTACAATAAAAATTTGATCTACTACCACCTCCGAATGCTAAAGCTTTGAGCATGCTTCACTCAATCACCATGATGTTCAACATGCTCTAAAATATTCAAAAAAAGGATACACATCAAATTGCAATTGAAGATGTTAAATTATATTCATAATTGTGTAATTGATTTCCAATAGAAAATTAATACCTCCACCACTATGATTCATATCATGGCCTCATTACATGTAGGTTCTATGACAAGATTTGAAGGTTGCAGTGAAATGTTATGTGCATTGTTATCATTGTTTGATATATAAAACAAAAATAATCAATTTTTGTAGGAAACTAACACCAAAAATGAAATTTCTCAACTATTAAATTTGATTTAATTTTCATTTTCCCAATTTACCTGTGTCTCATCTGGTGCACTAGACTCTTGGCTTTGGCTTTTAGATTCTTAGCATAGGCATGCAGCCACAACTTTATAGCCTTCCTTCAATGCAATTTTTTTTATCTTCATCAGTGGGCTCTACATTGAATTTTGTGCCCTATATTTGTTTCTTAATATCGTTAGTTTTGCATGTATGATTTCATTAAACAAAATTGTTTCCAACATTATATTTTAAAAAATTATATGAAATTCCATTGCTGGTACTTACAAGTTGAGAGTGAAGATTCATATAGTCACTAGAGCCAAGTTTGTGTTGGCCAACCTTTTGTAGTCTCACTTCTATAGCTTTTGATGTTTCCTATAGTCTATGAAAATTTTGAAACATGTTACCTAATATAAGTAAAATGATCACTAATTAGTGCATGATTACATTCTACTTAATACTATCATGAGATAGCTTCTTTTTCCCTCTTTTGATTCAATTCCTCTACCCTATAGCCTTTTCTCTTTTGCATCTTCCATTATTTCATTCCACTCCATCGGTGGAATCATAAGAGGATGCTCATACTTTTGGTTAACCTTTAGAGCCCTTCTATAGTGGTCCCTCACATTCTTGATATGTTTGGATGCTCTTTTACGAAGCAGGGCACTATCAAAACAGTTTTTTTCCAAAGAGGTCCTCAAAAGATGTAATGAGCTGATTTTTTAATTCAAGATCCTATTCATTCCACCTTTTTTGAAAAAATAAAATTGTTAGATCAATAATTTTAATATAGTACAATAAATGGAAGAAAAGAAAAATATTGTAGCAATGATATGAAACTATGTACCTTTTACGTATGGTGAGTCCAAATAGCTTCAATGTCATTTCAAAAAGAGTATCATAGAAAACATTATTTCCTACAAAAACATCATGGGATTATCAGTCCAAAATGAATTATGTATAAGTAAAATACGATTACACCATAAATAATAACAATTTTAAAGCACATGGAAGCTTTGGTAATTTTAACGGAAATATAGTTTTCTTGTTCAGCAACAATGTCCCCACAAATGTACCAGTACTAATCACATGGGCTTCTCTAGGAAATGGTTGAGCTTCACTAGTAGTGTTCTTTGTTGTTCTATCAACTATAGTTGTATCTATTAGTGCACAAAATAGGTCCATGAGTATAAAATCCACCCAACAACAAAAAAAACAATGCATGATTAGCACATAACAAAATATAGCAAAACAATGTTTTAGCAGTTATACTTGGTATAGTTGAAGATGTATGCAAGCTCCTTGTTGTCGACAATGCAGTCGGCAATATCAAGGTGGTGACTAAAGGAAGCATCCGCACTTCATCATGAGCTGAAGAATATATTGTTAGAAAAGACATTTGCAATAGATAAAGATCAAATGGGATACTACCTAGAAGCATCTGAAAGGTTAAATGAATGGTTAAAGGTTTAAGGATTATTTACATGAAGGTTGTGCACTACAACCCAAACCATATTGACCATGTGGTCTCACAAGTGTCACAAATTCCTGTAAGAAGAACATATAATATTTTAGATCATGATCCATAAGATACTATAAAATATAAACATCTATTGAATTTTTATTATTTATTAAGATTAATTACTACTTACCTTAAAAGAATTGACTCTAAGTATCAATTCATCTTTCAATGCCTCTATCTCCTTGATTTTGTTTTGGTCAAGGACAAGGTTAATAATTTCATCACTATATATTTTTATAATCTTACAGGTCATGAAGATGGGGTCAGTGCTACATGTGATGTCATCTAAAAATAATGCTTGAATTTTAGATTGCATTTGATCTGTTCTCATTTGCACTTTTCTGTATCAATAAGTATCAAGTTGTGACATCAATATTAGTAAAATTCCATCAAAATAACTTCAAATCCATAAATAAATGAACATAATAATATGACATTTTTTTCTATATAATTTGTATAATTACACTAAGGTTTACCTTTGCTAAAGAAGGTGTGTGAGGTACATCCTCGCCTATGCCTTTTGGTGCATCCATGTTTCCCTGTGAAAAATATAAGTAATTCTATCAACACTAAAATGAAAGCAATAGACTTACAAAAAAATTTATTAATAAAACAGTAGATTGTATATTGGAGTCAATATTAATTGGAGGGAATCTGTTTAAATGTTATACTTACCAGTCCCATGATAGAGAATTATTTTGTATCTACATGATTCAAATTGTAATATATCAGAAGCTCTTCCCCTGTACTTATTGATTTTATTGCACATACAAAAACACAATTTCGCTTGTGTGCCTCGAATATGCAATTCGGTCACTTATTAGTTGACATAGGTTGAGAACTATTTATAAATCCTGCAATATTCCCTGTTGCTTTTTTCCTTCCATCAATATACATGGAAATCCTTTTATGTTGATCATTTTCTTTACATTGTATATAATTTGCTGACAATTCATACTTATGCCAAAAAAAATTATATTGCACAATCCGCATCCAATTGTTGTAATTGTAACAAGGTCCTACATACTCCATCAATTAAACAATGCTATTATAACTGACCTTTATGCCATCCATGGAAAATAGTCCCAAACCATGTAATGAAGATGAAGCTATGTGATATATCATTTTGCTAACAGAAAAAATAGTGTTAACTAGAGGTAGTTCCTTGGGTACCCATTCTTTCGAAAGATATGTGTATCTTAACGAAACCTTCCTATCACCTTTGCTCTCATTATCATAAGAACATGACCCCCCCTCAAAAATAAAAAATTGCATTTATTGAATTTTGTTCTAATATTTTGACCTCTAATTGATCTCCCTTTTTTAGACCTACTAGATGTCTCACTTTTGTCTTCTATTTCCACATTTGCCTCACTTGAGGAAGATAGATTAAACAAATAACTATTTGATGATACCTACAATCCATAAAATGAGAGATATACTAGGACTAAATTTGATGTTGATGGTAAAGAGAAGATATGCAAATAAAAAATTGTATCTATAGGGTCTATTGACTTATAGTTGTTGATCCATGTCAGTGTTCATGATCCTAGTCCAAGGTGTTAAATAGCCTGAATAGGTAAATCATTTATCTTAAGTTAATTAAAAATTGCGTGATATATATGTTAAATATTTGGTGTAATTAATGTGTATATTTGCAAAAATATTGGACATGTTGTACTTAATGGTTATATCTGCACATATGGTTTTGAAAGAAAAAATTGGTCTTATTAATGTGTATATCTACAAAAAATTTGGGCATGTTGTACTTAATGTTTATATCTGCATATATGGTTTTGAAAGAAAAATTTGGTCACCTCGCTCAAATTCACCCATATTATAATCAATAAAAAGCTGTTTGTTTATAATGGTCTTTGTTAATATCATCCTTTGTGTCACTTCATTCTTAATTCTTCTTCAAGATGTAAATTCTTAAATATTTTTTTATTTCACTGGTATCTAAATTTAATCACTAAAACATCTAATTCTTGGTTTTTCATTGTTTTGGTGTTCGATAATGGAAAACATGTGTGTTTCACCTTAGACATGCATTTCCTCCCAACATTCATAACCATAAAAATTTGTTTTGAATCAATTTGATGAAGGTATTTAAGACTCATTATGTCCATTTCATAACTGATCATCAAGTTGTACGAAAGAATTAGCATTTTATGAAGGGAAAAACCTATTTTCTGGAGCAAATTTTCTTTGTATGGCTCTATACGGATAGGTATGGACAAATGATTCATATGTGAAGTTGGATTCCTATGTTACCTTTCATTTTCAATTGATTTGGTTTAATTTGATTGATTTTGGAGGTAGTTATAGAAAAAAAATTGACTGCAAGTTTGAAACCCTCACTTCAAGGGTTTGAAGCCAACAAATGGTTGTAACTTAAAATTTCACTATTGGAAATTGATGTCCTTTGGTGCAATTAAAGTAGGTAAGATGAATTTTTATACTTCAAAGGCTCAAGATAGGAAAAGCACATTAGCCACTTCAAACTTGATGCCCTAGGCTAAATATGACAATGTATTTAGCCTTAGAATGTGTTGTTTGAGCAAGTAATCAGCAAGGGAAGACTGTGGGCCAGATTTTTTGGATGGAACAGTTCATTATTAGTTTGTAGGAAGTCACCAAAATAATAGATCAGTTTTATGCACCAAATGGAGGCAGTTCTAGCAATCCCTAGTCTAATTTGATCACCTAGGTTAGAGTGTTGTTAGTAGTTTCTTGTATTGCTGGAGTGAAACTAATTATTGTTGTTTGGGAAAAGTAAGGATTTTATCTAAACTTTCCAATTCAATCCTAAGATGCCTTGAAACCATAATCTCATCCTTTTTTGGAGAGAAGTCACTATGAGAGACTTAGTCTACAAGTAGGCTAAAGGCCACAAATTTGATATGTAGGCAGTTAGCCTTTAGATGGAAGGTTGGGTGATTGAAACAAGTGTAAAATCCTTCTTTTCAACCAATATAGGATACCTTAAATCTTGGGTCTGCATATTGAGACTCATAGTGCCTTGGAGGGTAGTAGGAACTAAGAAGTGAATTAGGAATCTTGAAGAAGGAAGATTATAAGTTTGAGTTGATAGTGCATCAACACTTTAATCCACATTTGAACTTTGGATTGGGAAGAAGCTTTTTTGTGTAACTCTATATCATAAATGACCAAGAAGGAAAATCACAAGAAATTTGCTATCTTGAAACACATCCTCTCACAACAATATTCAATCAGAAACAAATTCCATGTGAAGTAACAAGACAAAATCTCTTTAAACAAACTCGAAAAGACATTTTTATGTTAGACATATTGGTTTATAACATAATATTTCAAGAGGGGTTATGTTCATGAAAATATCATTTTAGAATAATTCCTTATCAATATGATTGTGATCTTCAAAAGAAAATAGATAATTATAGTTTAAATTTCCTTATCAATTTGATTGATTTATATAGTTTCCATGATGATTTTGGAATCAAATTATAACGATAGTAATCTTTAACTTGTTTGATTCACTTGATCATATCATATAGATATGTTTCATCATTCAAGTTTTTTTCTTTTAATTCATGTCATATGATATGATATATCTATTATATGTGTTCATTGTAAAGCCCCGATTAGAGATCATTGGAACAAGGATAGATAAAAGCCAAACAAGTTTTTTTTTAAAGAAGTATGAAAGCACAAGACCACCATCATACGTGGATCATGAAGATGGCAATGGAAGACTAACCAAACAACCAAACACATAAGATCTCCAAGTGTCACCACTGACCAAAA
Organism: Cupressus sempervirens; assembly: GCA_028749045.1. Taxonomy (NCBI): domain Eukaryota; kingdom Viridiplantae; phylum Streptophyta; class Pinopsida; order Cupressales; family Cupressaceae; genus Cupressus; species Cupressus sempervirens. Next base: position 236,856,987 of record CM053791.1, read on the forward strand.
CATAAACAATAAGGCAACAAAGACCAACCATGGCCTTATACATATTGAGGATGGAAAGGAAGAACAAGTGAACTACTGAACACCATGCTTCAAGAAAAAAGATGAAACTTGAAAAAAATGGCTATCTGAAATCTTGAAGCCTTGAAATTCCCTAGAATCTATATCTTAGCTCATAGAGGTCTGGAACCTATCTCAAAAGACTTGTTGCATATATTAAAATATATCTTAAGTATAAGGAATCTTATACTTAAACAATATATTTTAAACCCCATAGGAAATCTATTTTGAACTAGGAAGGAGTAAAACATAACAGGGTGTCTAAAACCAACTTCCAAAATTTCCCTTACCAAGCCTAGATACCCCCTATTTTTTGCATGAGGAAAACAGACTAACAGATTCTTGCATGAGGAAGTGCAACATGTCATGCGATAAACTAACATATGTGTGAGGAACTGCACCAAAAGGTGTAAGAATGTACCCGACCCAATAGCCAAGACACCAAAAACTAGTGTTGGGTTTCATGTGAGATAGTGCTAGAAGTCGTGTGAGAAAACCCAACACACCATGTGAGAACTTGCATTCTCATGTGAGAAACTATAATTTTGTGTGAGAATCTAAAATAGCAAGCCAAAAAATATTAAGGGAAGAAATTTAGAAAGTGAATTCCTCCACACTGGAGAGTACCGGATCCACATATTCAGCAAAATACACTCAAATGAATAATTGAAAGACGGAAGCTAAATCTAACAATCTAAAAAATAGTGAAGGGAAATAACTAAAAGCAACATCCTCATGTACTGAAACAACATCACAATGAAGTAAACAACCAAAATAAGTATGAGGTTCCTCCCAACCATAATAGTATCGTGAGACCTCAACAGTCCTAGCAATCCCTCACATGTAACATCCGAATTTACTAACTAGATTGTCGGAGGTATCTTATGAGGATGTCACTACTAAAATATGCTACAACATAAGAATAAGGAAATCTAACATGCTAGAAATAAAGCATAATATAATCCTACCACTCAAACTCATCATCTAACATATGCTAAATATCATAATACAAGAATGCATCAATAACTAACATCACATAAACTAGCTATACAAGCATTCCAATGAAAGCATAAATCACAAGAAAATATACTCCAGAACCCAAAGTACCAAGTGAAAACATCTAGCAAGAGTTTCAGTAGGATAATAGATCATCTTTGTACACCAGTCCCCAATAGTGGTGAAGGTAGCTACACCTCCCAACCATGTGGAACCCAAAGGTCCACTCCCATCATGTGGATAGAGATAATGATCCAACCATAAACACAGATAAAGAAAATGTCCATGGGTAACATTCATGCTAGATAGTATGATGACTGAAACCAAGATTAGAGATAATGCATAAACTATAGGTCCTAGTCAGACACTTAATTGGCTATTATGTAAGGGCTGAAATCATGGAGAGTCACTTGGCATTGATAAGCCCAAGCTTGGAACTATGCAGACTCAACTTCCCAACATAAGGCTCTCACACTAAAGCATTTTTATTATCTTAAATTTTATTACCACCCAATTTTTTATTTAGTTATCACTTACTTAAAACTTCCTCTGCCAACCCTATGGCACCATAAACACCAGGTTGTGAGATAGAAGCACCCTCCATATGCTACCTTACCCTACCCATGTTCATCCAACATTTGATGAGTGCATGTAGGTATGCATATTCCCAACCCAACCACAAATGATCATAACTCCACCAAAGTACAAAAGGGAGATTAGGCCTTGTAAGTCACTCGACAATGTATGCATACATAATGGTGTGTGGTGTAACACCATCACTAAGATCATAACATAAGGACTGGATGAGAAAATAATGCAAAATATCACTCAATTGAAAATGGATTAGGACAAATATGGCACACATCCCAATGTAAAATAAAAACTGCAACAATGGTCTAATTGACATTCAAATAGATGATCTAGGTCCATGACCAACATCATGCAAAGAAGACTCAAGAAAATAGGGTGGCATGCAAAATGAGGTAAAAACCCCAAAAAATTGTAAAACTTCAAAATTAAAACCATTTGGTCTTTGAGCACAAAATCCTCAAAAATCCAATAAAGTTTGGGTTCGAACACCAGATGCAAAAATGATGAGCATAATGACATGAAACCTCAAACCACCATCACAAAAATAGGAAAAATGTTCATACCCAACCAACCAGGTAGAACCAACAAACAAAAATGGAGGGGAATACTAGTTCTCAACCTCCAAACCAATAGCTACCAAAAATAGATACTGAAACCGAGCTGAAAAAGGAAAACAGGAGAGCCCTACTTAATAGCAAAAGGGGTTGAAACTAAAAATAGTACAATAAAATAAATTTCTCGTTGAAACTACCAAAAATCACGGCAAAGAAAGGTATAACTAAGTTAGATCCAACAAGACTAACCTCACAAAGATCCCATGCTCATAGCTCTCACAACAAATAGAAACGTGATCCTCCAGATGAGGATTCTCAAAAAAGTCTTCAAATTTGTATTTTGCAAAAGTGAGAAGAGAGAAAACAAATCCCTTTTCCAATACTTCTTCACTTTTTGAGTGAATAATTGATTAGGGAAAATAAACGGTTAGACTAGTTAAAATCCAAATTGACCCAAACAAAAATAGGTTGTCCTTCGTAATAGGAATTCACCTAAGGAAAATCTGCAAAAAATTAAATTCAATAAAATTTAAAGCCCAAAAATCCAAAATCATAGAAATCTACTTAACAACTTTCACAACAATCTAAACCTCTAAATGCATAGACATGTGCACTGGTCTAATCACATATAATGTAGATGAGTTCAGATTTATTAATCCCTGAAAGGTTTGATTAAATAATTAAAATAAGGATACGTCAACCATACAAGGATGACATTGGTGAAATATGAATAGTTGAATCACTAACTCCATGTTCCACTACCAGGGATATAATTCCTACACACTAAAACACATGATCAAGTGCAATTGTATATAATATCATAGCCAAAGCAATAAATGCATTAAATGACTAATTTAACCATTTATTCAATTTATACCTAAATAATCCATTTACATCACTCACATTCACACAAAGCATAATGAGACAAGAATGAAGTAAATCACCATAGCATAAAATCTATCATATAATAGAATCAGAGATATATCCAAAATACTATATAACCAGATATCATCATAGACCTACTATCGTCTCAAAATGGCATCAACATACAAATATGATAAAATTAATAACATAGTAGTATAGCATCTATGATACTGAAATCAAATTATAACATCTAACCCTTAGGTCATCTCAAAATGAAACATACCAAGAGTACAAGTATCTCTCAAATCAAAATATAGCAAGGTACAAACTGCAAACACAAGAGGCACTACATTCATCTTTTCTTACAATTAACAATAATGGGGTCCTATGTTACAAATTTAGTATTTTTTCTCTCGTGACCTCAAAAAGTAAACATTTTGCAATTAATCATGATAAGTGAGAAGAGATGTAGCTACTCATGCTTGTTGAAAGAGATTCTACTATGGAAGCTATATATATAATATCTTTGTGTGCTTTTTGTGTGTGTGTGTGTGTGTGTATGTGTGTGTGTGTGTGTGTGTCTATATATATATATGGTAGGGGAATATGTTTGAATAATTTTGTTTAGTATATAATGTGACAACCAATCTTTCTTTTTCCCCAAGCTTTCTTAGAGTCTCCTTAGGTCATCCACTTGACCAACTAGGGCTTCTATCCACACTAGGCTTCTTAGGACTCTAATCAATAGATCCTAAACATTTAATTGGTTTACATCAATTAGGTAGAACACTTTTTCTTACCAACTCTCCAACTACATAAGTTACCCCAAGCCTATAAAAGACTCCCCAAATGATTATTGGACTCCTAGGAGCTCTCTAAACTTCCTTCAAGATCCATAATCAAAATCAAGACTGAAACCCTAATCGAGTTCCAACCTTCAAGAAAAAATGCATCTAAGTGCTTGTAAAAAGGCTGCAAGAATTAACCCTCCAAATGCAAAAATCCTTAACAAGGGTACAAAAATCCACCATTCCAAATACCCTTTCCAAAAACCTTAAGGATTTTTGAGGTCTAGGGTTTCCAAATTGTTCATACTGTATGAGGACAATTTTAGCCTAAAATCAAGGGTTTGAAGGGTTTTACTGGTTGTCTACAAACAAGAAGAATTTACCCTCCATAAAAATCTTTCCAAAGGCTCCCATTAGACTTGGGGTTCCACTAATCCTTCCTTCAACACCTACCATTCTTTGGTTGAAGTATGCACATGGTAAACCACTCCTATTAGCTCTGCAACAGTCTATTATCCCTAACCAAGTTGTTATGACTTGCTTAGGGCATCACTGCAATTTCAACTCCTTAACTTTCCAAGGCCCCATCTCCACTATAAAAAATTTATATTGAGTCATGTTCCAAATCCCAAAAGGTCATACAAAGCATACAATGGTAAATGGCCCTATGACCCCATTTGTGCAAACAACCTATCTCATGACAACAGACTGATAGAAACCAAAATAATTATTTCGGACACACATAACCCTATAGAAAAACAAAATAACTATGTACAAAATCTTAAATCAATCTACATTAACACTTACAACACCAAGAGTTCAAGATCTAATCTGCATAAATGCCAAGAATACTCAAAAACATAAAATTGTTGTTCAAATCCCATTACTTGGTTTGTACAATGCAAAAGTTGACTTCTCCAACCACTTGAACAGGTTGAGAATAGCCTCATAAAGGATTTCCACCCATGCTCCTAACTATTTCAGATAGTTAAAAGGCTCCAACTAAAAATTTTCTCCTTTGCAAGAAAAGTTGTCAAAATTTTGTACAACTTTGAGGAATTTTTGCAATTTTGAGCATCTGACCCTCAAACTTGCTCTAAATGATGTCAAACCAAACCAAAGACCTTAAATGGTTACAAAATACATAATAAGTTCCTTCAAACACTTAATTGACCTTTTTAGCCTCCAAAACCCAAAAATTCTCTATATAGCCCAATTAGCAATTTTGAGCAACTTTGAACAACTTAGCCTACACAAACTCACCTTAGGACTAAACTAGACCTATTATTTATCTATTGGTGTGGTTAGAACCACTACAAGAAAAAATATCAAAAGGAACCCTAGGTCTTCCTTAGCTACGGAGGTGCCCTTGCACCATACTCCCTCTAAGAGAAAAATACATGTCACCCTTGTGGACATTATATCTTTTTTTATGCCCATTTTCTTGAAGTCTTACTTAGCAATCCATGTGGCTTCTAAGTCTAGTACATGTTCTTCCACTTGTTAAGGTGCTCCATGTAGACTTTTTTTCTAGTAGTTTTCTCAAGACTCTGGAGTCTAGAAACTTGTCAACCTCCAACTTGGTAGTGGAAGGAACTACTGAAGGGTCCAAATCATTCTGCGCTCCTTGACTACTGTGAGCATTTGTAGGGAATGGTCCTTTAAACTACACCAAGTCTTGCACATTAAATAATAGAGATATGCCCAAATCTGATGGCAAATCAACTTTGTATGCATTTACCCCATATTTTTCAATGATCTTGCAAGTTCCTACTCTCTTCATCTACAACTTAGTAGGTACCCCTTTCTATAATCTTTCCTTGTTCAAGTGCACCATGACATAATCTCCAATAGAAAAATTTATTTCCTTCCTCCTTTCATCTACTTTGGCTTTCATGTTTTGGGCATTGTCTTGAATAGTCGTCTTGACTTGTTCTTTTATCTCTTTCATGGTTTGGGAAAAATCCTCAGTATGTCCACTTCTATGGTCCATTCCTCAAAGATCCCTCAACTCACACACACCTCTAGAATGTATACCATAAACAATTTCAAAGGGACTTCTACCTATGGTTCTATTCCTCCTATCAACTTAGGTATATTCTGCTTGGGAAATAATGGCATCCAAGGTTTTCACATACTCCTTAGTTAGGCATCTTAAAAGATTACCTAGCACTCTATTGAAAACCTCAATCTAACCATCAATTTGAGGATGGTATACTGATCGAAATGATAAATTTGTGCCAAGTCTGCCCCACAAAGTCTTCTAAAAGTGACTCATAAATTTCACATCCCTATCTAAAACTATTCTTAGTGGAAGGCCATGAATCCTTACTACTTCTTTGAAGAAAAAATGGGCAATGTGGTTTGCATCATTGGCTATTTTACATGGGATGAAATGCCCCATTCTGCTGAACCTATCAACAACCACATAGATACTATCATAACCTTGTTTTCTCTTGGGTAGTCCTACTATGAAATCCATGCTCACACATTCCCATAGCCTATTAGGGAATGATAAGGGCTGATAAAGGCCTTCATTACTCATGCCTCCTTTAGCTTTCATACACACCATGCATTGTTCCACATAATTACTGACATCTCTGACTAGTTTAGGCCAATAATAAAACCTTTGGACCAGTTCTAATGTCTTGCTAACCCCAAAGTTTCCACTTAGACTTCCATTTTGTTTCTCTTGTATAAGGTTCTCTCTTATGGATCCCCTTGGTACACACAAATGGTTACCTTTACAGAGTAATCCATTCTGCAAGGTAAATTTAGAATATTTGATATGAAAATGATTCTCAAAATTAGAACATACCTTGTATGCTTCCCCAAAGTCTTCATCTTCCTTGTAGAAACTCTTAAATCTTTCTATTCCAATGCTATGCAATTGTACCTCTTGTACTGTCAACACTCTCCTACTTAATGCATCTACAACTTTTTTCATTAGTCTTTTCTTGTGCTTGATTGTGAAAGTGAATTCCTATAAGTAATTCATCCACCTCAAGTGCATATTTCTCAACTTTTCTTGAGTGTTGATGTAGCTTAGGGAATGATTATTAGTAAACACAAAAATTTCCATGGGAAAAAAATAATGACTTTGCTTCATAAGGGACTGAACTAAGGCATAGAGTTCAAGGCCATAGCAAGAATATTTCTTTTTTGGCCTCATTAATTTTTTCACTAAAGAAGGCTACTGGCCTACCTTCTTGGCTAAACACTCCCCCTACTACTAGGCCACTTGCATCGCATTCAAGGCTGAAGAGTTTTTCAAAACTAGGTAATTGCAAAATTGGTTGGGTAGCTACTTGCTTCTTAAGCATCTCAAAGGAATTTTCAACTTCTAAGGTCCATCTAAACTTGGACTTGACCCCACCCTTTATGGTCTCTAAGAAAGGTGCACATATTTCACTAAAGGTTCTAACAAAATTCTTATAGAATTGAGCAAGACCATGAAAAATCCTTACCTCAGTAGATGTAGTAGGTGGTGGCCAATTTAGGATTACACTAACCTTCTTTGATCCATCTTTAATGTTCCTTGGGACACCACAAATCTTAGGTACACAAGTTCTTTCTTGAAGAAGTCACACTTCTCAAGATTGATGGCAAGCTTCTCTTCATGCAACGTCTGCAATACTACTTCCACATGCTTGATGTTCTCCTCCTTAGTCTTGTTGAATATGAATATATCATCTAGGTACACAACTACAAATTTTCCTGTGAATTCTTTAAGTACTTCATTCATGAGCCTCATGAATGTGTTAGGAGCATTGGAGAGACCAAATAGCATCACTAACCACTCATATAGCCCATTGTACTCTTAAATGTTGTCTTCCATTCATCTCCCTCCTTAATCCTGATTTCGTGGTATCCACTCTTCAAATCCAACTTAGTGAATTACTTAGCTCCTCCAAGACAATCAATGAGATCCTCAATCCTAGGTATGGAAAACTTATACCTAATTGTGATCCTATTTATGGCTCTTGAGTCTACACACAGTCTCCATTTTACTCCTTTCTTGGATGCCAACACAACATGGACTACACATTGGCTTATGCTCTTTTGTATCATACCTTGGTCCATTAATTCTTGTACCTTCCTTGCCACTTCAAAGTTTTGATATGAAGTGAGCTTGTATGTTTCTTTGTTAGGAAAGGATGCACCTGGAACAAAGTCAATTTGGTGACTTATAACCCTTCTAGGAGGCAATGTAGTAGGAGCCCCATCACTTACTATGTCTTTATATTTCTCAAGCAACTCTTGCACTTCTTTAGGTAATGGTTCTTTGACTACATTTTCTTCTCCTTTAGAGTTCAGCACTACGACATAACTCTGCTTTGCTCATCCTTGAGGTCCTTGAAAAATTCTTTACCATTGCAAAATAGTACACTAGGTACCTTGGTCTGTGGCTCTTCTCCCTCCAAGAAGATTTGGATTTTGAATTTCATGCCTCCCTTTTTAAATGAGATGGAATTTTCCTTTCCATCATATACTACTTCCCTATCAAATTGCTGAGTTCTGTGCAATAGAAAATGGAAAGCATCCATGGGTAGGATATCACATAACAATCTATCCTTATACCCTACAATGGAGAAGTTCACCCAAGTTTTCTCATTCACTAGTATGCTCTGACCCCTATTGAGCCAAGTCACTTTATAAGGATTCACATGAGGTATCTTAGTCAACTTGAGCTTATTGACTACCTCCTCTGATATAATATTGTTAGTAGATCCAAAATCCACTACTTTTTTGCACACCTTCCCTTGGATCTTACATTTGATCCTAAATAGAGCTCTTTTATGCTTAGGCTCATCAGGAGCAAGTTGTTTAATCAACACCCTTCTAAAAAGAAGATTCTCTCCCTTTTCTAATTCAATATGATCCACCTTAGAATCCTTGCTACAGTTGTCCTCTTGTGCATAAGTTATCCTCTTGTCAGGGTTAGAAGAAGAAAGCTTGTTAGGGAATCTATATGTTGGATGGCCTGATTGCCCATAGTTATAAAATTTCATAGTGGAAAAATAGGAACTATTCCTACCTAATCCTCTTCCTCTATTTGAGACTCCTTGGTTACCCCTACCTCTACCATAACCTCCTCTAGAAGTTCCTTCATTGGTCTACTGAGTGAGTTTGTTCTCACCTTGATCCTTCTACTCATTACCTCTACCTTGGTAACCTCCTCTTTGTCCTCTCTAATTCCTTTCCTTGCCTCTATCTTTGAAGTTGGAATCCCCTTTCTTCTTGTTCCTTTCCTCAACCTTTAGAGCTAATTGATGGCATCTTTGAATAGTGGTAGGTGCCCTTAAACTAAGCTCTTCATGGATATTCCACTTCAAACCTCCTAAGTATCTAGCAACCTTTATTGGTTCATCTTCTTGTTTTCTTGATCTAAGACACAATCTTTGAAACTCCTCTATATAAGAGGAAATGTCCAAGTCCTTTTATTTCAATCCTTGTATCCTTCTATAGAGTTGAATATCATAGTCTTCTGGTAGGAAATTCTCCCTAAACTTAGTAAGCATGGCATTCCAATTGCCTATAGGCTTCTTTCTCATGTTGATCCTCTCATCTCAGACATACTTCCACCATGTCAATGTTGATCCTCTAAGCCTTGACTTAGCCACTTTGACCTTCTATGCCTTTGACGCCCCTTCACACTCAAAATGATTCTCCATTCCATCCATCCAATCCATCACTACATCAATATCTAATTTTTCATTGAATAGTGGCACACCTTCCAAAGCTTTTCCTCCTAGGGCTTTGATAGCTTTCAAAAAGGGATCTTCATTCAAGATAGGGTCAGGTTTAGGTACCACATCCTCTTTTGCTACCTCTTTACCCTTCTCACTTACCTCTTCTTCCTTCCTCTTAGCTGCATCAGCAACTTCATCCAACTTCACCTTCACTTTTGCTAGGGCCTCTTCAAGAACTATGTTCTTCTCCCTTTTCTCATCAACTTCTTTGTCTCGTTCTTCATTAGTCACCATGCTAGACTCACCCATTGACTCTTAAGTAGCTGTAGACATACACCACTCTTTCCCAAGTCTTTAACTTGCTTTGACCCCACTCTGATGTGACAACAAATCTTGCTTCTTCCCCAAACTCTCTTAGGGTCTCCTATGGTCATCCACTTGACCAACTAGGGCTTCTATTCACACTAGGCTTCCTAGGACTTTAATCAATAGATGCTAACCATTTAATTAGTTTACATCAGTTAGGTAGAACACTTTTTCTTACCAACTGTCCAACTACATAAGTAACCCCAAGCCTATAAAAGAATCCCCAAAGGATGATTGGACTCCTAGGATCTCCCTAGACTTCCTTCAAGATCCACAATCAAAATCAAGACTGAAACCCTAATTGTGTTCCAACCTTCAAGAAAAAATGCATCTAAGTGCTTGTAAAAAGGCTACAAGAATTAGCCCTCCAAATTCACTAAAACCAAATTATCTTGCAAAACTCCTTAACAAGGGATCCAACAATCCACCATTTCAAACACCCTTTTCAAAGACCTTAACAAATTTTGAGGTCTAGGGTTTCCAAATTGTCTGTATTGTATGGGTACAATTTTAGCCTAAAATCAAGGGTTTGAAGGGTTTTACTAGTTGTCTACAAACAAGAAGACTTTACCCTCCATAAAACTCTTTACAAAGGCTCCCATTGGACTTGGGGTTTCATTGTACTCCTTCCTTCACACCTGCCATGCTTTGGTTGAAGTATGCACACGTTCAACCACTCCTATTAGCTTTGCAATAGTTTGCAATCCCTAACCAAGTTGTTATGACTTGCTTAGGGCATCAATACAATTTCAACTCCTCAAATTTCTAGGGTGATGGGACTCAAAATTGCATTCCTGTTTTGAGTACCATTCCAAAATATTGAGTCATTTTGAGCCCTATAAGCACATTTTAATGCTTATGTAACAAGCTATTTTTTAAGGTCTAAGAGGTGTCTTATGTTTCTCACACCTTCCATTTAGTATTTTCATGCATCCCATGATGATAAATTGTCATTATGATTCATTCCTTGAAGCCTTGTTTTGAGCAATGTTCAAATCTGTAGTTTTGCCTAGGTGTTAAACGAGAGGAAGCCTAGTTTGCATTTGAATATCTTGCACTCGGTTATGTTTCAAGAATCACCACTTGGGGAGTGTTTAGTATGCATATCAATGAACCTATGTTCAATTTTCAATTCATTTCAATATGTTTTGACTAGGTTTTGAATCCCTCAAAGTCGGTTGTTTATTGTTGTCATGTTGATACATATTTCTCAGAACTTTAGGCGGCCTTGTTTGACGATTACAACTTTGACCTAGTTGACCATACTGATAAAGTTTGTATTCTAGAGGTCACACACTTTCTATGTTCTAGATTTGAGCATATGACGAATCTGTTTGATCAATTTTCAAATGCAATTCCAAATGCAAGTTATAAAGTTTTACTGGTGTCAAGAAAGGAAAATTGATCAGTACCCCTGTTTGGGATGTCATAACTCTGAATCCATCATAGATGAGACCAAATGGTTTATACTACTATTTTCTAGTCCACAAATTATTTAAGTGTGCCAATTTTTAAATCTTGATGAATCCATCTGCACACTTTCTCAAGCCCATTTTGTTTGTGAGAACCACATTCCTATTTATGTTTCTAGTCTTGCAATTTTGAGTACGTAACTTCACATGATTTCCAAACATGCCCAATTATTTGTCATGAGCCCAAATCATACAATTATATTCTCCTCATGACATTGAACTAGTGCCCCAATTTTTCTACCTTCAAGTATCCATTTGACCTATTTTAGAAGCCAAAACCAAATGCATATTATGGTTTTCAAACATGTTTGCAAGCAATTTTAACTAGGTAGCTTTGACGGTCAATATATTTTGACCTAGATGTCATCATGACATGAGATCTGACAAGGTGCAATGATTCAGAACAAAGAAACAACATGTTAGTTTTTAGAGCCCAATTATCTATTTTGGTCAGTTTTTAAAGCCAACCTGTAGGCCTTCTTGTTAGCGAATCACAGTTTGCAAATAACAAGGTAAACTGAGTTTTAAATGATGATCCAGTTCTCAAATTTAAATCCATTCAATGCTAGATATTCATTGGATCAATGACCATTTAGATGTTTCAGTTTGGAAAAATTTTTTAGCCGGATCCACTTTGGGGGCCGGCTAATTATGTCCAATAGACAAGTTTGGGGTATGATTGATATTTTGTCAGGGTTAGAATAGCATTGATTTTTCATCTATTTTAATTTTCTTATGGAATCGTGCTAAAAATCAAGTGAGATTTGTGGTTATATCCATATGATAAAAAATAAGGAAAGATTTTCAAAGTACCAGGAAGTTAGCATTTGTCATGGCTGATTTAGAGCTATAAGCCCTTTTGGTATATATGATTTACAAGGAGTGGTTGATACCAAAGTGGTATAAAGAACATGGAATCGAGTTAGTTCTCAAAACTCGTGTAAAGTTAGTTGTTGTAAAGCGATAGACATTGTTAATTGCATTTGGGGAAAATATTACTTTCAAAATTTTAATTGTTGCAACTGGGGCTTGGGTTTGGAAGCTTAAAGGACTCGGAGTGAATGGATTAGATGCTAAGAATGTATGCTATTTATGAGATTTAAATGATGCAACCAAACTTGTGAAGTATTATGGCTTTGTACATTGGCTACAGGGGAAACGATTGGTGGAGAATCAGACATTGGAGCAAAAGTAAATATGGGCAGAGAAATAATAAGGACAGAAGTGATGCTTTGTGTCCTCGTCACCATGTGGAGAGGAAAAACTGTCGGTAACTACTCCCCAATCATCAATCTACATAACGCAAGAGGAAACAGCCACGTGTGGAACTTACCAATTACCTAGTTGCCTTCTATAATTTATGCTGAGTTAGAGTTATGGGGCAGTGTCTCATCCATATGTTGGTCAGTGATGTTCCAGTCAACAAGGAAAGAAAAGCAGTAAATTGCTACTTCACGATGTGATCGATGAGCATTGGAGCAGATCTCCATGAAATAGAAAGGAGCAACCCCCGGCCCCATGGTGTCAACCGTCTCCTACAGCATCAACACCTTAGGGGGGCTGCATTTTTCTTTTCATCCCCAGTCTGTCGGCTCACATTGAAAGCACAAGCCATGTGTGGAATGTTTGTCCCACATTTATCCGAGTGAAAAAAAAATTGATTTTTAAAAAAATTTGCAATCAGTCTGACTGTCTCTACAAAGATAAAAGCCTTTTCAAGGACAGGGAAACTCATGTGGATGGAACCCGCTATGTGGCCATTGTCAATGAAATTTTGACCAAAGTTGACCACGCTAGTGATAATGTGGAGGAAAATTTGTGTAAGATCGGAAGCTTGAAGAATTTGAGCTATGATCTCATGCCTAGCATACGATTCTATGATAAGCAAATAGTGGAGTTACAATCATAAGATCGGGAGCCTCAAAAAGGAAACTTTTGATGTTACGATGGAGGCCTGTCAACCTAAGATCATAGAATGAAATTTGAATTCCTAAGATGCTACAATTGTTGTAAAATCATAAGAGATAAGTTATAAAGTTGAGATGTTACGACATATCATTATCGTAAGATCGGAGGAGGAAAAATTTAATGGTAAGATCATACGATTAACATTGTAAGATCAAAATTTTCAAATAAACTTCAAATGTTACATAAGATGATGCAGGTCCTGCTTGGGTAATGTGACCAATGAAATGTCAACAAGCGATGCCTTGTGATAGGAGGACAGGGTAGAATATAAATTCTATAATATTTGAATCAAATATTTCAAACTGAACGCATATAAGATTGAAAAGTTGAAAGATTTGATTTCAATTTAAGATATTATATAGTTTATACTATATACTCATTTAAATTTTTTAATTTAATTTTTGTGTTCATGGCTCAGGGCTTGGTTTTTCAAATCAGCATCAGGGGCACAACTTTTACCCAAAACATAGAGTATTATATACTGTCAGAACTAGGAGAACCTCAACTTTTCATTTCTGCATTTAGATTTTACATAGGTTTTTATTGGAAGAAGCTACAGGTAGTTTTATATTTTTTGGACATCCTCAGTATTTCGGCAAATTTTCTATTTCAGACCAGATAATATCAGATTGCAATCAGTTTAAAATAAGAATAGATTCACTGGCAACCATAAATAATTGGAATGAATTTTTTAAAGGCAGTTGCTAAGGTTAATGTTTTGTCGATAGGAGGTAGTTGGATTTTCACAATAAGGGCAGATGAAGACAAACCAAATCATATTGAAGCTCCTGCATATCTTATTTGATATCTGATATTTTCTTCAAAGGGGGTCTTTTCTCATTTAGATATTTCTGCAAGTAATTTTTCAGTGATCAAATTTGATTTCTAGTAGATGAAGGAAGAGATGAGTTTATACAGCAATAGGATGAAGAGTTTTAGCAGGACACTTGGCAGTATCAAATTTTGATCTGAGCCTTTTCCTGTCTATAAATATTTCTTCCCTTCTCATTGTAAGGGTTCCAGTTTTTGGGTTGAGAGTCTCCCCATCTGTTGTATTACCATAGTTGGTTCCAGTTCCATTTTCTAGTTATTGTGATAGCATTCCGCAATAGTTTTCTCTATTATAACTAGCAGTATTGTAGTTTCTTGAAGCATTCAAATTAAACAGTCCTCTATTGTATATCCTCTGAGTTTTTGCATATACCATGATGTATTGATTTTAAGGAAATGAATATAGAGTTTCATTGAAAGCTTCATTTTGAATTTGTCTCCTTTTCTATGGGTTTGTAGTTTTCTGTTGATATATGCCCAAAGTGCATATTGTCCAATTGCAGCTTGTGTTTCTGAAGTTGTATTTCATTATGTACCTTGTTGTTGGGTCAAGGGCTCGAGAAAATTCCTTGATATGCATTGACAAAATTGCAAGTATTGTAGGAGGATCTAATAAGTAAAAATTTCATTTGAAGATAGATTTCTATTTGCAAGATAGATAGATAGATTAGATATCTGAGCATTTCGAGTATCCATGTGTATGTGTTCTGACTTAGTTTATGCCCAATTGATAAGGGACTGGTTAGCTTGGATATTACATGTTTTTGTTGTTACATACCCAGGTTATATTGATTCAAATCTTTAATCAAATATCTTTTCCCTTTATATTTAAGAACTGAAAAGAAGTTTCCCTCACTTAGTTTATCAAATTCATGTGTCCTATTATTATCTATTTCATGCCCATGAATGTTTGTATAAACATAGAAGATTCAGGGGTTTTATCTATTATATAGATTCAGTTATATGTCTTTACACTGGTACCATATAAAGAATCTGAGGTCCACCTGCCTAGATCTTGCAGACCCTAAAGAGAAGAAGGAGAGTAAATAGCCTTATAGTTGGCCCTGGTGTCTGAATAGGTGCATTGAACATGGGAATTAGCTGCCCCTAGGTGTATGTGTTCTTATCACTAGGTTATTCAAAAATTGTTATTTCAAGAGCCAACATAGGGCCTCATCTCCACTATGTAAGATGTACATGGATTGATGTTGTAAATCCTGAAAGTTTGTACAAATCATATGGTGGGAAATGGCCCTATGAACCCATTTGTGCAAACAACCTGTCTCGGGACAGCAAACAGATAGAAACCAAAATAATTATTTTAGACACACAAACCTTATAGAAAAACAAACTAACTATGTACAGAATCTTAAATCAGTATACATTAACACATCGAACACCAAAATTTCAAGGTCTAATCTATATGCATGCCAAGAATACTCAAAAACATAAAATTTGTTGTTCAAATCCCACTGCTTAGTTCATACAATACAAATGTTAACTTCTCCAACCACTTGAACAGGTTGAGAATGGTCTCATATAGGCTTGCGACCCATGCTCCTAACTATTTTAGACATTTAAAAGGATCCAACTAAAAAATTCCTCCTTGGCAAGAAAAGTTGTCAAAATGTTGTTAATGACAACATTGACAACTTTGAGCAATTTTTCCAATTTTGAGCATCTGACCCTCAAACTTTCTCTAAATGATATCAAACCATGTCAAAGCCCTTAAATGGTTAAAAAACACATAATAAGGTCCTTCAAAAACTTATTTGACCTTTTAAGCCTCCAAAACCCAAAAATGCTCTAAATAGCCAAATTAGCAATTTCGAGCAACTTTGAACAACTTAGCCTACACAAACTCACCTTAGGACTAAACTAGCCCTATTATTTATCTAGTGGTGTGGCTAGCACCACTACAAGACAAAATATCAAAAGGAACCCTAGGTATTCCTTAGCCACCTATGTGCCTATGCACCAGTATAAATATATTTATGCATCCATTACCTTATGTTAAAGGGAAGACTTTTGGTGAAACCATAGAGAGGAGATAAGTAGGCATTTCCTTGTCATCATTAATGAAGGGTTAAATTCTTTATAGTATGATGTCTCCATTTCTTGTGAGAAAAAAGTAATTTAATTCTCATACATCCATATGCACCATTGTGGTGTGGTAGGAAAACTCTTTTCTTTTGTTATGGTTGGTTGATTCCTTTTTTTATATCTGACTTTTCTTTGTGTACAAGCAAGTGCATGATGTAGGGCCCATTCGCCATTGCACCAAAAGCCATGACTGTTAGTGAACATGGAACACCACATAATTAACCACCTGTGGGTAGGGGAGCGCGTCGCATCACCCAACAATCTCCCCCTCGACGCGCATACCAGGTGCTTACGCGGGTCGAGAAGGCATCGGGGAGATTTGAACCCATGACCAGGCCAAAACCAGGCTCTGATACCAATTGTAGGGCCCATTTTCCATTGCACCAAAAGCCATGACTATTAGTGAACATGGAACACCACATAATTAACCACCTGTGGGTAGGGGAGCACGTCGCATCACCCAACACATGCGAGCTTGCAAAACAAATCACTTGGATAAGTTCAAGAATTTTTGTTGTTGTTTTGTATTGATACCATAGTTTTGAGCATGTGGTTTCTCTTGAGCTAGTAAGATCTGATTTCAGCCAAGGCAAAAATGACGAGACTAATTTTTACAGTGAATTATAGAAACTCACTAGGATCACTATAAGAAATAATTGAAGTCATAAAAATTCCCAAAATCAGCTTTGAGGAAGAAAATAAGAAGTTATAATGGAGGGATTGTGAGGATGAATGGAAGAAGAAAACAAGAGGGATTTTAGTCATATCCATTGTAAGACAAAATATCTTGATCAAGTCTTCCCTCTGTTGTTGTTGAGGTAGAAACTCAATTTGTAGCTCACTAACTCTTTTCATGTACACACCATTCAAATCCTTGATAGTTCTGTAGGTTTTATCAATATCACTAAGATCATTCTTGATCTTCTCATATTGTATTTGAAAATTGGCTACTACATGGCATGCCACTATAGACAATATTTGTAGAAGATATTAATTTCCTCCACACATGTTTCAATCTGACTGATAGCAAGGGACCATACCTATAATACAATGTTATGCTTCTTATCCATTTTGTTCTCAACACACTGATAATAAATGTCATATTGTAAAAACTATTTCTTAATATCTAAAACCAAATCACTAGAATATACTCCACAAATATGAGATACTACCACATCATTGTCAATCATATGATCAACAATCAGTAGCAATAGACATGTTATGTTGATTAGAGAACATTCATCCCATAGACTACTAATTCTATCAAGCTCGCCAATATCCAAAAAACTTCTAACAACATCAAGATCAAGTACATATGATCCATTCAATAAAGTTTCAAAAATATTTCCCTTTCTTCTTCTTCACCTTTGGTAGTATGAGCTTCACTATCAACACCAACATCACTCTCATAAACTGAAATCACCTATGCTTCCTTCCATTTCTCACTTGCCCTTAACCTCTTGGGTTCGAAGGGTGATATGTCAATATCCACTTCCAAATTACCATGTTTCAAGTTGTAACTAACAATAGTTTGTGCTATTGGTGAAGTATTTATAGACACAAACCCAGAGCTGAGCATATCCTAAATTGATAGAAAAATATGCCTTACAAGCATCATTTTTATAATCTAGTTCTTCCAAATATCTATATATCTACCTTATAATAGGAATTTTGGTTTGCTAAACTATATTTTTCTTTGTTAGACAAATAATTCATGAAGTAGAAAACCAAGTATATAAACAATGAATTGAAATGGAAATTGTAACCTTCTTTTGATATTTTGATATTTAATAACATTTTATTTAACAACTTTCTACACACATCCATTCTAACATCCTCATTTATCATCTTGCATGCCATAAGCATAGCTAGAACTGAGGTTCAACCTTTACAATTTCTAAATTATACTTTATAAGAGATGTCATTAGTAACATACCTTATAATGGGATCATCAAAGGAAAAAATAGTGAAAGCATGTCAATCTTTTTCAATTTTTGTTAGGGTCTCTATCTCCTCACAGATTTCATATTTCTTCATTGGAACTCATTAAGACTCCATAATCATCCCTACAGTACCACTATAATCCATCTATAAAGTGGAGAGCCTTGTAGTTATAATGTCATCCAACTCTTCCCAGCAATAGAACCAAGGGAGATTTGTATTAGAAAAAAAACTCTTCGATCTGCCCCACCAGCCCCCTCTATAGGGGCTTGGGGAAGTGTTTAGTAGCTAATGCTATTCCATATAATGAGTATGGGTATAAACCCAATGATAGGATTAGGGTGCCCTACAACTCTATGGCTCTCAGTATGGCCCTATCTCCCAAGCATGGACCTTATGATCATGGGGAAAGACTTTCCTTGGGGTGAGGTATTTTGTCAAAGGAGAAGGAGGGAGCTAAACCATTAACCCCAACCCCAAGCAAGTCTTCTGGCTAAACCAATTATATCAAGTGTGGTCAAACATCATAGTGTGCACTACCAATAAAGGTTTTCAAGTATTTATTGGACAATTTATGCGGTCAATTCCTCCATGAGAATTTTCATATAAATAACCTATCAAACATTTTCTCATAGATTCCTTCCAAATGTGGACACTAAATCTCCAATGCAAACTCAAAATGAAAATGTGAAAAACCATATAATGAGATCGATACAAAATTATCTTACCTCAAATGCATCCCACACATACAGATTCCATCCAACCTCCTCCAGCCAAATTGATCATATGATGCCACTTGTTTAATCACTTTTGATTACTAACCCGATTTGGTCAAAATTTTGACCAAATTGGGAAAACCTAATTTGGTTGAAATTTCAACCAACTCAGGCATAAAAACAAAAACAAAAATATTCAACAAGCCAATTAAGAGCTTGGTCAAAATAAAAGGTCAAAATTTGACATATAATGTATAATGGGGACCAGAAAAATTGTTCTTTTTTCATAATGACAACAGGAAGACATATAATTTGAGAAGCCAAAAGGAACCTCTCACTAATGAAATCCCTCCTAGGTTACAACCTACTCCTCCAAACCCTCGAGCTTGCAAAAACCCTATACCAATACATGTGCTCATTCAAATGTAGCATACATGAAACAACCCTATTATGCTAAGGAATCCAACCTAATCTATAGAAAAGTATAGTGCAATAGAAGAAATCAAGAAGACCAAGGCAAATATCTTGATGTATAACATGTTACAAAGTTTTCCTAGCCAAAGAGAGGCTTTGTTGAAGATTCTTGATCACAATAAGTCAACCACTAGTATAAACACTCATAAAGAACCTAATCGTCAGGTCAATATTGTTGAAGCCATGCCCACTATGTTCAATGACAAGGAGAAGGTCCCACTTTTTATATGAAGCATTAGGATTTTTTGGAAGAACCTTCAAAATTGCCTCATTGACTCCAATGCCTCATGTAATGTTATGGCATTATTCATATGCAAAAGATTGGGATTTACACCCCAACCCACAAATAGGGTGGTTATACAACTAGACAAGATAGAGGTAAGTGTTATCAGCATGTTGAAGGATGTACATATACAACTAACTACATATCCCTAGATTCAAGACATCATAGATATTCATGTAGTACATATTTATGAGACATGTGACATGCTTCTAAGTAGAGAATAGACTAAATTTTTTAGAGCTTGGTTCTCTACTAACTTCACTTAGTTGTGGTTACCATGGAATGGACTCAACAATCAAATCAAGATCGATGTTGAGCCTAAGATTAAGAAAATGGAAACTAAATATAATGCTCCTAATGAAATATTGTTTATTTAGACAGACTTAAGATCCTATCATATCCTAGCATTAGACACGCATCTCTTAAGAAAATCCTATGATAGCCCTATCATGGGTGTACAAGAATACCCTAAGGAAAAGAAGAGAATAACATGATCTCAAATTTGCAATGCCTTGGGTATGAGGTAGATCCAAATTTTCTATTATTACCAAGATTCTCTTAAATACACATTGCCAACCATTCAGAGTTTGAATACCCAAGTTTCCAAGATGTGATTTCTCAGGCCATGACCAAGTAATCTAAACTAATAGTGAATAAATAGACATCCAAATGTGCCTCTAAAGAGACCCTAAGAATAGGAAATGCCTTTCTACTTGAAGAAATACTGAGTCAAGCTAATGAGGCCTTCAAAGAGGATTAATTTTATAAGATTATGGATGCCTCCTATACTGACACATCTTTGGATGGAGGGGCTCTTCCCCCTCTTCCAGATGGGTCACTCCCTAGACATAGATGGTGATTTTTTATTGAAGGACAAGGTTGGTTACCTGTCATGGAACATCTCAAACCTTAGGTTTATTTGATTACAAAACTAGGAGACATAAGAGGAAAGATGAAATGCATCCCCAAGACAAATAAGAATAAGATGAGAAAACCCAAACTAGATGAAGTATTGACACTAAGGTTTGATGACTCTAATTGTAAACAAGGTACTAGAGTCAGGATCGATCTGATCAACCTAAAAGGAAAATTTTTTTATGCAACATGGTGTCTACATTTTCTATGCACTAATAATGTGGCTAAATATGAGGACCTAGTAAGAGGAATCATTTTTGCCATTAAGAAAAAAGTTAAGGAACTTATAATAGAAGGGGACTCATAAATGGTGATATGAAAAAACAAGGAAACCTATTCATGTAACAATCAGAGACTAATGGCTTAATAGAGAATAGTCTCAGACTTAATGGAAGATTTTAAGGCATTAAACATAAGAACCATCCCTAGAAGAAAGAATATAGCTATAGACACCCTTTCTATCTTTTCTAGCACATTAAGATCAGTGGAAAGAATGTAATTGAAAATATTCTCAATTGAACTGGTTCTTGCCCTGTCTATCCTAGATAACATCACCAACTTCCATGTCTCTCAAGATGACCAACATATCTTGCAATTTACATGTGAAATGGTCTTTTTGAGGGGAAAGTAATTGATGACAACCCCAAAGAAGAAGTGAATGAAGGAGTCAAACATCAAGATGGAATGCTAAACCTAAAGACTAACACCATACCTAAAGGAATGGTGGAGTTGGAATGCATCTTTGACTAGGATGAATCAGCTCGTGGTAAATCCCTAAAGAGAATAGAAGTGATGAATATTATTCCTACAACTTGGGAATTGAAGAGGACTCCAAGATGGTCAAAATCATGAAGATGTGCAATGAAAAAGAAAGAGATGAGATGTTACACTTGCTCACAAAGTATAGGGATTTCATTTCCTATAATTATGAAGAACTCAAAACTTATGATCCTATAATTATTATGCACAACATACCTCTCAAACCTAACACTAAACCCTTTCAACAGAAGGAGAGGCATGTAAACCCAATCATTGAGACAATGATAATGAAGGAAGTCTAGAAGCTATTAGACACTAAGATCATTTTTCAATCAGACACTCAACATGGGTGTCCAATTTGGTACTCATGAGAAATAAGAGTGATAAAATTAGACTGTGTCAATTTCAAAAATTTGAACCGAGCTTCCCAAAAAGATAATTAACCATTGTTAGCACATGATGAAGTCTTGTAAATGATGAATGGATCTAAGATGATTTCCTTCCTTGATGGATATTTAGGGTACAACCAAGTGATGGTAGATGAGGAAGACAAATTAAAAACCACATTCATGACAAAGTGGGGAATGTTTGCATATAGAAGAATGCCCTCTGTATTATTCAACATTAGTGCAACATTTTAGTAAGCTATGGATAAAGAATTTAAGGGACTAGTAAAAAAATACATCATTATCTATATGGATGACCTCACCATCTTCTCAAAAAATAGAGGAGACCACATAGTCAATTTTAGAAATTTGCTCAATCGGTGCAGGAGATATAATATTTCCCTCAACCCCAAGAAGTGTGTGTTTGGGGTCACAAAACGGAAACTACTAGGGCACATAATCTCTAAAGTTGGTGTTTCAATCAATCCTTAAAGGGTGGAAAAAATCTTAAAGTTTTTGCCACCTAGTAACCATAAGGAACTAGAGTCCTTCTTTAGGAAGATCAATTTCATGTAGAAATTCATTAGTCGGTTTGCTGAAATAGCATGATCTTTGAATGACTTACTCAAGAAAGGGAAGTATGTGTAGGATGATGATGGGCCAAAAAGTGGCAATATGAAAAAAAAAACTTTTCATCTAAATTTGATGAAATGCAAAGGATTTATTAAGGAAATTATTATCCTTCAATCAATATAATTGTTGTCAAATTATGAGTTCAGTAAGTAATTATTACTTATTTTCTAATGGAGTTACTTATAAAAATCTGATTTACGTATTGACTAAAAAAAATTATCTTTAAAATGGTATAACCTTCTCAAAATCTGAAAGATGTGTCACATTCTCTATTTTTCCTTCTATGAGGAAAATAAAAACAAATTTTTATTTTTTATAGTTTTGACTGAGTTAAGGTGGTCAGACACCAAAGTTTTTTTTTATTCTGAAAAATATTGTAGCAAAAAATTAAAAATTAATTATTTCCTTGGAATAAAATTACAAAAAAATATGTATCCCATTTGGGTATGAGTCTACTTCTTATATCTAGAATTTTTATTAAAAAAAATTATCACTTGATTGTGATTAAGGTGGTCAAACATACACCTACATCTTATTTTTTCCTAAATTTTTTTTGTACTTTTGCATTGAAATTCCAAATCTTGACCAATTAAATAATCTTTTTAATCAAAAAGGGAATAGTATTTAAAAAATGACATTCAATTTACTGCAGGCTATATTGTTAAAAAAAATTGATATAAGGTTCATAACTAGTTCAAAATTTCACATCAAGTTGACTAATATTAATTCCTAATTTTTTTGCCACTTAAGGCCATAGTTTGGACCACCATGATCCTACACATACTCAGGGGATAAAACTAAATGGACTCTAGAAGTATTCGTGTGTGGGTATTCTCACAAAAAAGAAAGAAGGTGAAGATGAAAGACCTATTTCCTTCATGAGTTATCCACTAAAGAATGTTGAACTCAATTGTATCAACTTGGATAAGAAATCATTTTCCTTGGTAAATGTGGACAATAAATTCTTACACTACATAATCCGGAACAAGATGTACACCATTGTACCTAACCTTGCAGTCAAGTCTTTATTGATGCAAAATGAGTTAGGATAAAGAAGAGGAAAATGAATGGCTTTGTTATATGAATTTGATCAAGGGATCAAACTAATGAAACTAGTACAAGGTAGGGATTAACTAAACTAGTGGAAGACCATGAAGAGAGAAGTATGGTATCATACATAATGATGAATCAAGGAGTGATTTTGGATATATGGTATCAAGGTATTGTCTATTTTCTTAAACAAAACCAATTTCCCCCAGGGATGAAAAACTCACAATGTAGAGCCCTAAAATTAAATGTGAATCTTTTATGCTCTAGGATAGGGAACTCTATAAAAGAAACCGTGAAGGAATATACCTTAAGTGTGTAAACTATGAGGAAGCCAAACTGGTCTTGGAACAATTCCATGATAAGTGTGGTATTGGGAATGGGTCTACAGAATCTATATCCCATAAAATCTTAAGATTGGGCTATTACTAGCCTACCCTTTTCAAGGCTGTTCACACCTATGTACACACTTTCCATATTTTCTAGACCAACACTAATCGAAAAAGGAATCCAGCTATGCCCTTGCAACCATTTTTTGAGGTTCACTCTTTTACCAAATGGGGCCTTAATTTTATTAGACCAATGAATACTCCATCCTCTATAGGATATACTTTCATCTTGATAGCCATCGACTATTGCACAAGATGGGTAGAAGGTAAAACACTATGAAGTTGTAAAGCACAAGTGGTTATCAATTTTCTTGAAGAACATATTGTAAGTGGTTTTTGGTGCCCTTCTCTCTCTTATGTAACAGTGGATATTCCTTTGCCTTAGTTTGCCTTACACAATGGGCTCTAACAAATCACATAATAAAAAAGTTCTCATCTAACTACTATGAGCAAGGTATTGGAGTTCCAGAGTCAACCGACAAGAACCTAATCACTGTTATAAAGTGTCTTCTCACAATTAACCCTAGGGATTGGCACACAAAATTGAATTATGCCCTATGGACATACTAGGTTTGTATCAAAAATGCTTTAGGGACCTGCCCTTACTTTCTAGTATATAGACAATATCTTGTTTTCCCTCTCAAACTTTAAGATCCCAGTCTAAAAATTCATGAGAGGGTATTTCTAAAATGTTGACAAAGTCCAAGTTAGATTGATGAACCTCCTCAAACTTGAGGAGAAGAGAAATGTAACATTGGACAACATGTCCAAACATCAAGCTATTGTTAAGCAATGGGTTGACAAGAGATCCACACTAAAGGATTTCAGGATTTCTTTTGTGGGACAAGTCCAAAGAGAAACTTGGAAGCCACACCAAATCCCAATGTTTATGGATAGACCCCTACCAAATTGCCAAAATTTTAGGTTGTGGACACTTGATGGGGAATGGGTCTCATTGCCCATAAATGGCCAGTTCCATGAATATTATTTTAAAGCCTAACCTTATTTCAAAAAAAAGAATCATAGTCATAGTTTGGGGGAAAAAAAGAAGGGTATTTTTCTGTCAAATTTTTTGAGAGGTTATTTTCTTGAAATTACTAATTTCTATTGTTGTTCATAGCAGAGCAAAAATTTCTAGTTACTAACTTAGGCTTGAATTTGATTACACTCAACACTCAAATCACTAATAAATGGACCAATCGGGTGGTGTTCTACCTAGTTAGGATGTAGTTAAGGATGCATCTCTAGTTCCCCAATTTTAATGAAGAGTTCCCTAGAGATCGGATAGGTATTTCTTATTGGCATGTGAGTTTTCCAAAGTTTGGTAAAAGAAGAATGCAAGAGACATCAAAATATCTACATCCAAACAAAAGAGAAGAGAAACAAAGAAGAAAACACCATCCCTTGGTTGCACAATATAAGCATGGTCTAGGGATGAATATATATATATGAGAAATGGTGTTATAAAAAAATGAAATGACTGCCAATATCCACTAACCATCTATTTGTAATCACTAAATGCTAAAGGAAATCTAGAAAACCTACAAGCTAAGGATGATGTCTCACCAAGAGCCCTCTAAATGGATTCTCACATTTGGTCAATGGTAGCCAAAATTTTGTTAATAGGTGAATCTTAAAATTCACATTGATGGATGAAAGGATGCCTCCTACATTGCCAAATAGCAATGGTAGTTCCCACTTGGGGAAATCTAATAGAATCAATACACTAAACACACACACACACATTGAGCATGAAAGTATAAGTTTTTGGTAGTGGATTGGAACTTCCATTCAACCTTTGATAACATCAAAATTAAATTCCAAACTTGACACCTAGTTCAAAGATTACTTCCTGATAGAGAAATTCATTCAATATTTCTTCATTTTTTTGGGCTATTTATTATGGATTCACAACACACGTCTCATTTATGTCCAATAATTAGGACCCCCTTTCATCCTATCTCTGAGTCATAGGACTCACTCTTCATAATAGGGTACCTTCTAAGGTACCTCAAGGAATGGGAACACTAGGTCCTATGTCTAGGGGTTAGGAAAAGTGGCCTCGATAAAGTTTTATGAGCAAAAAATAAACATTTGAAGAAATTAAGGAAAAAGTGCACATCTATGCACCTTGCACACATGTGCACCCCAACAAGGTGCACAAAGTGCACAACTTCCCTAACTATTTAGATGTACATGTGTGCACCTATGCACATGTGCACCTATTGAAGGTGTGCAAGGTGCATTGGTTTTCCCTGCCTATACATAGGTTAGCCTCCCCCCCAAATTGCATGTTGTTTTCAACCTCTTAATCTTCTTTGTGCACCATCGCACCTTTAGTCTCCATTGTTTTCATCTCTTGTACACCCTCGTACGTCCACAACCAGGTAGATATTATTTACCGCAAACACTTTTGTAAGTGAGTAGATGCATCAACTTCTTAAACTAGCCTGGTTGTGCACCTTACACACCTTGTTAGGGTGCACAAGTGTGCAACATCCAACTTCCACTTCTTGCTAATGTTGATCTCAAATTGGTTTTGACAAATGAGTGTCCACACACTTAAGTTATTTACTTGTTTATGCCAAACAAGTAGTACATGTTGAGCATAACATGTATTTAATAGAGCATGCCAAGTCCATAGTGAGTGTCGAGCCACCCATGTGCTGAGTCACTCAAGCATTGAGCAAATAGTGTATGTTGACTGATTCAAGAGTTAAGCAAGCAATGCATGCTGAGTGATATAGATTTTGAGTCACATTATAAAGATTAGTATATGGCAAGTATCAGAGACTTTAGATGCTGAGTGAGATAGTTTTGTCATAATTGTTTGTAATGGCACAAACAATTATTTAATTGAGCTAACTAAAGATTAAATTATGATATTTTGGAGATAAGGATGAATCTTAAGTTGGATTCCCAATCTAGTACATGCAGCCAATCAAAAAATGGGAAGGATTAAGTGGAAAAATGGATGAATCACAGTCATTGATGCATACCTAACCCTAAGTCACCTATGTCTTCTTAAGGAGGATAAACCCTAAACTATCTAGAGTGAAAATAAGGAGTGGAAGGAGTGAAGAGAGTAGTTTTCATATGCAAACAGGGCATTCATGGTGGCTAAGGAGTTGTAATATGAGATTACATTATAGAATCAATTAAAGGAGAATAAAGGAAGAGAAGAGAGTATAGCAAAGAGACATTTAATCAAGAATGATGGAGAATACATCAGCTTAGAGCTGATCTATTATCAAGCAATCAAGTGCTAACTGCATGATCAATGTTGAGACATTCTAATAGGTGATTTCAGTCAAAATCTCTTGATAGAGTAGTCCTAATAGGCTGTATTGAAATCCTCTAACAAGGTGCTTAATTAATTATGAGTTGAAGTTCTTTAGCAAGGCACACTTCTAATAGGGTGTGGAAATCCTTTAACAAGGTGAGACCTAACAATCTTTGTAAGTCTTTAACAGGGCAGACCTTTCATAGGGTAGATCATGTCTCGTGATCAAACATTGTAACCTTCATTGGACACACTTTATTACTGTAGTAGTGAAGATTTATGGGTATCATCCCCACCCCAGTTTTACCTTCTCATTGGAGGGTTTCTGGGTAATCATATCTCGTGTTATATGTGTGTAAATGTTTATTTGATTACATGTTTTAGATGTACATGTTTTACATGGTATTTCAGTTTACTCATTGAATGTATGAGATGGATGTGTGGTGAATGTTTTATGGGTCCAAGTTTAAATTACTGATTCACACACCCCCCCCCACCTCAAAAATTTTACCTTTCCTATTGTAATTCCAATAGCTAAGATGTTGAGTTGTGCAACTCCACAAGGTCCTCATTTGAACATCCTTATTTCCTTGCACCCACGTGCAACCAAGGTATACAATTGTGCACCTTACACACATGGGCATGTATGCAATTGCAAAACCCCCACTAGTGCACATAGACCAACACTGGGCACTTATGCACCTTGTGCACCCATGCAAGTCCGCAAGATGCATAAGCTCTTACATCTCCCCTTTTTTCATTTTAGGCCTTTGAATCTCAATTTCAATTTATTTTTTCAATATTTTAGTCCTTTTTTCACTTCCCATCATGTCAATAATCACTTCTATCTTTTGTGTAGGTAATCATGGCATCTTTAACATTAGAATGATCATCAATGACTCTCTACATGATTACATGGTATCAATTCAAATTGACCCCATATTTTTCATGACTACCTATGTAGAATATATATTGGTAGCTCAACTAGCTTAGTACCCAAGACTCACCAAAAGGGGAAGTATCAAGAATGCAAATGTGTGGCCACACATTTTGTACCCACAACTAGTAAACATATACCTCTAAGAGGGAAACCCTAAGTGCAAAATTATGAACAATGCATTCATCTTTAGTGTCATCCATTTTTTGGAGGGGGACTACACTAGGAGGATTTCTATAGTGACCACCACAAGGGTAACCCTAGTGGGGGGTTACTTCATCCAATTCAAAACATTCACTTATATTTTCATGACCAACTCCCTCCTTTACCCCAAGAAGCTCCCATGCTATCCTTTGAATACACTTACTCTTTTGGAGATTTTGAGGCAACTAGACTCATTTTATGAGTAAGTAGGGAAGAAGCATAAAAAGACTTGGGTTTGGCCAATAACCATCATCCTGTGTGAAGTGAAGTAAGAGAAGGAAATTTTCAAATATGGATTTGATTGGAACCAATATCTTTTGGAGGAATACCCCCTTACTAGGCCATATATTGATAACATCGGCATGGTCTAATGCATGGCAAGAAAGGACTTTGTGCTTGACTCAACAATGGAGGATCATTGGCTTAATTACATTGATGACTATGGGGTGAGAATAAAGGATTATTGTCAAATGGGGCTCATGCTTACAGAAAAGGCACTAAACATTAAAATTCCCCTAAAGATATGGGATAAGGACACCCCTAATCTTCTTGATCCTATTTATAGTAGGGATAAGATATATGAGAGGCCAATGGTCAATATTGAGGTTGGAAAGGAAGAAAATGATGACATAATGCATTGGGCCTAGCATGTTATTGATCTAACAAAGCATTGGTTAATGAAGCCTTTCTAGTTAGAACCACTTTCTAATGTTCCCACATTATAGGAACCTGTTGGTCTAGAGAAGAGGAAGGGAGTGAAGGTGACTATCTTGTCCCACCCTACCAAGTCCTAGTCCACCCAAATATTGTGTATGGGTATGTATAGGATGTATCATATTTTGAATGGAAGAAAAAGAAAGCCTTTAAAACTAAAGAAGAGGCACCTCCCACAAAGCCCCAGGGTCAGGCTAGTCCCTCTATCCCAAAGAAGAGTAGAACAGAGAAAGTAGAAGTTAGGTCAAAGAAAAAAGTGGTGGACCCCTCAACCCCTAAGACCATACCAAAATGGGTAGAGGATGAGGAAGAGGATGAAGAATAACATGTCCCTCTAAAGAAGAGAAACAGAGAAGCCTAGACTATGGAGAAGAAAAAGGGAAAGAGACAAACCCTAATGCCCCCATTGACCCAATACTAGGCCATTCAAATAGGAGATATTAAAAATCAATAGGGATGGACTAAGTCTAATATAGGAGTGGCTTGGACTTTTTTGAAATTTCTAATTTTGATTGGATGCCTATTGGGTTGGAGCTCAAGGAAGGACACATTTTTGGATACTCGTCATCCTGGGCCAAAGGATGATGAAGATAAAAACATATTGCCTTTACTAGAAGGACCTCTTGGCATACCTTCTCCTCCCCTAGTAGAAGAAGAAGAAATACACATGCCTACTACTCTTATAGAAGAAGGAGAATAGTAGGAGAAATAGGTTGGAACACCAACCTATAGACCTATCTAAGCCCTTCCTTCACTTCCAATGACAATGATGGTTACCACCACTCTTATTATAGAGTCAAAAACCACAAAAGAGAGAGCTTCCAAATTAGGAATAGGGAGAGGCTTGGCAATGATGACCTATGTATCACTAGGTTAGGATGTCTCTTTTCTGGACATGACACCAACATGGATTTCCAGAGCAATAGAGGCCCATCAAAAGAGATATATGCAAACTAATATAGAAGGAATGATGGTGCTTACACTAGTTATTACTACCACAACAACATCCATGGAGGATCCCCACTAGATGGAATTTTTGCAAATGAATAGATAGGAGGACATGGTGTATCATATTATCATTCCTCCTCCACACGTTGATCCAAAGACTATCATTGTGTAGGACTTTCAGATGCAAGAAGTCATTTTAGGTAAGCTAGCAAAGGACATGGCCAAAGCCAAGTGACAAATTTGGCCCTAAAGAAAGTGTTCAAATAGTTAGAGATTGAGAAAGATGAAATATAGATGTTGAAGAAGTACAATGATGTTTTGAAGGGTTTTGTTATAGAAATAGAGGATCCCAATGATCCTCAAGAAAGAGCATTAGTGGTTGCCCTCAATAAATGATCTCTGACCCTAGGACTCAGTGATTCATTTTTGGATGAATGAAAAAGAGAGGATCACATATTTGAAGATAGAGGAGTAGAGATAATAGAGAAAAATATGCAGATTTTGCATACCATAAAGAAGAATGCAAAAAACCTAGCAAAAGTATTAGATCAATGATTGGGTGGAGAGCATAAAAGGTGGAAATAGAGTCATGCTAGCTTTGTATGAAGACATGTAGGAGATGCAAGCTAAATTTTAGACTCAAATTCTGGAGGAAAATAATTATTATAGTGTGGCAAGCCTAGAGACTTTCACCGGTGACTCCAAAGAGAAATCGAGTTCCTTAGAGGAAGTAATCCAACAATTTAAAGCCTCCTTCAAAGTAGTAGCCTTAGAAGATGATGTGAGGATAATCGTCAAGACCAAGGAGTTTCTTAAGGAGATGGACTCAAAACTAGATGATTTTGTAGCTGTAAGGCAAGAGGTGAGGGATTTTCATAGAGAAGCGAGAAGCCAATATCAAGATCTCAGTCTCCCTGAACGTCGAGAAGTGGTCACACTTGCAGAGAAATTCAAGGAGGCTCATCTAGACATCATTTTGGTAAAAAAAAATAAGTCCTAGATGCTAGAAATTAAATTTTGTGGAGATAGAAAATCCTACCAGTTTTGGTTTTATCACCTTTTAAGGTTCGCAGGTGTGCAGGTTCACAAGTGCGTAGGTCAACATTTTAAGATTTTGGTGGGGTGGCTAAGTTTTGATAGAAGGGTTTTCAGGTGTGCATGTACCACAATTCTAGGAGACCTATAGTGGTGTTGATAGTTAACTACCAGTTTCAGTTTTTTGTAGTTTTCATGCACTGAAAATGCATTTTGTCGAGAATTTAACTCATAGTAGCGCCCAAAAGAGGCTAATTTTTTATTTTTAGAAGTTCCAAAGACTCCTAATATTCTTTCTTCTCATATTCTTCTTATTAGTTATTTTTAAATTCATGCAAAGGCCCATGCACCAATTAATGAAAAAAATAAAGTGTGCAGGCTTACTTAGCACCTAGTTAGGAGTTTGTTTATACATAGTTTTAATAAAAATAGTGATTTTAGCATGTTTTTTGTAAGGAAAATCTCTACATCCAAAAATTCATGATAGTATGAGGTTTATTATAAATACATCATTGTAATATGTATTCAAGGCTAAGACTTTTATGCAATAAAGTATGTTATTGGTGTTCTCATTCTCCATGTAGCTTGTCTTTCTTGAATGTGTGTTTATTTTATGAATTTTTTTTCATGAATTATAATGGAGCCAATGGATTTTTTGTGTTTTAATGATCATGTGTTATTTTACTTCTTGTTTTTTTAAATTGATAACAAATTCCTTTATTGTGATGAGTTGGAGAAAGCATCACCCTCTTTTTTTTGCATAGCAATTTATCTTGTTACATGCACTCTCTATGGCTACATGATTTTATGAATAGTGAAACATCTTTTGGTGTAAAGTAGTTTCCTTTGATGATTCCACTATTATATTTGAGGATGTGCTTCTCCTACTTTCACTAGTTCCCTGTTGATCATTTTGAAGATTTAATTACCAGACGCATTGTTGCTTTGACTTATGTCCATTAGGAATTCTATTTTCTACAATTTTCTTTAATATCTTGTTACTCCATCTCTATCATTTGATTTTTAAATGTGGTCAGAATAGGAATTCATATAGTTACATTGTTAAAACTTGCATTCACCATAAAATCAAGAAATACAAAAATATATTGGATTGCAATTACGTTTGAATTGTGTAGAATTATCAAAAGACACTAGCAAAGGCCTCCTTGTGAACATTCATAATTATAATCCATTGAGCTACCTAGGGAGTTCAAAATAAACCATCCAAAACCTTGGACTTGGTTCCTTTAACCATCTTTTCAAGAGAGAGATTTGTAAGAATTTTTGTCATTGGCATTGTGAAAAATGACCGCACAACAATACCTTATCCAAATCTAAGCCCAAGGGTGGGAATTTGACCACCTTGGCCTTCATGGTTGGTTTTAGGCCTCCATAAATTTCATCTACTTACATAATCAATATATCTTTCTAGATTTATAGGAAGAAATACAATAGGGTACCCTATTACTCAACCCTAGGCCCAAGGGAATATCCTCTACCCCCCTTGGCCTCATATCATATGGAGTGTTGTACCTAGTGGGACTTACTATTCCCCCCTATTTTAATTACCTCACTCTAATCATTACTCCCAATATAGAGCCTTTGTATGATGTAACTTAAGCCCATTCCACTCTAGGCCTTATCTAGTTCCCTTGTATAATGTATCTCATGCCCATTCCATTGCATGCCTCACCTAGTGCCCTTATATGATGTAGTTCATGCCCATTCCATGGCATGCCTTACCTAGTTCCCTTTTATAATGTAGCTCATGCCTATTCCACCGTAGGCCTTACCTACTACCTTTGTATTATGTAGCACAGTCCACTCCACTACAAGCCTTACTTTATCTTGTGAAGAAATGATCTAATGTAGTAAAACTATAACTCATAACATTTTATCCATATATCAAACAAGTATCATTTATTATTTCATATGATTTTGGTACATGCCTCTTATTTATCGTTTACCTCATTTTTGTAACCAATCTTTGTTCATATATGTAGATCTTTTTACCTCTCTTTTGATGATGCTTAAGAAATATCCTTAGCTATTATATAATTTATAATTCATTGATTGGTTTATATCCTTCAAGCTGAAGGTTCCCTTAATAAGTCTTAGTGATTTTATATCTTTATTTCAAAACTTGTATTCTTATGGAAAATATATATTACATCCTTCCAAAGAGAGTCACTCCTCTGAATTAGCATTTCTCCTCGGCCCAACAATTTTTGTGCAATGATCAACATATAAATTTGATTTCCCTCTTTTAAATGGACTTCATCATCCATCCTCAAGTAGCAATTGAGTCGTTTTGTATATTTGGTATGATGTCAACCCCTAATTCTATGTCTTTTAAATCATTGTTGACTACCTAATATTAATCTGAACAACCTCCTCCCTAAGTCACCATATCCATATGCCACTTATTTATTAGATTTTTTCTAGTAGCATTTTCTTAAATGGAAGGTCCCCAAGTTGGAATCTCTAGAATTGAGATTAATTTCCAGATATCTACACTACAGTGGAATCCTTTAGATAAAAACTATTAGAGTAAATAATTATTTATTTATCAATTATTCATTCTATTACTTAAGTTTACTTAGGTTAATGCATTTATTTAATAGTTGTAGTCTAGGAGTTGTTGACAACATGAGAATTTTTTCCTATCTAATTCATACTTATTTCCTCACTTTGTTCAAGGATATCCCACCTTTTGTGGACGTATGCTTAGTTGTCAACCTTATCTTCTAGCACCTTTTAGCTTGTTCTACAAGCTTCCTTGAGGCCTTTATATTTGGGCTCTCTCATTGTATTTCTCATCTCATTGAATCTCATTGAAAATCCATTCACATAGTAATTTCATTTTCCTATTGTGAAATATTTTCTCTTGCATTGTTTACTTCAAGCTCTTGCTCCTTTGGTTTCTCTTTAGCAAGTTATTTGCATGTAGGTGATCTTGGTGCATTGTGGAGTCAGATTTTATCAACTCCTACAAAAACTATATTAGATGGAGGTCAAATGCAATTTCTCTTTATTTCCTTGGTGTGACTCCAACATGGAAAACCATCTTGGGTTTTCCATCATAACTTATAAATACTTAAATGTCTAGATCAATTTGAGAGTTTGATTTAAATTATCATGAATTAAATTTAGATGTCTTTTCAACATATGATTACCTTTCTGTGTAGTGTACACTCGACTATTAATTCATGTTTATGGATATCTTTGAATTTCTATCAAAAGTATGGAACAGTCATACTATTGGAGTTTACTGATTTATAAAATAATTTTTTTCCCAAATTCACCTTATCTTTTCTTGAGCACATCATTTACTTTCTAGGAGGTTGCAGGAGCTTGAGCAACTTAAGTAGTTAAACCTTGTTAGCAAGGAAATAATAAGTTTTCTCTAGAAATCTTATCCCATGTTTTTTGCATAACTTAGTGATTAATTTTTTGGATATGCTCTCTTAATAAATTTGTAGTGAATTATTCAATTCTTTAAATAGAAGGAAAATGTTTTTAGTTTAAAATATTTCTATGTGCAAGAAATCAAGAGCTTAGAACAGAGCATCTGATGAAAGATAACAATAGTTCTATTTGTATTAGCAAATAAGTTTTATCATGAACTCTTTTTTATTAGAGATATTTTGGTATTAAACTTAGTTGAATGTATCATTAATTACTCCATGCAAAGAAAACTTGCATATAGCCTTGAAGTGTTGTAGATGTTATTATGCAACAGTAGTAGGAAGTTTTTATTGTCGATGTTTAATAGATGGTTTTAGTTATTGTATAGTAAAGCATTAAAATATCTTGCATACTCTAGTAATTTTTTTATTGTCTTCATTTGATTTGGTTCATTCCGTTGTATGGTTGGATTCAGAGAAGCCATCTCTGTGCATCTGCCACTTTGCTCTGTTTGGGCAAAAATATATTTTATTTTGGAAGAACTGTGTTTTATAATTGTTGGTATTTTTATTTTTTTTTTGCTTCTAATATATCCACATGGTATTAAAGGTAATAAGCCCTCAATCCTATTTAGTTTAGGCATTTATTTTTTTTGGGTATTTTGAAGTTATTATACAGGAGACATGGCTGGAGATGAGAGAAAAGTTTGGCAGCAAGAATCATCTCATAATGGATAGAACTATCATGTTTGGGAAAGAAAAATGAAAACCATCGTGATAGTAAATGGCTTGTGGGATCTTGTGAAGAATGGCTTCACAGATACTATAGACCCTACTATGATTGCTTCCCTAGCAAACAATCAGAAGACTCACTTAAGAGAGACAAGAAGGAAAGATGCTAAGGTAATGAGCATTATTGAAGTAGCCTTGATAAAGGCTTCATTTTTTAGAATAGCAACAACTAGTTATTCCAAAGAAGCTTGGGATATTCTTGAGACTACATTCAAAGGGATTGATCAAGTCCATATTGTGAAGTTATAGATACTTTGAAGAGATTTTTAGTCTCTTCTTATGAAAGAGAATGGATCTATTTTTGAGTTTAGCACTAGAGTTTCCACTTTGATAAACTAGTTGAAAGCTAATGGAGAAGAGATTGAAGAATAAAGAGTTGTGGAGAAAACCTAAGTGAGGAGTTAACCTCAAAAGTTTGATACATTTGTGATTTCTATTGAAGAGTGAAAAGACTTGTCCAAGTTGAATATATATGAGTTGATGAGATCATTCCATACCCATGAGCATTGTATTAATAGATCAAAAAATTCTTCTTAAAAGCACTCTTTTAGAGCTCAAGCCAATGCAAGAGGCAAGGGGGGGAAGAAACAACGCTAGATGTATCTCGAGTGATAAAGGACTTGGCAACTCTAGAAAAAGAAATGCTAGAGGAGAAATCTCAGCAAGTAACTTTTAGAATAGCCCCTGAGGAGGAAGAAGAAATAGCAGCTCTAATTTGAGCAATGTTGAATCTAATTATTCCCACAATTTTGGCCATTATGAAAATGAATGATGGAAGAAACAAATTGACCAACCACAATAACATCTTAATATTGCTGAAATAAACAATAATACATCCTTCATCATGTGCAATATTGGTGAAGAAGGAAGTCCATAAGTTTGATACTTAGGTAGTAGTTGTAACAACCACATGAGTGATAATGAAAATCTATTCTATTTCATTGATAAGAATTATAAATCTAAAATTAAGATGTGGAACAATGGAACTATTCCTATTGTGGGCAAAGGATCTATTATTGTACTTATCAAGAAAAGAGGGAAGAAGAAATTCAAAATGTTTATTTTGTCCCTGGTATAAATCACAATCTGATGAGTGTTGGAAAAATCATTTGGAATGGATACAAAGTGCTATTGGAAAATGAAAAGTGTGTCATTCATGATGAGGATGGGAAAAAGAAATTTGTTGTAGCAATCCAAATGACAAAGAACTAGATGTTTCCATTGAAGATTGAAGCATGTTTCAGCTCTCAATTTGTTGGTGCACCTCCCAAGAAAGCATGTACAACATAGTACAAGATCAATCAGTTTTTAAAAGCATGATTGAAGACTCTTCCAAGTTATGGAATTTATGGTATGGACATCTTGGCTATGTTGGTTTGAATTTATTATCAAAGAAATTAATGGTGGATGGTTTCCAAGTATTGTTGAATCTAGTAGCAAGTGTAAGGTTTTCATTTTGGGTAAGCAACATAGGCTTCCCTTTGATTCTATTAATTCTACAAGAGAAAGAACACCATTAGAGTTAGTACATACTAATTTGGTAGGCCCTGTGCAAGTTACTTTCATAGGAGGCACTACTTATTATATGACCTTTATTGATGATTCTAGTCATAGAATATGGGTGTATTTTTTGAAAAAATAAATCTAAAATTTTTTATGAGTTTTTAGAGTTTAAAACCTAGGCTGAAAACTAAAGTGGACATTACATTAAAGTCCTAAGGTCAGGTAGAGGAGGAGATTATACCTCCAATATTTTTGTGAAGTTTTTCAAGTAAAATGGTATAAGGAATGAGCTAATAGCTAGTTATGCTCCACAATAAAATGGAGTGGTTGAAAGAAAGAATAGAACTATAGTTGAGATAGAAAGAAGTATTCTGAAAGAAAAATGTCTCCCAATAGATACTAGGGATAAATTTTAGCAACAACAGTTTACTTGATTAGTAGAAGTCCTACAAAAGTAGCCAATGATAAGACACCTCTTGAGGTATGGGAAAAGCATAGATGGGTTGTTGAACACTTGAGAGTGTTTGGGTGTGTAGCATATGAACACGTACCAAAAGAGAAAAGAGAAAAGTTTTATGATAAAGGTGAGAAGTGTATTTTCATTGGTTATAGTTTAGAATCTAAGGCATATAGATTGTATAACCCTCTTACAAAGAAGATCATAATTTCAAGATATGTTGAGTTTTTAGAGAATGACTCATGGCATGGCTCGATGGATGCACCATCTAGTACTTCAAGTAAAATGTATATTATTGATGAAGATGATGAGTTTGATTATCAGCAAGATGAAGAATCAGCAGAAATTGATGGTACCAGAAAGCTTTGGATTGCTCTTGGTAGAAATAGGTAGAAAGGAAAATAACTAGAGACAACTTGAAATTCAGCTTTAGATAACTCTGAATAACTTAGAACTAATGTATAGAGAGTTTGTGATAGTTATGAATAGCTCTAGATTCAGCCTACACAACACAACACTAGTAGTGAGAGTTTTGATCCTACTCTTGCCTCCCTTCTACCAAGAAAGACTAAAAGTATAAGGGAGATATAACACGATGAAACTTGTATAATGATTTTGATGGGAATGTTATTTTTGCATTATTTTCTTGTAGTCATCCAGTTTACTTTGAAGAAGTTGTGAAAGATGAAATATGGTGTGAGGTCATGGATGAGGAAATAGACACTATAAAATGAAATGAAACTTGGGAGCTAACTAGTTTTTCTCCCAACAAGAAAGTTATTGGTGTCAAATGGGTGTATAAGACCAAGTGTAATGCTGAAGGAAAAATGGATAAGCATAAAATATGTTTGGTGGTGAAGGGATATAAATAACATCTTGGTAGAGATTACGATGAGATATGTGCACCTATTGCAAGGATGGAAATGGTGTGTGTGATCATAAAAATTGTAGCCCAACACAAGTGGAAGGTATTTCAAATGGATGTGAAATCCACCTTCTTTAATGGTGTGTTGAAAGAAGTGTATGTGGATCAACCACCTAGTTATGAAGTTCCAAGTAAAGAACATAAAATATATAGGTTGAAGAGATATCTTTATGGGCTGAAGAAAGCACCAAGAGCATGGTATAGCTAGATTGATTCGTATTTGTTGAGTAATGGTTTCAGCAAAAGTGGTGGTGAGCCTACTCTTTACATTAAGGCAGCAAATGGTAAGGTTTTAATTATTGTCCTATATGTTGATGATCTTATTTTTACTAGAGGATGATGATTACCTTATTGTTGATTTCAAACAAGATATGAAGGATGAGTTTTAAATGATAGATTTAGGAATCTTGAGATATTTTATAGGCATAGAAGTTAAACAAACAAATGATGGTATTTTTATTTCTCAAGAGTTTAGTTGCAAGTTTGATGTACTTAATAGCAACAAGGCCCGACATTATGCATGTAGTCAGTTTGATTTCTAGATTTATAGAAACTCCAAAGGACACTCATTGGAAAGCTAGTAATAGAATCATGAGGTATGTAAAAGGTATCAAAGGATATGGTATTTTATATTCTGTTGAAAATTATTCTAGTTTGGTTGGTTATACAAATAGTCATTGGGCTAGAAGTCTAGATGATAGAAAGAACACTTTTGGTTATGTTTTTATATGAGTTTCAATGTCATTTCTTGGTCTCCCAAGAAGAAAAACATAATTTCCTAATCTACAATTAAGGTTGAGTGTATATAAAAAATGTAACAACATGTCAACTGGTTTGGCTAAGAAGGATCTTGGTAAATTTAAAGGAAGAACAAGTGAAAGCAACCACCATATTTTGTGATAATATTTCTCCATTGCTTTAACAAAGAATCATGTTTTTCATGGTAGAAATAACCATATAGAAATAAAATATAAATTTATTTGTGAATAGGTTGACAATGGTGAAATACATATGGATTTTTGTAGGTCTAATTAGTAGCTAGCAGACATCTTCACCAAGCAATTACGCATTGGAAATTTTTAGCAAATAAGGAAGATTTTAAGCATAGTTGATCAAGCATGATCATGAGTGTTTATTTTTTATGGCTTAGGAAAACGGCCAAGTATTGGAATTTAATAATTTATAAAATCATATTTTTCCTAGATCCATCTTATCTTTTCTTAAGAAGCTCATTTACTTCTTAGGAGGTTGCACAAGCTTGTGCAGCTTAACCTTGTCAATGGGACAATATTAATGTTTGTCCTATAATCTTATGCCATGTTTTTCGTGTAACATAGTGATTAAGTTTTTGGAGATTCTCTCTTAATAACTTAGTAGTGAAGTCTTCACATCTTTAAACAAAAGGAAACTATTTTGTTTAAAACATGTGTTTGTGCAAGCAAGAAAGATCTCGGAATAGAGCGTCTGATGTAAAATATAATAGCAATTATATTTGCAGCAGGAAATTAGTTTTATCCTTTTATCAAAGATATTTTGGTATTGAACTTCATTGAATATATTGCATTGTAGAGAAGTGATTTCTCTAGGAAAAGACAATTTGTATATGGTCTTGCAATGTTGTAGATGTTATTCTATGACAACAGTAGGAAGTTTTTGTTGTAGATATTTAATAGGTAGTTTTATTTATTAAATAAGAAAGCATTAAAATATCTTGCACACTCTAGTACTATTATTATTGTCTCTATTTGATTTGGTTCATTCCGCTCTGTGGTTGGATACAAAGCAGCCATCTCTGTGCATCCACTACTCTACCCTATTTGGGGAAAAATATATTTGATTTTGGAAAAATTACTATTTATAACTATTGGCATTTGTTGTTCTATTTTTCTTTTGAAATCTTCACATATATAATCATGAATATGATCTCATTTCTAATGTGACTTTAGACTATGTGAAGTCAGTGGATGTTCTTTAGCAATGGTTGCTTGGTTATTTCATGATATCATTGTTGACATTAAGGTCAATTTTTCTATCAGTGACTCAACACTTAATCAAATGGTTACATTGTTGTCAATCTCTACAGTTGCTACTGAGATTATCATTTAGTTTGTAGTGTTAACCAAGTGATTTAGTTTTTCTTGAGCCAAGTAGTTAGAATACAGTGTCTACCGAGTACCTAAGTCAATTTGTAGTGTTTACTGAGCTACACAGTGTCTACCAAGATTCATAAACAATGTACAGTGAAAATCAAGTGTAGCAGAGGCTACCAAGCTATTGAGTGAAAGAGAAGATAATAGTTTTAATCAAGTTATACTATATCTACCAAGCTCACTATGTTAACAATATAAATCTAGTATTGATTGAGTCATGTAGTGTCAACCAAGTGATTCAGTAGCTACCGATTTTCTTAGTGTTCACCAAGTCACATAGTGCTAACCAAGTTTAAGCTACTTGGAATTGATTAGTATTGACCAAGCTTCAAGTTCAACTAAGTTCCAAATATTTACAAGTGTTGACAGTGTTTTTCATGTATCAAAACATCACTGAGTTTGTCTTCAGAACCTGAGTTACAATAGTTGGGCCAACTTTGTGAATTATGATAAAATTGGTATTGTAGCCAAATCTAGTAAGTTATGATTTGATTGGTATATATGTAATACATTGTATCATATCCAAGTATGAATGTGAAGAGACATATGATGAGCAGGAGTGCGAATTAAAGAAGGCTACAAGAAGTATAACGGATAGTAGAGATTTATCTATTACAGTCAGATGATCATTATAATACAAGTAATCTCAACCAGTAAATCAAAGTTGTAGATTAGAGATCAGCCACTGGTTCATCCTAATAGGTGCATTAGTCAAATCTTTTAACGGGGTAGACTCAACAATCTTTTTCTAAATCTCCTAATCGAGTGCATACTTCATTGTATGTTTGTAAATCCTTTAACAAGGTGGGCCTCATAGTCCTTATTTCTCCTAATAGGGAAGATCACTAGAAGTGATCAATTGTAAATCTTAATAGGTTAACTTGTGGGTGCTAAACCAAGAAATGCAACCCAACAGGACAAATAAGTAAATTTAATATATAAAGTGGGAGAAGATATTGTAAAAGGAGGAGAAGTGTACTTCTCCTCCTTTTACAATATCTTCTCCCTCTTTGTATATTAAATTTACTTCTCCCCTTTTTCGACATAAATGCCAAACGTGTGTGTGTGTGTGTGTGTGTGTGTGTGTGTGTGTGTGTGTGTGTGTGTTAATACCAAAATGTGACAAGAAATTAGAATGTACCTTCAAAACAAGTACAATTTTCTTGTCCCAATTCTCCTATAGTACCTTACTTGCATACAATGCAATCTGAACTTCTACTAATAATTTCATCATGTGATCAACTATGGAGAAATTGTTATCATGGATAAGTGTCTTTGCATGTGCAATGTGTTTCTACAATGCATCCATATTTAGAAGAATCATGCCACAGATTTCTGTAAGTGTGGCCTTGATCTTGGCTTCTTCCTTCAATAATTTTGCCTATAGATTTGTCAGATATCTAATCCTTGAGTAATGTGCATAACTATGATTTGGGTCAAATGACAACTGGTGTGTACTTGCCTTCATATCTTCATCTATTTTGAAAAATTTATCCTTGATCTTGTTTGTGAAGATAGATGTGTCACTTAACTTGAAAAATAATGAAATAACATTATTAATAGATATCGACAACATATATTCTATGATATAGACGTTGGAGATATAAATTTGTAGATTCAATGTCCCAATTTATTTTTCTTATCTGACGGAAGATAGATATAATCATTGTCTTTGTTTTCTTGTATCTTTTTCATGCTTAACATCGCTCTTTTCTTGTGATGTTGTTCATATTTGATCCTTCTATATAATTTGTGATCTCTTTAATAGGGGATGTGATAACTTTTGTGTGGACTATTTTTCCCTTCACTTTTTTTCTACGCTCACTATTCTCTGATGATATTGTTCATTGTGCTGAACATATTTCTCAAAATGCTGATATAAATATTATTTTATGGTTAATGATTTTATGTCCTATGCCTTCTTCCATATTTCTCATCTTCTTATATAGTCTTCTATATAAATTTGATGAAAAATGCCTCTTCTATAATATGAATAATGTCTAATAATATTTAGCACTATAGAAAATACTTACAACCCCATTCACTTACCAAGACACTCAACAATTTATCCTATCATGAGTCAACTATGTCACTATTGATTCTACTCCAGATTTAATAAATGTTTTATCTTTTATTGACCACTTTAATGCATGCAATATTATAGACATGAGTTGATCAAAAACTCTGATTTTGGATATTATTTTCAGATCCCTTCATTTGATTAGGTTCTATCTTTGATGATTCCATGTATATCTTCTATCTTTTCTTTGATGATTGCCATAGTATATTCACCAATCTCTGATCTCTTATGCTAATATAAGTTGATTTGTGTT
The DNA here is from genome assembly GCA_028749045.1 of Cupressus sempervirens. Classification (NCBI taxonomy): domain Eukaryota; kingdom Viridiplantae; phylum Streptophyta; class Pinopsida; order Cupressales; family Cupressaceae; genus Cupressus; species Cupressus sempervirens. Next base: position 236,899,501 of record CM053791.1, read on the forward strand.
CATTCAATATTATATTATTTTTATATATACTTCACTTTTGATAACAACCATTATTTAAGCTTCACCTTCAGGATGGCAGGATGATGTTCTGATACCACTTATATCGTCCCCTATTACATACTCCATGATTTAGGTTTTATCTTTCCATATTTTTTCAAATAAATTCTTCATCTATGTTATATTCTTCCTTCATGTGTTCCATTTTTTATAGATGTCTCCGGCAATGATGGCTAATAGTCACATCCCTCAAGTACTAATTAATTAGCTTATTATAGTTTTTTTTATAGTAATACATTTTATAATATATATTTCATATATAAATTAACATTATATAATATGTAAATATATTAGACTTATTTTTTTTATAGTGTTATATCTTGATTACTATTTTAGCTATTGTATAATTAGGTCCATTTAGCAAGAATTATACATATTTTACCTTTACATTATTAATAGTGTAGATGATATAATAACTTTATTAGCATTTATTTGTTTGATATTATTATTAGTAATATTAATACTTTAATTTTATTATCATTAAAATTATTATATTAGTAAATAATTTATTGTCATGGTTTATTTTAGATTCAATAATAATGTATATTCAGACTATTTTATATGATTCACTTATCCTTATTGTTCATTAAATCTTTCTCTTAGGAGGAGAATGTTTTAATTAAGAGTCTAAGAGGGGGACATGGGAAGATCATTCCCCTATCTCTTCTTCTATTGAGTTTTAAAATGATGCTCCCCCTAGAAAAGACTCACCTAAAAGGTCTTTCAAACTAAATTCATCTCTTTTCCAAGATCCGAATACTAATAATGCTATAAAGATGGTTTCCTATTTTTCAAAAATGTGTATTAATCATATTAGGCCAAGGGAACAATAGGATGACTTAGTTGAATATTGGAAAAATATTTTCCAAATTACTCATAAAAAGAAGAATATGGATTTGAATATAGAGAAATCTTTGGCCCATCTTAAACTTAATCACATTGAAAAGGAGTTGCATGTAAAAATTGAGGATATTTAGCTAGAAATAGAACTTATCAAGGCTAAGAATTATCTTAGAAGGGTGCAAAACTACAAAGTTCGAAGGAAAAATGTTATAGCTAAGATGAATTAGCTTCATGAGGGTAATAGAGGTTTAGAAATACTCTTTAAAGGTAAATGCAAGAAGTTGGGTCACACTTTTGGACAAAAAGTGAAAGTGTTGTTTCTATTTTTGAAATTTCTTGTCAACTGATATCAAAATTTGAGGCATTTAGAGATTTTATATATTTAAAAAAGTTCAAAAATTAAAATTGTAGTGCTCGAAATCTAGTTTTTGAATATGTAATTTATTTGTATACCCATATGTAATTTTTTACACAAATAAAAATTTTTTTGTAAATCTTATTAAAGGAAGTTACCTAACATACTAAAGATTGATGAAAATATTTTTTCTTAATTTTTTATTGAATAATTTTTCTATTATTAATTTTTAATTGGCTATAAAACAAAATTTTGAAACCTCATGTATGAACACTATAATTTGATCAAAATTTGACTTTTTTCAAAAGTATATTTTTCAACTTCAAAAGAATTGTATGTAGATTGATGACATAAACAATTATTTAAGAAAAACTATAAAATAAAAAATTTATTAAAGGTTTAGTGAACCTCACTATTTTACATTTAGGAACCACCTTTGATTAAAAAATAATGCAAAAATAGTAAGTAAAATTATAATAATATATAATTTATATTTCTGTTATTAAGACAATGAGAACTCTAATGGTTTTTTATTCATGAAAATTTTTGATCAGGAAGACCCTCTGAAAATTATGACAAAGCCTGAATTTGTCAGTTCAATGCCTTAGCCAAATCTTGAGAGGTCAAAGCATAAGCTTGGTCTCACTAAGCCTATCCCCAATTGAAATCCGAAGCCGGAGAAAAATATTGTACCCCGTGTTGTAAGAAACTAGCACCCATTATTTTAAATTCAAAAAATGGGTGCTCATTTTGAAAAAAGTAAAATCAATGTTTAAAATGTATTTTAAATCCCAAAAAAATAAAAATAAATTTTTTTAAAAATAGGCACCCATTTTTAAAAATAAAATAAAATGGGCACCCACTTTTTCAAAAATAGGTATGCATTTTTTATTTTTAAAAAATGGGTGCTCATTTTTAAAAAATTCAAATTTTTTATTTTTCGAAAAACTGGCACCCATTTTTTGAAAATAAAAAATGGGCCCCTAATTTTTTTTTTAAATGGGTGCCTATTTTATGAAATTTAGATCCGACATCCGAGCCTAATACGAGTGCCCATTTTTTAAAAATGAGAACTCATTTCTAAAAAAAGTATGACCTCAATCCATGGACTTCCACATTTTTGAGACCCAACTTCTTACTTCTACCCTTAAGCTTATCAAAGCTAAAAATAAAAGATAACTTATAGAATCTTTCCAAATTAATGATGGATACTCTTCTAAACGGGAGACAATCAAGAAGCTTTTTATAACTATTATTGTGACCAACTATTTTCTTTTTGAACATGGAACTAAGAATCAATAGGCCCTTTATAAATATCTAATGTTTATTCCTAATAAATTTTCCAATGATGATATTATTAGGCTAATGCTAATAATTTTTCTAATGTTTATTTCTTTAGAGGAAATCAATTGATTCATTAACTCATTGGCTAATTATAAATCCCTTGGTTTGGATAATTCTTGACTAAATTTTATAAGCATTACATTTATTGGATTGGAGAAGAACAATTTTCCTTACATTAAGCTGTTTGTGATCATGGTTCCTTGGTATTCAAGATTGATATAGTTGTAATAAAATATCTAACCAAATCACAATATAAGACTTTGGAATTTTAGACTTGTCATTCTCTTGAATGTTTCCTATAAGATTATTGACAATGTTTTGGCATGAAGGATAGTAGACTTGTTAAACAAGTTCATCTCTATTACTCCGACATGGTTTATTAAAGGTAGGTATATATTGGATAATCTTACTAGTTGGAAAGTTATGTATTAGGCTAGGGAAAATAGATAGAATATTTCTATGGTGCTTTTGGACTTTGACAAAGCTTATGATAGATTTGAATGGCCCTTCATCATTGGCATACTACAATATTTTAGCTTTCATGATTATTTTTACAATTGAATGCAAATCATTTTTAAAGACTCCTCAACTATTTTTAATATTAATATAAATATGAGTAATCTCACCCCCTTATGAAGGTCTATTAGAAAAGGGTTCCACATTTACTCTTCCCTATTTGTCAAAGTTGTGATGCCTTATTTTATATTCTTAGATCCATTTTTTTGGGTCCTCCACTCAAAGGTCTTGGTCTCTCCAGTGGTGATGATCTCATCATTTCCTACTTTTTTTATAATACTTCTATGTTCTTACAATTTTCATAATCTAGTTTTTTTAATGTCATAGAAAGAGTTAAGTTTTTTTTTCTTGCCTCTAGTGTTAAAATTATCCTCACAAATCCTCAATTATTGAGTGGTCTAAGGTGGCTTCATGTACCATCTTAAATGTGAGGCCTCAATCGATCTGCCTTAACATAGATAACATATTTGCATTATGATACTTCTGATTCTATGTTTTGATACACTTTTGAGACTATAGGGTTTTTCCATCTTCAAAGCTGCATTTTGATGATCCACACTTATGTCTACACAATAGGACCTAATTGATAGATTTAATGATTTCATTTCATGTTCTAAATTATTTGCATTGCTTTAATAGAAACTAAATTGTAGAAATGTTTGAAATGTAAGAATGTAATGTTTAAGTGGAAATTAGAGTTAAAGGATAGATTGTCTGATGTACTAGGACCTAATCCGCATGCCTAGGGACTCAATAGTCATGGATTCAACATTTTTTCACTAGGATAGAGAATAGATTATGAAGTTATTTAGAATATTAAATTGATCATGCTATGTGAAGTTTAATATTGACAAGAAAAGTTTGATATTATGGTACTCTAAACATTTTATGTGAAAATTATTAGAAAAAAAGTAAGTTAATTGGAAAGGATGAAGTATGGAACCCAAATGTTAAATGTGATATGCAAATTTTGATATTTTAATATTTTGAATTCTTTATTTGAAATGATTAAGAAAGGGAAGGTTAATTTGAAATGATGAAATATGCAAGCCTAATGTTGAATGGGATAATGATTTATTGCTCATATTTACTTATTGCTTACATGATTTTCTTGGACTACTGATGCTCGAGTTTAGTGTGCAAGAATTTGACCATGGGGTTTACCAGGGAACCAAGGCTCAAGCCCATGTCAACATAACATAGTCAAGGTGAATCTTTGGAATATTCAAAGCCTCATTTTGATGTATTTATTTTGTAAATGTGAGTCTGCATGTATAGTAAATTTAAATTCACGAATACATTAGAGTCATGTCATTGTCAATTGTGATGCATTTTAATGTGTCATTTGACACTTGTGTTGTCCATGTGGAGATGACATGTCATTTAGGGTCTGGCAAGAAGTAACCTAACCTAAACCCAACCCCAATGTATTACCCAAGTTAACCTCACATGGAAAAATGTTATGAGAAGTCTCCATCAAGGGAAATTCGAATTCCAACTTCCTATTGACTTTTAAGAATAAAAAAATGGTCCTAGGGGGTTACTTTGGTGAAAAATAAGTGCCCACATGTTAGTACTATGAGTTGGGGGTCTAAATTTAACCTTTAGTAGGCCTAGATTACCTTGGGAATCCTCAAAACAAGTCATTTTCAAGGCAATTCGAAAATTGGAGTGTCACATGACTTCCTCCACACTGAATTAGTTGGAAAAGGCTACATTTTTAGAAGGAGACAATGTTGTAAGAAAAGACAGCTCATTTATGACCATTTTTAGATAGTGGGGGTTTTGGGGGATCCTTTTTAGGGTGCTTGGGATGAAATTAAGGGGTTGTCTACCCACTCTCTAACTTTAGAGACTCTTAGGATTTGGAAGCTTAGAGGGAGCTCTTCTAAAACCCTCATTTCCATTTTGCAAAGGGATTCAAGGTTGGTGTTCTTGCCATGTAGTTATTTTGCTTCCATTTTGAAGTTGAATCTTGGTATTTCATTCATGAGAATGTAGGTAGTAAGAATGTCATTGTAAATGAAATGTGTGATATCATCTTGTTTCATTTTGTGTTGTGTTGTGATGAGCATGAAGTTTGGATTTCCATTGTTTTCTTTCTTTTGATCTTCCATGATTTTGTGCATGAGTGTTGTTATGGGTGTGAGGGCTTCACTCACCCTTTGGGAAGGGAAGAGAAGTCTAGGGTGAAGGGGTTAGTTGGGCTTGAAAATGTATTGAGAACTTTGGAGTATGGGCTCCATTGTATGCCATAATCATTCATACCTTGTTTTGGGTGATAAGGAAAGTATGATGTATAAAGGAAGTTTATGGAGTATGGGCTCCAAGAGAGCTATAGTTGATGGTAGTGTGTTTGGAGGATGATTGTGAAAGTCCCAAAAGGGCATGAAATTGATGTTTTGGTGAAAGCCTTGAAAGGGCATGAAATTTGTTTATTGCAAGTATTATTTGATATGGTAAACCTCCATTTGAAAAGCACACCTTCACCCTATGTATATGGTTCCATTGGTGAGCCATTGTGAAATATCCTTGGGATGGAATTGTTCAAGTGTTGAAATGTGATGTATATGCATTTGCAAAATTGTATGTGGAACCCAGTTTGAACCTTGTTCCCCTAGTGTGGGGGTGGTCTCTTTGGAGGCCTATGGTTGGGTGGAGAGCACCCATGGTCCTTTTTGTTTCTATGATGTTTTGCAGATTTTGTGCTCAATGATTTCATGGGAAAAACTTGGATGTTTCTTGAAGAGAAAACTTGTTATTGTGCATTGTACCTGTAATGGAGAACCCTCCATATTGTTCATATGGTTGCAATGAATCATTGCATAGTAGAGAAGAAGGGATATGTCATTATGTAATGCATTTGGAAGGAGAAATCTTCCTCCATGTCATGAAACATTGTATTTGTAAGGGAAAAGTTTCCATTTGTTGTTTTATGTATTGTGCTACAAAAGAAACTCTCCATCATGTGTATATAACTATGAAGAATGGTTTCATGGAAGAGAGAAAGTAATTTGGAGGTTCTCTTAACTAATTCAATTATAGAATCTATCTTTATGTGTTTAGTTTACATTGGAATAGAAAGAGTTGTCTATCTTCTTAGTCATATATGAAAGGAGAGAGAGAGAGAGAGAGAGAGAGAGAGAGAGTTTCTTGTAAAGAAATAGTCATAATTATTTTGAATCATAGATGGAAAATGCATTCAATTATGATTGCTCATGAAAAGGAGCTCCATTATGCAAATAGGTTTGATAAGTAAATTCATTTAAAGTTTCATTATTAGGATTGTTCTAGTAGATGTGGTTAAATGGATCTTATTCAAGAGTAATAGATGAAAATGATGTAGTCTAGCAGGTAACTTGTATGAACAAACTTTAGGATACAAGCTTATATTCCAATGTTTTCAAGTAAGTTTAATAGCATTGTCAACCTTGACATACTCAATAGAATGGTCAATAATGATATCAAATTAATCATCAAAATTATGATTTCTATAGAGAAAATTAAAAAAATTACCTTATGGTAGGAACTCACCATTAAAACCCTAATCATGTAGGTGCACAAATACCTCTTTGGATTTTGTATGAGGATGGAAAAATAAGTGGATACCTATTACACACTAATATTTTATTCAGAGAGAATAGTCCCAGGATCTTCTTTATAGGATACAATTAAAATAACCACTTCAAGACAAAGAAATGTAATGCTATAATTAATTAACTCAAGTACCTACCTAGGTATCTAAGACATGCCTAACTCTTATCAAAACTATGATAATATAAAATATTTCACCTTTAAGGCTAGGCATGAGTATCAAGTACCCTCTCCATATAATATAAAACAAAACTTAATTACTAATAAAAAAAATTTTAAAAAAATCTTGGGTGACATCTTACAAGGGAATAGAAAGTCAAATGTTTCAAAGCATAATAATGGGATAGTGGTCCCCACAAGGTGCCTTCCCCTTTTGAAAACAAAACTTTTGGGTGCATGGAAAAGGTTATGATGTTGTCCTTTGTTCTGATTTGGGTCAGAAAGCTCTTCCCTAGGCACCATCACCATGGGAAACAAGGAAATGTGCCAACTTAATGGATATAGGCACTTTGGAGAATGGGTACTTTTTCGGAGATAGCAAGGAATAATTGCAATTGAATGTTGGGTGCTTGATTTGAAGTAGGGGATAATTAGTGATGTTTGGGTTGTATAAATTCATGTGTTAGTAGGTGTGTTAGGAAGTAACGTGGGAAAGTTAGTAGGTAGTGTTGGTTAGTGGTTAGTAGGATATTGGGGTAAGTTTAGGAAATTAAGATGCTTAATTTTGCAGTAAGTATTTTATTAGGGATAAAATGTTAGTTTATGGGTGGTAGTAAGTATTTTTTAGTATGTATGCCTATTAACTATCATGTAGTGCATCATATATCTTTCATAGTGTAGATGCTTAAAATCATCCCAAAAATTATATTAATTGATTTAATATCTCTCTTGACACTATAATTAATTATTTATTAATTAATTATATTGATCATATTCTTCTACTTATTTAATTAAATAAGTTTGCTTATGTATTTAAATTTAATTTAAATACTTCCATCCCTAATGTGTTAAATTTATTTAATACATGATCCTCCATAAATCCCCTTTTTAAATAAATTTCATTTATTTAATTCCCTCCATCTCCATTATTTTTTCTAAACCTGTGATTAAATTAAATCCTATTTAATTTAGTCTTAAATCTATCATAAAACCTAGTCTACACCCATCACTTTCATCCTTCTAAGCCTACCCACTTGATTACCTTAATCACCTTGCTAATCCCTTCTTAAGCCTAAGTGTGTGCTCGCACATGTGTGAGACCACTCCCTCTTTCAAGCTTTGTCCCTCACTCCTTTCAAGTTTTCTCACAAATGTGTGAGCAAACTTTGAATGTTGACCACTTGCATGGCTTGCTTACATGTCTCCTTGTGGCACTATGTGGATGCCACATAGATTCCACCTCACTAGGGCCTCTCTCAAGCCTATAAATAGATTCCTTCTCTCAAGCATTTTATATCTCCCTCATTTGTATTGTTATGCTAGTTTGAATTTAGAGCTTTCATAACAATTTTCATGTTGCATACTAACCCTCGGTAGCTAGTTTAGCTTGCATTTGCATGTTTAGTCTAGTTTATTCGTGCATTTGCATCTCCATTTCATCTTACATTATAGCTTAGTCCTATTTTCATCTTGCATTATTAGGCTAGTTTCCTTTATTTGCATTCCATCTCCACATCCTTAAATGCTTTCAAACATGGCTTCCTCCATAGCCATTGTTTGAGGTGTTCTTCATTTCATGTAGCATAGTCTCATGGTTTCATCAATCACATTTTCACCTTCACATCAAGAGATTCATACATAGTTGTGTTTGGGAGAGCACACCAAACATCCCTCAAATCTTAACACACCAACAAGGCCTCTCTTGGGTGCCTTTTTTGAGTTGTTTGAGGTTTCTTGAGGACTTGAGTTGTTGGTTTCTTTGAGTTGCAAAACTCAAGAAAATGTTAGTTAGTTTTCTTTCATTTTTGAATATTTAATGAATGTATATCAACTAATGTTTGTTTGCTAACTCTTGCTTCCAATAGGTCAAATTCTCTACTATACATTTTGGTATGTCTTATGGGACCCATGTCCCTATTTCCTCTTCAAAAAATTGTCAAAAAACTATAACTTGTTGCCAAAATCTGTGCATTGTCATCTGCATTTTGTCGTCTCCACAGACTAGCATCTGTGCAGACCAATGTCTATGCATATTAGCATCTCTACGCCCTTCTACATTTATCCACTCACACCACATTTGGGAACCTTATTTTAGCATCGTCTTAGCTTATTCTATCATCTACATTTGGGGTAGGTTTTAGAATTTCAAAAATCAATCTATCGTCTTCACTTAACTGGCTATAGTCTATGGTTTTTCATTCTGTCGTCTACGCGTAACATCTTGTCATCTACGATTTTAAAACTATCATCTACAATGTGTGTTGGATGTCTTTTTTTGGCTACATTTTTAGAATCTTTGAGCTTTAAACTGTCAGCTATGTCTGACAAAAGTACTAGGCTGCCAGCTATACCTTTTGCCTTCTGTCATCTTCGTAGTTCAGCTTCTTTGAGTTCTAGCATCTTCACATTTCGACATCTACGCTCTCTATCATCTGAACCTATAAACTATCATCTACACTTTAATATAGTTGTGAAACTTTGAAACAATATTATTTTCTAACTAGTGGTTCGTAGGGATTGCTAATGAATTTTCATGCAGGAAACAAACCTTGAAAGACTTAAAACAAACCAATAGTGATTTTTATCACTAAGGAAATTTGTAGTGATTTTTATCACTTTAAGATTAAAGGTTAATTAACTTTCATGTTATAGTCATTTTTCCTTTGAATGAATGCTACAAATAAATGAGTAATCTCCAAACACACTCTTGAGTGCCTAAATAAAAATGTCTCATCCAATCTTGAATGCCTTAAAGGAATTTATTCATATTTTATTGGAATGGATGTTTAGGTAGAACACTCAATCTTGAATGTCCTCAAGGAATGAACCATCATTTCATTGGAATGAATTTTTAGGGCAGAAAACACTTGGTTTGGTGCTTAAAATGAACTCATACGCTCTTGAATGCCTTAAGGGACAATTGACATGTATGCATAGGGTAGAAAATATTTGGAATTGGTGCTTAAAAAGAATTCATACCCTCTTGAATGCCTTAAAGGATAATGGACATGTATGCCTAGGCTAGAAAACATTTGGAATTGGTGCTTAAAATAAATTCACCTACTCTTGAATGCCTTAAAGGAAATTGATTTCATTTTTAGCAATTTTTTTATGAGCACGCTTGATTTACTTCTTGTTGACAAATCTGCACTTTTCATTTATGTTGACGATGATTTCAAGTTGGAAAGAACATTGTATTCTTTAAACACGTGTTTCTTCAAGTAGATTACAAAAATTAAAGTTTCATTGGGAAACAATGTGTGTCTTTTAAACCCCAAGGCCACTTATGTATTATCTCCCCTCATGCCTTCGGGTGATCTTAGGTGCACAAGAAATAAGTGGTCTTGTTTTTCTTTTTTTTAGGAGGCTTGCTTGGGGATTTCATCACCCCTTGGGACAACCTCAACTCCAGTGTTGTGGCAGAGTATAAGAATCAAGAGGTGAATCGAAAAACACCTCTCTTTGAAGAAAAATCTTGTCACTCTTGGCTAACCCCCAAAGAACTTTATACCTTTGGGAAGTGAAGGAAGAGATTTGGGTTACCATCTCCTCCTGGTTATGTGGCATTATTTTCTTTCATTTATAGATTTGGGCCTCACATACCTTTTGTATATCAAGGATGCCCTTTAGGTAAGCCTTATATATCCTAGTTACAACCTTATTAGGATTATTGGTGTGTTCTGTGTGCCTGTTGTTTAAACATCCAAAACCAACACAAAACATCAAACAAGTGCAAAATGAGTTAAACTCTAGTGAATGAAATAGTGGTCAGTGGGTCCTCTTGACTCATGGTTATTTTCAAGAGTTTTATATTAGTCTAACATTTGAAATTGGTTGAGTCTAGTTTGTGTTTGAAACTGAGTCTTGTTTTGTTCCTGCCATGACCAAAAAAGTCAAACATAAGAAGGTGAAATTGTCCAAACCATTTGCCTACAAGGAAAGGAAGAACCTAGCACACGGTGATAAACAATTCTGATACATTATCAAAGACATCAATAAATAAGAAGCTAAACAAGACCAATATGATAGGATCTTATACAATGCTAAAATTTGAAATTGGTCTACTTTCCCTAGAGTGAACCCAAAATTTTTGTTCCCAATGAGAGAAGATTGAGTCAACTGCATAGTGACCATAACACCTTCATTTTCCAAATCATCTCCATTTCCAAATTTCTAGTCTTCCATTTGCAAAATTTCCTCTAGAGAGCTTGATCATTTGAACATAAAAATTTTGGTATAAGAACACCTTCTAAGATCACAATACTAGACCTTGTATCCATAAGCAAACACCTATCACTTATTTGGGATCACAAGTCCATTGCCAAATAGTGAGTAATCAATTTGGTATCCTATCTGGCCTAAAGATCACTTGACCATATTTGGTAGGAGAAAGACACTTTTTAGCCTATAATCACACTTTATTTGCTAAACCAAGGTTTTTTATTTATATTTAGGTTGTTGGCCCCTTTCATTGCATAGGGTTCAGCAATTCTCTCTCACATTCCCCTCTTTCTTCCATAATCTTTCACCCATTGGTTTGATCACTATTGTATGGTACATAGACGATCTGATAGATTTACATTCAATTCCATGTCTTTCTTATTGGAATCATTAAGGAAAAAAGAGATGGAGAATCCCTTTCCTCCACACACAACATCATTGGGGGGAGGATTTCCCTCTAGTTCAAACTTTGGTATGCCAAACGTAACATCAACACAAGAACCAAAAGATCATTTTCACAACACTACTTTGGGAAATGAAAACAAAGAAGTATACCAAGAGGAAAACCCTATTGATCACAACAATATCCCTAATGATGTTCAAACATTCCTTGCAGATCCATACATTGTCGAAATGATGGAAAAATCTATTAGGGAAAACAAAACTGAGATCTTCTTAAACTTGGTTAAAGATGGTGTTAATGTCCCCACAAGCTTTGATGAGACCACCTTGTTTAGACCGATTACAAAGGGTGGTACTCTTGTGTTGCCAAACACAACACAAGCATCTAGCCAAGGACCAATAGTGACAACTAGTGCTACATCCACATCAAGTGGCACCACACAACTAGCATTCCAATTAAGTGTGGAACATATCCAACAAATCATTAGTGATATGCCCAACATTACTAGTGCTAGTCTTTCGTAGTCAACAATGATAGGCCTAACTATAGGATGCTTAAACATTGGGAAAATGTCTACTCAACAGAGAGCAATTTCAACACAACTGATGTATTCCACTTATTCACAAGTTCCAACAAGTATGGTGAAAACATCTGTGCCAATTTCAACAATTGCATATCAATACATCGGCCAAAGTGGAGCACTCCCATCACCTCATAATATATTTGGAATTCCTTAAAGCTTGGGAGGTGGGTTTACAAATTCTCAACAATCACAAGTGCAACCAAACCAAGATTTAGCCTAGTAGTTGCATGAACTTTGAAACTTAGTACACTCCATGACCAACAAAGGGATGAAAGATTTTTCTTTTGAGGAAGTTTGTCCCTTCTTGTTTGATAAATCCATTAGCATGACACCATTCCCACCAAACTTTGAGATTCCTAAATTCAACAAATACATAGGAGAGACATGCCTTATCACACATCTCAAGGAATTCTCAATTTTGTGTCAAGAAGTAGCCTGTAATGAAGACTATCTTAAGAGGCTCTTCACATGAAGTCTTGGAGGCCCTACACTAGAGTGGCTAATGAACTTACCCAAGGGTTCCATTACCTCTTTCAATGATTTAATAGGGAAGTTTGTAGCACAATACTCTAACAACATTGAACACCATGCCTCATTAAGTGATTTGTGCAACACAAAATAATGAAATGGTGAAACATTTGCCAATTTTCTACAATGGTGGAGGCATCTTTCTAATCACATGCCCTACAAAATTTAGGATTCCCACCTTGTGGATATATTTATCAAAAACTTGATACCAGAGATGTCTTTTCACATGAATATGGCTAACCCTAAAGACTTTGCTACATTATTCAAGAGAGGAAAGAGCATCAAAAATGGGCTTTCAGACAAAGGTGTCATCAAACATTATAGCTCATCATCCTCAAAAAATAACATGAACAACAATAGAAAACCCAAATTTTGGTCCAAGAACAAAGGTGTCACACAGGATGGTGTCACTAATGTTTAAAATGTGCAAAACCTTCAAGGAGGAAACAACAACAACTATCATAACCGAAAAAACAACAATTCAAACCATGACAATCAGAATCAAAACAATTAGCAATCTTGCAATCAAACACAAATTTTCCCTCACAACAACAAAAATACCAACAGCAATTACAACCATGACTAGGATTGTAATAGGTTGTTCAGTAACTTTCGTGAACCCTTGGAAACCATATTCCAAAAACTAGTGGATCACAATTTGATGGTATTTCCCAACACACAACCCTTTGATGAGAATCAACCCAAATCAAAATGGTACAGGGAAAATGTATGTTGCAAATACCATCGTATCAAAGGACATGACACAAACAAATGTATAAAACTCAAAGTCTTCATTGAAAATCTTGTCAATGATGGAGAAATTGAGGTAGAAGGAGGACCATCCTTTAAAAATGCTAAGCTAAAGATATTTCAAAAGCCATTTCCTGATCATAACAATGATAATAACAACAATGGAGACAACAATATGAACAATGCAAATTGAGCTTCCACATCAAATGCACTACCTTATGACTATTCTACTAACAACATATCAGGGTTTGACTCCTTGTGTGGTAAAATAGAACCCAACGATATATGTGGATTTGACTCCATGTGTGGTCATATAGAAGAGGTAGACACTCATGTGAATACGTTTGTCCTACAAGCAGCTGATTGTGATGCAACCACTTGATAGGGAAGACTTACTTTGCAAGCTACCACTCCCAACCCAACTAATCCATCAATTCCACATGAACCTGCTCTACCATCCAGTTCACAAAGGCCCGGTTCTCGCTATGATGTGTTGTCGCAATAAGGTAAGACTCCTACAAAAATATCCATTCTTGAGCTACTCACCACATCACCTATCCATAAAGAAATTTTGGAGAAGGCTCTTTTAGAGTCTTGTGTTCCTGAAAACATTAATGCCTCCCAATTCACTGCCATGATTGAAAACCTTGACACACAACAACACCTTGTCTTCATAGATAAAGATTTCCAAGGTCCTGATCGCCACCAGAATTTTTTGCTCCACATTGAAGTCCTTAAATAGTGACATAAGATTAAAAGAGTCCTTATCGATAATGGATCCAGTTTGAACCTATGTTAAAGATGATTCATTTCTTGGGATTTCCAGAGGATCTCCTAGATGTAAAAAAGAGAATAACAATCAAAGCATATGATGAAAGGGAAAGAGAATCAAAAGGAGTTATCATGTTACCACTAAAGGTGGGACTAGCTGTCATAAATACTGAATGCCATGTCCTAGAATTGGATTTGCCTTATAAAATTTTGCTTGGTCAACCTTGGATACATACACTAAAGGCTCTCCCATCTACCTATCATCAATGCTTGAAATTCCCCCACCAAGGAAGAGAGATCACCATTCCAAGAGATCCCACACATTTTGCCTTTTGTAAAAGATTGGAAGGTGTAACAATAAATTTTTGTCCAATCAGTGAGTTTGTTAAAGTTATACCTAAGCCTCTTATAATAATAGAATCACCTTCCACAACAGTGCCAAAGTTAGCCAATAATGATTCTAATTCTGGTAAAGGAAAAGAAAAGGTGGAAGAAAGTAAGGTCAGTACTACAGGGAAGAAGGTTACTTTTACTGATTTAGGAATGGGAGAGTATAAGTTCAAAAATGCCTTGTGTGTTGGACAACTACCATTCCCCCCTAGTTAACCTTCACAATTACCACATCCTTCTAACAAAAAGACTATGCATATAAACAAGACTATATTTGAACATTGGGGTTCACTTAGTGATGAGCATATGGAATCTAATATTCTAGATTGGCTATACTATGATGGAAAAAATGAAACTGTGGAATTCCCCAAAGATAAGTATGTTAAGGCCCCTCCCATTATCAAAAACATGGGATATCATGGTACTGGCCTTGGACCTAAAGAAGATGGAATTAGACAACCCCTTGACGCTAATAGCTATCCTAAAGGATGTGGTTTGGGCTCCATTAAACCCAAGATATCCTTTGTTAACAACTATTGTATGGTTGAGTTTGATTCTAAGACTGAAGAGGAGGAATTCTTTGAAATACCTTTCCAATATATTGAGGATGACCTAGATAACCATATCCATGCCATTACCATAGCCAACCCTTCATCCACTCACCTACCTCTCACCAACCCTAACATGATAGACTGGGACCTTCAGGACACACCATCAGCTCATGATATCTATAAGTCTGATGAAGTAGTGATGGTACTCTTTGGCCTTAAGAATCTCCAAGATTGTGAACATGAGATCCAATACAATGAGGAAGCCTACTTTGGTAGCCAAGTCAAATCTCTTAGTTGTAAAAGTGAAAAAGAAAATAAAAATGGAAAAATAAAAGAAACATCCTCTATTGAAAACTCTTCTAGGGCACTTTTGGATGAAGAAAAAGATAAAATAAAGGATGCATCTTTTGGTAAAAACCTCTTAGAGGCACCAAAAGAGGGAGAGATTGACTTGCCATTTAGATTTTTACCACTAGAAAATTCATCTATTTTGAAGGAGGACACAATTGCAATCAACTTGGGTACAGAGGATAATCCACAAATCACTTACATTGCAGCTACCCTAAGTCCTGAAGAACAAAAGGCAATGACTGAATTCTTAAAAAAGAGTAAAACTAATTTTGCATGGACATATAGAGATATGCCTAGTTTAGACACATATTTGGTTGTGCATCACTTGACAATAGATCCCAATATAAAACTAGTAAAGCAAAAGTTGTGCAAAATGCATCCTAACGTAGCACTTTTAGTCAAAGTAGAATTGTAGAAAATGTTAGAAGCAAAGTCCATCCACCCTATTGATTATCCTTAGTGGGTCTCCAACATTGTTCCTATAGGGAAAGCATCTAGGGGCATCCATGTGTGTTCAAATTTTGAGATTTAAATCTTGGATGTCCTAAGGATTATTTTCCACTTCCTAACATAGACATCATAGTGGACTTGACTGTCGGACATGAGATGTTGTCTTTAATGGATGGTTTTTCCTATTACAACCAAATCAAAATTGTAGAAGAAGATCAACATAAAATGGCATTTACCACCCCATGAGGAACCTTTTGTTATCAAGTCATGCCTTTTGGCTTGAAGAATGTTGGTGCCACCTACCAATGCGCAATGACTACCATATTCCATATTCTTCTACATGTCATAATGGAGGACTATGTTGATGACATCCTAAGAAAATCAAAGACACATGAGTCCCACATTGATGTCCTCACCACCATTTTTGAAGGATTGGAGAAATATAAAGTGTGCCTAAATCCTAAGAAATGTGTTTTTGGGGTCAAATTAGGCAAGTTGTTAGGCTACATCGTGTCAAGAACAGGTATTGAGTAAAAGCCATCATGGACATGCCTCCACCTACCACATTGAAACAACTCCATAATTTTCAGGGAAAGTTACAATCCATCAAACAATTTGTATCCCAGTTAGCAGATAAGGTCCATCCACTTCAACATTTTCTTTGCAAGGACACTAAGTTTCAGTGGGGTTGTCTATGTTAGAAGGAATTTGAACAAATTAAGGCATACTTGGCTAATCCTCTAGTTCTAGTCCCTCCAATTATAGGATGACCATTTATCTTATACATTTCAGCCACTTCAGTTGCCTTAGGTGCTCTTTTGGCACAACTAGATGACAATGGTAATGAGCAAGCTATATACTATCTCAGTCGAACCCTAGTTGGCTATGAGTTGAACTACACTACTATTGAGCGAGCTTGTTTGGTAGTAATCTTTTACATGTAGAAACTACACCAGTATATGCTCAATTAGATTACACATCTCATTGCCAAGGTAGATCAACTCAAATATTTTCTATCAAAAGTCACCCTCACTGGTTGAGCTACAAAATGGGTCTTGATTTTGAGTGAGTTTGACATTGTTTATAAGGAATGCAAGGCCATTAAGGGACAAGTAATTGTAGATCAGCTTGCTGAAGCTCCTCTTCTAGGTGACCATCCCATAGTAGTAGATTTTCTAGATGACAAAATTATGATTGTAGCCCCTAGTACACCATGGAAACTATTTTTTGATGGTTCCTTCACACAAAAGGGATCGGGGGTAGGAATTTTGTTTGTTACACCCCAAAGGGAGCTCATCCCTAAGTCTTGTAAAATTGCATTCCCTTGCACAAAAAATATAGTTGAGTATGAAGGATTAGTCACAGGACTGCATCAAGCTATCAGATGGAATATCAAAAGCCTTCTTCTGTTTGGAGACTCACAAGTGGTCATTAAACAAGTTACAGATGAATACCACACAAAGGATGAGAAGTTATTGTCATACCGTAGGATAGTTGAGGATCATAAACAACACTTCACTAAGCTAGTTTTTCAATAGATCCCAAGGGCTAATAACAAAGTAGCATATGCTATGGCTACTATTGCCTCCATGATTACCATGCTTGAGTATAGTCCTAAATGTGAGTTTCTTGTTGAGAATCTTTTTACTCCTGCTTATGAACAAACCAATTTAGAGTTGGTGTGTGAGATTGTTAGTTCTAAGTCTCCATGGTATGCTGACATTTTTTTCTATTTATGTCACAAAACTATTCCCATAGCCCTCACCCCAAATCAAAGCAAAGCCTTCATCTGTCGCACTGCCTGATATACCATCCTAGGTGACACACTTTTTCAAAAATACTTTGATGGAACCCTCCTCTGATGTCTCAATTCAAATGAAGCTAGAATGGTGTTAGAAGAGGTCCACAAAGGGATTTGTGGTGCCCATTCCAATGGCCTTATGCTAGCAAAAAATCTTCTTAGAATGGGTTACTATTGGCCTACTATGGAAGCAGATGCATATCATTTTGTGAAGAGATGTGTTCCTTATCAGTAGCATGGTGATTTGATACATGCCCCCACCCAAGACCTTCAACCCACTATCACTACATGTCCCTTTTCCTGCTGGGGATTCAATCTTGTTGGTCAAGTATACCCAAATTCTACAAATGGACACAAGTAAATTATTGCTACCACTAAGTATTTCACAAAGTGGGTCGAGGCTATTCCATTAACCTACATCATCGAAAAATAGATTTTGAAGTTCATCTTGAACTACATTATCTGTTGTTTTGATGTACTTCAAGACATCATGATTGATAATTGAATACCTTTTAAAATTTAGGAAGTTGCCACATTATGTAGGAAATTCAGAATCACCCAGCATTTTTCCACCAAATACTACCCCCGAGGCAATGGCCAAGCTAAAGCCATTAATAAAACCATTTTGAAAATCCTAAAGAAAATTATTGATACAGCTGGCCATAATTGGCACCTCCAAATTGCTCCTGCCCTTTGGGCCTACCATACCTCCATCCATACCCCCACAGGAGCCACTCCATTTTCCCTTGTTTATGGTACTAAGGCTGTCTTACCCATCAAAATTGAGTTCCCTTCCCTCTGAATCTCTCTCAAGAATCTAATGTCCGAAGAAGAATATAGAGTTCCTCACTTACAAGAGTTGCAACTCCTTGATGAGAGATGCCTTAATGCCCTAAACCATCTCCATGTGTATCAAAATTTCCTTTAGCTTTAGTATCAAAAAAATGTCAAGCCCTAGGAATTTGAGGTGGGTGACTTAGTTTTGCAACATAACATGAAGAATCTCTAGAACCGTGAAAAGAAAGGAAAATTTGAAGCTAATTGGCTTGGTCCATTTATCATTACAACCAAATATGGTTCTAGGGGATATCAGATTGCCACTCTAGAGGGAGATCCACTCTGTGAGCCTATAAATATCCAACATCTCAAGAGGTTCTATGCTTTAGCCTTGCAATTCTTGTACAGTGTCGATATAGTCCCACAAAATGCAAAAAAATCAGAAAAAATAGAAAAATCAAAAAAAATCATAAAATGTTCCTAAAAAAAGCCTTAAAAGAAGAAAAAAATCTTGAAAAAAGCATTTTGATCCATTATCTATAAGGCTCATTTCCCTTCCCCCCATTTCCACCATTTCATCTTCTTGTTTGTGCAAAGTCTTATCTAGCTTATGCTTTTCATGCATTCAATAAAAAAGACCTCTTATCTATGAAGCTTCATTTCACTCCCATTTTTTTTAAAGACCTCTAGGCCATGAGGCATTTTCCTATCGAGTGTTTTTTCCAATCCCATTATACTAAGCTTTTTCCACCACAGTGACCACAACAAGACTTGAACAAAATCACCTTTGAGACTTAACAATTTGAGAAACTTGTTCTTTTCACAGCATTTTCCAAAAACAAACCCACAATTTGTGATAACTAACATCAAACAACAAAAACTTTTCATAAGATGAATCCTTCCTATGCATGGCATTATGATATTCACTTCTAGACCTAAGGTTCTTGGCAAGAACTATGGACTGAATGACTACTTAGTCATGAGGTCTCTTTTTGGTTGATCTCATTTTGTGTATTAGTAGAAGTCGTTTATGGTGCACCTTGATCTTCCATATTTTGGTCATACTTGAATGGCTCTCATTGACTACATGTGTTATTTGTGGTATGATCTATTTTTGAGGCTTTAATACATATGTGTCAGTTTCAAGTTATGTTAATGCATTGCGCACTGGGGGCAACGGGTTAGTACATGTTCCACCAAAGATCCCTAAAAAGACTTTGGGTGTACCTAGACCTCTCCAAGACATATATGAGATTTTTTCCATCATGACTATGTAAACTACACCTATTTTTCTAGAAGTCTCTAGTCTATGC